>WBMV01002497.1:0-411541 GCA_013396655.1 Campylorhamphus procurvoides
TTCCCAAACCTTCCCTTCTTCCCCCTTTTAATGTGTGTTAAACTATTTTCTTTATTTCGTTTTCAAATAATTCACATAAAAAGTGCTATCAGTTTAAATCACAGGTGATACAATCTCCTTGCCTTCCACACTAGAAGGAACAAAAAGCCTCACTGTAGTCAAGGAAATGTCTAGCTATGAAGACTAGCATTGTCCCATCTTGCAAATGTTCTCTGCTGGTATTAGATAAATCTGTGAAAAATTACGTGAAACCTAGTTGTTTATTGAACTAAAGGCACACATGTAAGACAGCTCTCTGTTCTTACAAAGGTATCAACTGCTTCTATCACAGGATTCCCCACTATGCTTTACCACTGTGGAAGGAGGAGATCCAAAGCAGAGAAAGAAAAGGTGTCTGAGCACATGCAGAACTTCCCTGAACAGCAGTGGCTTTCTTTGCTTCTATGATGTATTAGAAAAATTATTATGACTAAAAAACCCATCTAAAGGCAGAGTTGATATAAGCAAAATGAGTCTTACCTGTGACCTCCAAGGACCCAGTTCTCCACTAAGCAGCATTATTCCCTGGAACCCTATGTCTGCAAAGTCCTGCTTACATCAGGATGTCTAAGCAGGTTGACCTTCATGGAGCACACGATAGATTCATGGATTAAAATGGCCACGAGGAAATATCACCATACTGTGGAATTTGGTTGACTTGAACGTAAATTAGAAAGTGCAGCATGTTAGCAAAAGTTCTAACTGTACATCCTTCCCAGAGAAATAGTTAGGCCTTACATTAACTCTTTTCCTCTCAGCAATTGAGATTCTTCTCCATGTTAAATGTTTCTTTTTTACTATCCCTCTGTCCTCTTCATCTAAACCTGTCTGCCCTCTCTTTCCCCAGAAATTGCAAGAGTTGGAAGGCGCAGCGGTCCAGCTTCAGTATCCATTGAGATCAAACCTAAAGAAATGGACCCATCTCTATTCAAAATGAATTTCCTTTATACAAAAAACACAAAGGAAACTGAAGCTACATTTCTAAATACTGAAAAGCAAAGAATAAAAGGTGACTTTTCCCTTAAAGTGTTCTATGTCAACGTCATTTAGTGCTTTGGCAAATCCCAGGATATTCTAGGAGGACTAGTTTAGGGTAGCAAGCCATGCATGTACCTTTTCATTAGCCCCTTATTTTCAAACAGAGGCCTGCAGAAATTCCAGTGCTCTGAACCCTCACAGAGGGATGGAGCAAACAGAAAAGATCTTGTTAAAACTGTTAAAACTGTCCTTCTCCAAAGACTACCTTTTTTTCCTTCTTTTTTTTTTTTTTTAAGTACTCTTCCATAGGAAAAGAGAAATCAGTTTTAGCTGAATATGCCCTCACCATGCCAGCTTCCAGTATTTTTCTGTGTTTGGAATTGGCACCAGTCAGTTGTGGCATTGCTTTCTATTTGTCTCTGCTAAGCTGCACAAAAGGCTGCTGAAATGCTAGATGAAATGACTTACGTACATGGATAGATTTTGTGAGATCAGACACTTTTTTTGCTGAGGCTTCTTCTCTTCCTGTGTAAACCCATGATTAACTACCATTACTGTTTAGTTACGCAGAAACAGTACTTACACAACGCCAGTGCCTTGCTCTCGTGTGCTGCTTTCTGTCAGCCATCCCTCAATGGGGAATCTTTTATTTAGCATTAGGAGTACCTTGTATACACTTCTGTCATCCCTAACAACTCCTCTCTGCTTTGTAGTATAGTCTTTCTTTTCAAGCATCTCTGATACCTGTTTTTTTCCTTTTCTCTCTTTTTCATTCTTCATTAAAACAGTCATTTAATCCTCTTTTCTGCCTTAGAAGCAGCCTTTTTTCACCCTCTTCTTTCCTCTGGGGCTTTTCCCTTTAAACTTTTCCTTACATCTGGGAAGTTAAACTTCTCAAGGTTGATCTTTAGCCCACGGCCCCTCTCTTCACAACATCGGATCCGCTTCTTTGCTCTCCAAGCTCCTACCAAAAAACTATTTAAATAACAATAATAATAAAAAAATACTTTATTGTATTTTGGAACTCCATGTAGACAATTTTATGTAGATTTTACAAGCAAATAATAGTGATAGTGAGATTGCAGCATCATCCAAGGAGAGTGACATAATTTAAGCCAATCAATAACGGTTAATAAAACCCAGATCTCATCAGAATAACTTGATATCTTTTGTTGAAAACCTTAGGATGTTACACATATATAGAGAGAAATCATAGTTTTTATATGCAGTGCTCTGGTTTAATATCACCCAATATTTTATTACAAAATGTGAACATTACAAAATCAATATAGTACATATTAAATTGTTTAAATATGACACTGGTCTCAAAATGTAGTTGGAAATGCTTGATCACCCACTGAATATGAACACTTCTAGTCTTCACTTTTAATCTTACTGTATTTGGCATCTTAATTCATGATGTGAAAAAAGAGTCACAATAAGTTGTACAAAACACTGAGACTGTGAATAAAGAATATAAGCAAGAGAGGAAGGAATAATGAAAACTGTTGTGGGGTACTTTGGTCACAATTAAGTTGGGCACAGTCCAACTATTCATTTCAATGAAGGCAAGTTCATATACTTGGGAAAAACAAGAGATGTCAGTGGGGCACTTAAAGGAGATTGCATTTACCATAGAAAACAACTACACTGAAAGAATTGGCAGGTGAAGAGAAGTTCTGTGTAAAATATCTGTGTGCCCTGAAGCCAAAAGTCTTATCTTACCCCTGGTTAGGAAAAGAAAGGACTATAAGTAGGAATCTCTATTGTCTCTGTGGTAAGCAATGACCTCTCCTGAAATACTGTGTCTTTTTCCAGAAACCAGACTTGTAGGGATGTAGAGCAATACAAGGGGAGTCTGATAAGAGACAGGAGTATGATTAAAGGCCAGATAATCTGATGCCAGAGACTTGGAGAGCACTATCTATCAATTTGGCAAGATAAAAATGAAGTGCTGATTTAATTGCAGTCTATAAACATATATATATAAAAAAAGAGAAAAGTGATACATGCCTTTTCATTCCAATTAATTAAAACACAATAGTTTGTGAATCCAAAGGATCTCACAAAGTCTTGATTGAAAAAAAAATTATAAATTTGTCCTGGTGAGGATTGTTAATTATTGGAACAGTTTATGCATAACAGTGGTTATTTCTCCATCACTGAGGATTTAGACATTAGTGCTGAAAGAAAGGAAAGACTGAACAAGACTTAATTCAAAGAAATCCTGTCATATACAGGAGGTCAGACAAGATGTTAAGATGTTCCCTTCTGTTTTTACAGTCTATTAATCTAAGCAGGTACTGGTTCAAAGAATTTATCTTCTTGTCTTCTATGGGATTACTCATATACTTTCAGTTGAACAGGTGTTTAAGTGCTTTGCTGGATCAGGGCCAAACAGAGCTGGTATCATGCCATTTCAATGCCCTTTTTGCAGCTGTGGCAGAACAGGACTTGAGGCTGGTATAGTACCAGCGGTCATACTGCCCCAAGTAATTGGCTTAGGAAATGGTACAGATTAAATGGTACAACCAGGACTAATTTTGAAAGGAAGGGAATACTGGGTTGAAATTCGGAGCTACTAATATATGGTAATTACAGCTGTGTGGCTCAAGTGATGCATGGAAGAGGTTTTTTGGTCCTATCACAATATTAGTCTGGTGTATACTGCTATCAATGCATCAGTTTTGTAGGGACATGCTACTCTAAGGTAGGAATTACCTTCAAATAAAGTGTGTACACAGTAGAAGACTGTTCTCATCACTTTCTTAAGTGATGCAGCCACTGTGGTATTACATGGATGTGTAGGTAAACTCTTAGTTAGTTTACATTGGTGATCATGACTTTCTGTCATTTGTTAGCTTTCTCAATCCCTATCCTATGTAATAACTAATTTAATGATCTGATTTATGTGTAAAGATGTAGGATTATGTTTGGGCGAAGAATGATTGAGCATTTTTCACAATTGATCTGGCTTTGATGTATAGCAGATCAAAATGAAGTTACAAAGAAAAGAGCTGGATTATCCATCTGCTACTGTTCTGGCAATTTGCTAATGGAGAAGATCTGGTCCCCATGTCCTGCAGCTTTGGTACTGTTCATTGTGTGTTTTATTTGGTTAGAGGTTACCAGACTATAGTATGCATATAATTGTACACAACATACATCGAAGTGGTATGTTAATATTCCCTGAGGCTCTAAATGTCTTCTCCTCCTGTCATCAATGTTTCTATTGACAGTAGTAGCTAAGTTAAGAATGTTCTGAAATTACATTTGGAACTGTTACAGTTCCAACTTTTCCCAATTTTCTCAAAGTATATTTTGGAAGTGCTGGTTCTATTCAATATGCTGATAAAAAAATGTTGTATGGTGTGGATTGGTCAAAATGCTGATAGGAAATGCTCACATGAAATTATGCCAGACCACACAAACCCCATGGTACTGCTCAGGAAAACCCCAGCCAACAGGTTTCAGTCACATTCTGTGCCTGCTGTTGCTCCACGTGAAGCAGAAGAGCTAGAAATGCGCAGACCTGAAAGTCTCTTAAGTGTGTGAGCGAATATTTGGTGAACAGTTAGGCTATGTTCTTTGAAACGTGCCTCATGTGTAGACAATCTCAGCACACACAGGGTGGTGTTCTGGGATAGGGAAAGGTTGGCTAACACATACCTTGCTCTAATGCTGACTTTAAACTGCTGCTTGGAGGACAGAACAAGCCAGCCTTTCACGAGGCAGTCCTGTTCAGGATCACCTCGGACACAAGGCTCAGAGCTGAAAGGTCAAAGCCAGATCCATGTTTTTGAAATGGGCATACTTTCTTGTGCACATCCTATTCCAAAAAAAGAACTATAAAATCTTTGGATTTTGTTTGTATTTAGAAGCCCTCAAGAATCTTCCTGGATAGGTCTGTATGTACACAGCAATTACACATGCATTAAGCACTAAATGAAAACAAAAGGCATTTAATGTTAATTACACTAGAAAGTCACCATATTGTGATTGTACGCAGCACCACTATTGCTGCCCAGCTAGATATCCCACTTTCATGCAAACAACAGAACCAAATTAAATTACATAAAAAGAAGTTCCATACTGACTCCCAGCAGTATGTTTTGACAAAACACTTTGTCTACTTAAATGATTTCAGAAGCTGTAGTCAAAAGCCTTGACTGCGAATAATGGGTTCATAAAACCTATCTTTAAAATTTTACCTGACAGTAATGCTGTGCAAATATCTGCACTTCTAGTTCACCTTCTCCACTTGTTTACATCAGGATTTTAATAGAGTGGCTGTCACAGAACAACAGCTAAAGGCCATTGTTTGATAAGTTGCTGTAAAAATAGACTGCCTAAAATGAGAATTTCCTCCTAAATTCAGTCATCACAAAAAGATGGTGGGTAGGAAAACATTGAAGAGAGACAATTTCTAGGAGGACTGCAATAAAGTCTTTTCAAGTTCAGTGACATTCTAACCAGCAATGACTTTGTAAGAAACTACATTTCCCATCTGTCTTCAGTTTTACTGAGAAATGACAAAAATATAAGGAAAACGGGAAAGGTCAGGAGAGACATTGATCAATGGAACTTTTTTTTGGGTTCACTCCCTTAGCATCTGTACATAATATTTGAACAATAAATTGTCTAGATCTCCTTAACCACCTGAAGAAAGAAATTAAACACCCAGAAAAGCCTCCAAAGATTAACTTTAGAGCAAAGAACTAACCAATGATCTGTCAGTCAGTGTCCCATCATTCAGCTGCTGGTTTTCCCCATGCAGAATGTCTATGCAGAAGGTAACTGGATACACAGATGGCTCTGTGTGACCTCCAAGCATGCATATCCAAGGCCCCACTCACAAGTCGCCAGCTGGCACAGCATCAAGTCTATACTGAATTGCTCTCATCAAGCAAGGTATGAGGTATGAGGTGGGAGTGCATTGTAGCCACTCACTTTTTTTCTTGAGGAGAAGACACAATTTGAAGGGAGGTTTACTTTGCTCTGGTGAGAGGAGTATGTAGCCACCACTGTGCTCTTCTGTCATGTGGCAGAATTGTACATTTCTCAGTTTTTTGTAAAAGGGAGTGGCTCCTCATTATCTCTAATAGTTGGCTAAGTGCATAGCTGAATCCCTTCTGAATTCAAATAGAATAAAACTTTCACAGAGCTTGTAAAGGAGAATTTCAGAGCCAGATAGGAGGGGAGACAGATGTAGAGCGGCTTAATTGGTATGGTTTGGTTTAATCTAATTGTATTCTGTGCCATCTCTGTTAAGAGATCTTCAGTCTCAGTAGATTTTGCCATTGTCCAAAACCTTGGAAACACAGTGAATAATACTGGTATATTAAATATATACACCATGCTCCCTTGCATTTACCAGAGCTAGAGAAATTTATGACCACTTAATAGCTATGAGGTATAAAGTAGTTATATAATGCGTCGGCCTGCCTTTTTTGAATTTGGTTTGGTTTGGTGGGCTTCTTATTGTGTTTTTTTTTTCAGTACGCCCTGATTTATTGCTATGCAATTTCTGAGACAAAACTTCCCATTCGGATGAGCTTCAGCCTGGTACAGCTCAAAAAAGAAAGACAAGACAGGAACTGTAGTCTGTGAGAGCAGATATGAGACTGCTAAAGCCCATTCTGTCAATCTCTGCTTGTGTTCACCCATATTTCTTTCCTGCTATACCAGTATTATGTAAGAATTCCTTTTCTACTCATTCAGGGCTCATTTTATGAATCATTCATATTCATCCATTGATCAAAATACCTCTTCCAGATGAGAGAGCTGGGCTTACCCTCAGGTCTAATACAGCAAATGTCCTGTATGGCTCTCCAGAGCTACAACATTAATAGCCGTAACAGCAGGACTTCAGTGTAAGTCTCTGGAGTCTCCACTGAAATCAGAGCCTTAATGAGCACATACATACCTGAGCCAGAGCATAGCACCCCCTCAACAGAAAAAATGTTGACCTAGAGCCTGCACAGGTGGGATTACAGAGGAAGAAAACTGAATCCTTTCAGTTCTGCTAAATCATTTGGAAAAATAATTATTATTATTTAATGAAGAGTGAATTTCATTATATTAAGGAGCTTCATCATGCAGAGGGGGCTATGAAGCAGATTTAGTATGACTGAGATCACTAAAATTAGGCAAATATACACTGTTAGCTCTAACAAGTCTGTATATGATACTGCAAAGGCTTTAAATACTTTTTTACTCAGAAATTAATAATAGCTTCATATCCCACGTTTGCTCCTTCCCTATTTATGTTTCCTGTAAATCCATGCAGTTATTGCAGGGGACTGGACCCAGTCCTTTGGGCAATATTTGCCTTGCAATGCAAAAGACACAGAACTGGTGTGAGCACCTGTGAAACCCATCTGTGCACTGGGATTCCTAAAGCTGCAAGCCCCTTCCCCTCTCCACCTCCTGCCCCTGTGGGCTGCAGAATGCCCCTGCCAAAGAGCCAGATACCTGTGTTCGCCTTTCCCTCTTTACCTTATCAATACATAATATTAACAGCACAAAAAACTCCACTTATTTCTTTCATTCTAAGACTTTTAAAAGACATGCATTAGATACTGTGCTTAGACCATGCCCTCAAAATCCTTTTTTATGGACAATATTAGAATGCCTATAAATTGTCAGCATGGTTATTATTAGATAATTTGTACCTGTGCAATAACTTCCAGCAAAGACAGTAAAACACTCCAGCATTAAGAAGAGACTCTCAATGTTTTCTGAGGAAAGACCTACTTCTGGTCAGGATCCTCTGGGGACATATTACTGCCATTTGAGTTTCACTTGTCTTGTTCAATTCCAAGTCTCACTTTTTTTGTCATTTATTATTATGATTATTACTATTATTATTTTTATTACAGTTAAAATTTAAAAGTCTGGATTATTTTTGAGACACACTCTATTCTACTTTTTTTTTAATGTTTCAAACTATAGGACTGAAATCTTTTTGGTCATTTGCTCAACAGAAGCCATCTTCGTAGGAAACGGGATCTTAGGTATAGATCTGAAATATAGATCTGATTTTTCTTTTTTTTTTATTTTCCTTTTTTTCCTATTAGAAGTTCTTTTCAGAAAAGAAAGATGACAAAGTATATTCATACTCAAAGATACTGAGAAATCAACTCATCTGATATGCTGTGGGAAGGGATTTAAGGGCTTGGCCCCAAAACCTGTGCTCGGACCATCAGTCAAAAGCTCTGCTTCTTATGGTAAGTTGTTTTTAAACCAAGAGTACCTGAGAGATGTGTAAGGAAAATTAAGATTGCATATTGATGGAAAAAATGTAAAATACTTTGAAATATAGGAGATAGGGTGATGAAGACTGACCCCAGTCACCTATTATTTGTGTAATTTTAATTACTCTCCCTTTAATTTAAGCAGCTGACACACACTTTCAGTGGTGTTCAGAAAGTTAATAGGGCAGCTGAGTAAGGATTTTAAGGTCATATTCTTGTCCTTTGGTGCTTATTTTATTTATTAGCTTCTGCATTAATGTTCTTATGATTACAGAAATGATCATTTATGTATATAATGCATCTTACAATAGTATACAATGATGAAAATCATGATATCTATGTCTTAATGTATCTTCTCATCCTTGATTCTTTAGCACTAAACTCCCAAATATACAACAGTATTTATATCAAGGTTCTTCTTTCCTTACATTATTTCTTAATTATGGTATGTAGTCATCAGTTTGCTGACAACAATTTTCCTGGGTGTCACTCTTTCTTTGATTCCACCCCTCCTGACCGAAATTAAAATATTGACATAAATAATTTTGCCTGAGCAGTGGAAAATTCAAAGAGACATTTAAAGTAGAGGAGCTTCTAAATTTATTGCTTCTATATACGTGCATTTGTCTGTGGTTTCCAGCTACATAAACAGTAGATTAAGCAAAACTTGTGTGCTGTCTCATCCATACCATACATGTATATAAATGATGACACTTACCTGAAGTCAATTTTTTAAACTCAAAATGGCCATGATTTGTGTTATAAAAACTCAGAGAATATGATGACTCTGGGCCATTTTATCTTTAGGGGAAAGGGGAAATGAAGATTATTAGGCTACCAATGTGCATATAGTGGTCTGCTCATTTCTATAACTTTTTCACCCATTTATCTGCCTCCTTTTTATGCAGCTCTGTCCATCTTGGTCAGCAAGGAAGGAAAGACAGACAGGGATCATAGAACTGTCTGGGGATCTAGCTGCAGGTCACAGCAGTGGCTCTCAAATACACAAGCAGGTGAAGAAAGCATCCTCCAAGCACTTGGTCATCAAGCTGGAGATGGTGGGGTTTGTCACATAGGAAGAGATGATGGTGGCCTGGAGACAGTTCAGTTTTGGGGCAGCCCTGCTGAGCCCATTGCACAGGGACAGAGGGAGCTGCCAAGCAGCTGCCTACATCATTTTCCTTACTGAAATAACTGTGCACTTCTGCCCCTGCAGACAGGTCCTGCTTACTCACCACCTGGCCGGGTGTGCAATCTGTAAAGGGAAACTCCCTTCTCTCAGTCCTCAGGAAAGACATACCATCATATGACACTATGCTTCTCACACCTGAGGCTGGTGATCAAAGTATAAAGGGCACAATAAAAAAGTGTCTAAGAAAAGTTTAAGCTGTACTGATGACTGTTAAAATATTTCTTATAATTCCTTGTTTTCATGGATACTGTTGGGTTTTTTTTTTGGATTGGCACAATTCATTGCTTTTCTGTTCAAGAGGTAATCTTATGATGGACCCTGTAAAACCTCATAGGATTTACAAACAACAGTGTGTGTGATGCAGTGACACACGTCAGTAAATATTCTCTGTTTTAAATTCATTGCAATGAAACGATCTCACATAGCTAACAAATCTTTTTGCATATCATCCTGAAACTTCTGTTCAACTTAAACAGCAAGGTTTAGACATTGAGCAATGGGTAATGAGATAATGGTCAGCATTAGGATCTGAAGAGTTATATAGATATGAGGGGAGTGTGTTTTCCCGTTGTCAATAAATATTGTAAATCCTAAATCAGACAACATGGCAGTAATATCAAGATCCAGCAAACTACATGTGGCATAAAAGATTCAGGAGTAGGAAGAGGACAAGCAACAAAGAGTCAGAACTGTGTAGTACTCCACAGAGTGTGTGTGTGTGTGTGTGTGTGTGTGTGTGTGTGTGTGTGCGCAGTCAAGGCAAATTGTAAATATGATATATTGTCATCTTCCTATATACACTTGCATAACTGAGAGAAAATTCAATCTCCAGTCCATCACGCAGATAGGTCTGTGGAAACACTCATCATTTTAATCCCAGCATGCTAATGCCCCCTGTGTGAATATAGATTTCTCAATTAAACTGAAATAATTTGATGAAAGAACAAGTCTCACAGGTGCAAGTAAAGGTTTCAGTAACAATAGCAGCAGCTATTTATTGCTGCAGAAGTGTTTGCCACTGGATGGTGCATGGCTGAGGCTTAGAGTGGTATGTGGCTTCTTGGCTCAGAAGCAACTCAAAAATGCATGTTTCATGTGGAAAAGCCATGAAACAGTCTGCAACTCGGCTCTGCTGTTGAGAATGCATCTCTATATCCAATAGAGTTAAATCTCCAAGGTTCCCTTGGAGCTAGTACAGTGATATGAAACTCTGATGCTTTTTCTGGGATCTCCTTTCATGTAGGCCTGAGCCAACTTCTTTCCAAGAAATCTCCAGACCCACAGGTTATTTTAAGGGATAGGACAAGATGTGTGTCTTCAGCCAAAGAATAGGAATCATAAATGGGTGAAATGACCTCATGTTAATGCAACCCAAATAGCCTTATCTACTTACGGTGTTTTATATTTTTAACTACTGGACATTTATAAAAAGTCACCATCTCTATTGGCATTTGACAAAGGACACAGTTAAATGGACCTGGCATTTTCTTATTCATGTTGTTGAGCTACTTGAATTAAGGTTCAGTCACCATCTGATACCATGCATTTTATGGATTAAAAAAAAGACATAATTCCCGTGTAGACAACAAGATCTAACATTTCTTTCTGAGAAGTTTGACTTCATTCTTTTTCATAATTGGAAAAATATTTTTTCCAACTCCTCAGTGATGACCTTAATTTTAGTGCTTTGTTTCACACAGGTATGTGCCTTGCTTGCACACGTCTTACAGATGCACTTTCTGGAATACATGAGAATGTTATTTTAATTACATTTTTCTCTGAATTGTACCACCTAATTTACTCCCTTTCTTTAGTTTGTCCATTTTTAGGCCATAAATATTATTAACCCAAGGAGACTTGTTTCTGCTTTCTTTAGTTAATTAAACACACCGTTGGATTTATCTTGTGCTACCAGTGAGAGGGCACAACAAGTGAAATACTGTATTACTAGATGGTTCATTCATTAGCATAAAATAATCTGTGCTTTTGAATACTTGCACTTCAATGACTCAGGTTTGGTTTTTTGTGATTGCATCTAAGCAGCAGCAGCATCAGTAAAGGGATGAAGAAAGGGAAGGAAGGGAAAGAAGGAAGGGAGGGAAGGGAGGGAGGAAGGAAGGAAGGAAGGGAGAGCGTGAGCACAGCTGTTAAAATTAGCAGGTTTCCTTGAAAAAAGGCACAGGGAATTTGACAAAAAGAACAATCTACAAGCTTGCTTGGAGGCAGATCTAACTGACACCTAGAACATAACATGGGACTAACCTAAAGTAATTCCCTACTCTGCTACTAACAGAGATTGATTCCTTACAAACCTATTCTTCCTACCAAACCACTTCTTCCTTTGGGGGTAAAAGAACCCAAACAAACTACCGTATGGTCCTGACAAATATTTCTACTGATTCTACCTAAAGTTTATCAATGCAAAGTAATGTTATTTTTCCAAAAAGAGCAATGCCTCTGGATAACATACATAAATACACAATGACACATGCAGATATTAATGCATCTTGCACCTACTTGGAGAGAGCTTATCACCAAATGTCAGAGAATACAGATTTCTTCAGAGGTTGCTCTCTGTCCCTCTTACTCTTCTGGGGTCACAGTCTGATTTGCCTTTGTCCTGGTGCATAAATCTGCTGTTGGCTCAGACTTGATGGAAGACTTCAGGTCACCAGTAGAGAGAGCACATACCTAGGCATTATCTTGGGCCTCCTTCAAAGCCTTTCTCCCTAGGTATTTCTCCACTTTTTCCCTCAGTTTTCCATGATTGTATGAAAAATTAATAGGACTCCGATCCATATTGCCTTTTCTCCCTAATTGCGTCAGAATGTAGGAAGGTGAAGCAGTGATAACAGGGGAGGCTGAGGCTCTGTGCCCAAACTAGTAAAATCCACTTATAGAGGGGCCCCCTCTGTGTACAGAAGTAGTTGGGGTGACCTATTTCTGGGACCTTTTATTCCATTTTTGAGAGAGGCACTGTTAATTCATTCTTTCTTTGTGAGGAATAAAATAACCGAGACACATTGATTATTAATCATTCATTTGGGGACTCTCCTCCCTCTTGAGCAATGACACAATCTTCAGTGAACATTATGTATACTGCAATTGACATTTGCACAAAAAAAATCAGGTTATATTGTATGCATCTGCACTAATAAAAATAGTCATCTTTCAAATCCTCCCTTTCAAAGTCTCACTAAGAGACTTCAATATCTATATAGTATTTATTTTGACCTTCACCCCTCTGATCTCCCTGCATGGGAAACTGTACAGCAATACAATATAATTGAAGCATACTTTATTAAAATGCACATTTAGGCTACAATCTTCAGAAGCTCCAAAGTTGGGTATACAGAAACCATTACATCCATTTGGAGGTTCAGCTCCTTTAGGCCTCTCATAAAATGCCAAGTATATATGTCACTCTGAAAGTCTGTTGCATAATTATCTTCCTAACAGTACCACTGATGTGTTGTGTGATTGCAGTAACTCAACAGGTCATCCCAAACTGAGTCTACGCTTCTGCTTGTTCAAGATCCCTATTTTTGATATCATAGGTAATTTAATGCTATGGTAACGAAGAGTCATAGACAAAGATCAGTTACTCCTACTTGCAGATGAGTCACTCTTTCAGCATGTCCTACTTCCAGAATTTCTTTTGCTTTGGTTTTCTTTGCTTTGAAGGAGAGTGAGGATGTATAACAGTTTCAACTTCAATTACAAGAACATAAGCTCTTGTTTATAATTGTGTAAGAAATCCAGATGCATATGAACATATGAGTAATTAGAAGATACATATGTTCCTGTTGTTAGATTGGTTTGTGTACAGATTCTGGTTTGGATTTAGCAATTGTAATGAAAAATATCTAGGCTTACAGCAAGCAATTAGCTCATGAGAATTCAGACTTTTTAAAAAATACTAGCCACTAGATGCAAATCTCAGCATCCATGTTAAAAGAACAACATTGTATTTATGTTCAGGTGTGCTACATAAAGCAACTATCTTTGAGGCTGATGGAGCAATCATGGAGGAAGTAACATGGGCCAGTGAAAGATGAAGAGCAGTAGGAAATAGAACACCTTTAGGAGCAGGAAGAGCTCTGTGCCATTAGTAGGTATTTACACAAGTGTGGTAAGTGCAGGAATCACAGTAAAAAGTGCTGCATTTTGGTTTTAAAATAGCATCTTTAAAATAATACTGTTACGGAAATTAACTGTATTTTAAAGATTTTCCTCTTGGATGATGAATCATCAAGCACTGTTTCTTTAATCAGTGACTCCCTGAAGAAACAAATGTTGAAATGTATGAGAGAATATTATTCCTAATGACTTTTCTTTGGAAAAGTATTACTAGTATAGTAATTTTAATTAAGGAATAATTTAGAACTCTTATATTTGTATTCCCAATGTCAAACTCTTTTGTTCTCACACTTACACCTCTGTTATTAATGTTAGCCATGGTTTGCAAAAGAGGAAAAGCTAGTTACCAATGAATAATTCAGGCTCCATAACTGTCAGACCTCATTATTTTAAATAAGGCCTGGTAGTTCCAGTTGTAACTGGCTAATTGCATCATTTAAACTTAAACTGTTAGAATATTTCATATAATTAACAATTTTTAAAACTTTTAATACATTCAAAACTACTGTAGTACATAGGGCAATTTCCTTTAAATCAGGCTGAGAGAACAAAGAGACATTCGAGTTGTGATATGAGTCCTCAAGTTGTTAAAATAAAAAGAAGAAAAACTATGGTGAATTTGATGTATCCTGTAGTTAAAGCAAAACCCTATCATTAGAGTGAAATGATGTAAAATACTTGCAAAAGAGTAAGTTGAAAAAATTAAAACACCTGAAACTAATTAAAAATTAAAACACCTGAAACTAATGAACTAAGTTGTAACCTGACACCTGATGAAGCTTTGCTGCAAGTTCAAGTCCTGTCAATGAAAATGTTTCTTTTTGTGTGGCTGTATTCTCTGCTCTGGTTTATTTTCTGACAGTAAACATACAATTCCCAAAGCAGCAAAAAATAATGCCATGGTGAACCACTAAATCTTCACCACAAAACTGAACCACTCTTTCCCCAAAGGATCAACAGAGTTATTTTTGGATTTTTGTTAATTTTAATTTGTGAATAGATAATTTTAAAAGTATTTTCATTTTACTTCTTTTATCTGACAATAATTTATTTTTAATAATACAGACTTGATAAAGTAAGAAGGAAATACATGTCACATACAATTTTTCTTCACATTATATGTCAAGCAGGAAGAGTCAGGGATCATTTTTAAAGTAGACTAACCTTAAATTTTTATTTTAATCCTTTCCTTTAGCCTCGTTCTCAGATAACATCCAGCAGTTTTCTATATGTATTCAGCAACTGCCATGTGAGAGAGGTTAATATATACTTTTAAATGGCCCTGCTAAAAAAAGAGAAGACAATAGAACTCAGGCTTTTCCTGGAAGGTACTTGTATGTAACACATCACATACAAGTACAGCATACATTACAGACCTGTACAGCAAAGGAAGATTTTCTTCATTTTCCAGGCAGGACACTCAAGTTCTATGTAAGCTATATATGATTTCTCTACTCTCTGTCCCCCCTTTCCCATACCTCTAAAACAAATCAAGGTTATCTGGGATTCAGTCTGACTTACAGCTTTAATGGGAGACTGCAAGAGAAAACATGGTAGACTACCTGAGTGCTGTAAACATGAAAAAAGATTTATCTGCTGTCTGTGGAATCACTCCAGCACATTATTTCTTTCTCTATCTAATTAAAATAAAAAAAAAAACCCCAAACCAAAAACTAAAACAAAAAAAACCCCCACAACAACAACAAAAAACCTCACAACTCTCAGCTCTCATGTAGAAACTATAAATTTCAGCCCACATAGCCATTAAGAACATCATTAAGGCTGTGGAAGTTACACAGCAAGGGCTTGGATCTTATCCGATATGTAGCAGCCTTGCATTGCTGGATATCTTGTAAAAGCCACCCCTACATTTCTGCATCATACTGGAGGTCATTACAGAATACATACAGAAACTGTGTGTGTTCTTGTGTCTGAGAGCACAATTGGTGCCCCACACAGATTAGCTTCCTAGGTTTTCCACATGCTGAAACTGAGCCATTTCTACTTGCGCAAAAAACACATCTAGCAATAATTGGTCCCCACAGAGATACAGACTATCATATTCTCACATTCTTCTGAGATCTTAAACTCGAAGTTGAGGTTTCTTGAGAGATGTATCTCTTAAGAAGACAGACAGTATCATGTTGAGTTCTGCAAATCTTTGCTTAAGGCATATTTAGGGACTATAAACATTCACTCCCCTCCCCTCAATTCTAACCTCTTTCTTCATGGGAGATTTGCATCCTCTAGGAAGGAGTCAGCATAAGGTTTCTTCAAGCAAATCAATTAGATTTGACAATTTCCAGGTTACCTGTATTTGGATTGGAAAGATTATAAGCAAACTACCACAATTATAGGCTTGGAATGCTTTATCTTTCCAGTTGCTGTATTTTTTATGGTAGTCACAAAGACAATGGTTTTCTCTCCTCAGAATGTAATAAAGGGATATGCCATAAAATGCTAAATAAGTCCTGCAGTAGATACTTTGAGTATCAAAAATAAGTCATGCAATATCTGCTGTGGTCAGGTAATATATTGTAAAGAGGAAGGTAGGAGAGACCAAAGAGGATGCTTCACATGTGATCTGGGTGTATACAGTTGGCTGTAAACCTTAATCTTATGTAAACCTTATGGTTCAAGACCATCAACTCCAAAGTCCTAAGCTGACTTTGGCTAGAGAGAACTTTCTGCTGCTGGTGGTTAAGACCAGTGTTTTGGCTGTTAGATTTGAGGCTGGCATTCCAAGGCAGAGGTGTCCCAACAGGGACACAGATCTGGCACTCAATGCCTACCAAGCCCCTTTTGTTTCAGGACTTTTCATCACCTTAGCTCTGGTTTGGTTCATTGAAGAATTTTTTTTAGGTAAGGTTCTCACATTTTACTCTTTGGTGACTTGGAGACAACAGATTTGTGGTAGAGATGAACTGGGAAATAATAGTGCTGAGATGATGTATATTTTGTATGATATATATTTTGTATCATAGTATGTCCATAACATAAAATAATATTCACAGCTCTATTAAGGCAAGATAGTCTAACAATACATAAACAAACTGTAAATTTGTAAGGCTTAATGCAAGGACAATTAAAATCATAATAATTTTGAAAGTCATGATGTTATAATGATATTTCTAATTTAAATGCATACTGATACCCCTTCATGGTCTTACGGTATTTTTTTTCCTGGTCTTATCTGATATCACTGGGATACAGTCAAACAAAAACTAGTAAAACAAGTTTTATTTCAGAGGAAGAAAATATTTGATCATCTTGTCTTGCAGTGTCTGGAGAATTCTGATTTTTTTTTACTGTGTTCACTTTCTGTAAGCTGTTGTCAGCTCAGCTGCCTGAACTATTGCTTCATTTTTAAATATTTTTCACTGAAAAAATACCAAAGAAGTCTCTGAATGTTTTATGTCTGCAGCCACATCAGGTATCGCAACAAAAAGGAAGCTTATTCTTTTCTGTCTTGAAATTACCCAGTGTTGGCTTCACCCTTGTCAAGGGCTGACTCCCCATACGGAAGCTGACAGTCAGGTTTAGGGTATGCTCGATATGTTTCATCAGTGAGAGGAATCAAGTTCCATTTGTGTACAGAGCATGGTCTTAAAGTCAGTGATTTCACTGACAAAAAAACAAAAGACATTTTTTTCCTTTGGAGCTGTAGACACCTGACTGAGAAACAAAGGGTAACCAGAGGCATGCGGTAAGTGGTAGGTGCAAAGGCAGCGGGCAGAGTGTTCCTATTACGCATATTCATTCTGAAGGGTCATTCAAATGCCTCTCTACAAAAAACCCTGAATGTAAATAATGTCAACTGTCTATGAAAGAAGGTGATTTAGGTCACTGAGCAGTGTACATTGGTTAAATTATATTATTCTTTCAAATACTTAATGTACATCTGAGCTATTCACTCGTTAGAGTGAAGAGAGGTAAAGAGAAAAGAGGCTTGTTTTACTTTACTGGTTTATAAAATCTTCACTAAGGAGAACCATCCTCTGCTATAAAAAGGAAAGTAAAAAAATGGAGGCATGCAGTGCCATTGAATATTACAAAAAAGTGTTTGGAAAGAAAGACCGTACATGATCTATCCAAAGAGGGAGATCTGAAACTAATGCAAATGACAAGAAGATACTGAAATGCATGTGAGCATCACTTGAGAACTGTGAAAGAGTGAGACAAGTTTATATTATTGGGATAATAATATTACCAAATGTCTCATCACTCTTACATCCATTCTTATTGCAAGAAAGAAACAGAGCTGGGGCGGGGGCAGGAAGAAACAAGACCTAATTCTTTAAAAGATGTATAAAAGCTGGAAATTGAGTTAAACTTCAAGCTTTAAAAAATCAGATTTCACTGTTTGAATTTGACTAGAGCAAAAGCTTTTCTCAAGGGTCCTGAAAATCCCTGGTATATTTTCTTCACAGTGACTGGCAGTTATAACTGCACAGCTGAGCCAGGGAGGTTTCTGACTATTGCCAAACTTTGAGGGGGAGAGGAACGCAGAACAAGCAACCTTCTCCTATGCCTGTGCTTTTCATTTGACAATCAGATCCAATTGTGGACTGGTTTTGGAAGCCCAGGGACAGTGTGGTCTTATCTCTATTAGGGGTCTGCATAGGAAACAAGTCCCCAGAGCCACACTGACCCACCAACTGACAGGACCTTGCAGACCAGTTCATGTTTGCTGTGGGTGGGCTTCCCTCATTACAGACACCTATTTAGGACATCAAGGTAGGACAGCGGCTACCAGTCAGAGTGGCATCTGCTGTGCAATGTGGCTGCTTATGAGCTTAGAAATGCTGTAATCAAATGTATTTCAGCATAGCAAGATCCTGTTACTTTTCTCTGCTTTAGTGTAAATTAGAGACAACTCAGCTGTGGTAAAATACTTACTGTTTTTTACTGTATTTTCAACACAATCCTTATATGTGCATGTACATCTTGCCTGCAAACATCGCTACACACTCAACAACAGATGTATTGAGGATAATTCTTCTGCCAATTACAAAGCTACTAGGAGTGCTGTAGTTGAACTCTGAGTATACAGCAGCCAGCTGAAGCAGAGAACAACAATTTTTGACACAGCCGGTCACAGCTGACATTTCTGTTCTTGATCCACTGAATCATCTGAATCCTGTAAGAACATTCATCATGGAAATAGTCTGAGACAAAGAAATAGTCTGAGCTCTCCTACAGAATCTATTCTTGACCCAATCTGCGATGTTAAGAAAGGGCTCTGATAGCTACATATATTCTCTTCACTCATAAGTAATAGGGGTGCACTGCTTACAGGTCCTAGTCCTTGTGGTCGCAGTGGTATTGTCACTGTTTTATTACTTACTTTTCCATTTTCTGATGTTCCTGTAAAACAACATTCTGTTTCAGGAGATGTGCCTGTCAAAGAAGCGGGGAGAAGGTGGATGACATAATGAGTGGCTTCCAACACTTTGTTTAAGTCTCCACGGGGTGGAAGTATTTTGTTAACTCTGCACTCTCAATGTGGATCAGTCACTGCTGCCAACATAAATAAATTCAAATATTTCACTGAGAATTGCTGCAAAGCTACAGGAGATTTTCTGCCTATATGACTGAGATTGGTTCTCCTTTGATTTCAACTTGATTTAATTTTGTAGAAGGAGAGGCAAATACAGGATCAGTGATAGTGCAGCCCTCCAACTTGCATTATTGATACTTCCAAAGTGTCCAGTTCAAATGGGGGCAGAAAGTTAACAGAACTGAGAGTATCAGTCTAATGGCTGAAGGACAAAAATAAGCTGCCTTTTTGATCTTTGCTGGTCAACAAAAGCATGCCTTCTTGCTCCAGAAGTCTTTCATGTGAGAGAGAATGGACAGAGATGAAAACACATGTCTGATCTAACACTTTGGCAAGCTTTGTTTTCTTAGACCCACAGGGGAAGATTTCTGGTCTCTCAGAAAAATGGCAGAAGTAAAGCAGAAATTTCTTTCTGCAACATAGAAAGTCACTGTTAAAGTTTATTCTGTGTATAAAACATGCCCTCTATGCAAAATCATCATCTTTAAAAACCTACTCTCCATTGAAATTAGATTGGTCAGAAAATTGAAGCCTCTGGGCATAAACCAAGCTCTCAGTTCTCTAAATGGATCACAGTGTGAGCTTTAGAAAAAATATTTACTCCACTCGTCATCACTTTTCTGGCAGATTTTGTTTAGAGAAGCTAGATCAGGCAGAGCTAGAATCCTGATAGATTTCTCTATGCACTGACTTGGAATACATATATCTGAAACTAAGCAAGTAATTAAAAATATTTTTTCTGATAAATGCAGTTTCTTATTTACTTTCTGCGTGTAAAAAACCTGTGAGCAAGCAATTAGTTCCATTAATTCACTAACTGTTTGAACCTACTCAACATAATCTAAGTGATAATTTTATTACCTTAGAATGGAGCTATTGGAAATAATTTGTTGAAGTGTTTACCTTAAATGTCTGTCCCTGCTTCGATGAGCATTGCTGTCATTGTAAAGATAAGAAGATGGGAATCCTCTGAGGCTTTTGTATTTTCAGACAATGGGGACATATGAGGGACAAGGAAGGGAAAATGAAGATTAGGGTATTTTAGAAAAATAAACCTGTGTTCTGCTACTTGTCATGTCACAAAAAGATGGAGGGGTTTATTTGTTTGTCTGGTTTTGGTGGTTTTTTTTTGTTTTTTATAGCAGTACATTCATTTCTCTCATGTTTAGAACCCATGTAATGGTCTGTTACTCTCTGTGGGTCACTCAGGTAAGGGGCAAAGACGAACCCTGCTGCCCTGGGCTGGACTGCAGCATGATGGGAAGCAAAGAGGAGGTGAGACAGAGCTTCATGGGAGAGGAGATGGCCAACTCAAGCTTCTCTTCTGTAAGTTTTACCTTTTTCATCCTGCTTGACATTTCTTAGAGTAAGCTGTATTACAGATTAGCAGCCCTTGGCAGTAGGCTGGAGAGATGAGATTTTAGTGTGATATGGTACACAGGCACAGAGTGAAAGCAAAGAATATGTGCGAAAAATTGAAATGACAAGGTCGCATTGATAGCTTGGTTGTGGGAGCTGCCACAGTAGTTTGTTACATTATGATTAGAGATGGCCCAAATAGCCTGAATGAGATGAGAGCTGGTTTGAACCTTTATCCATACCTCTAACCAGACTGAGGAGCAGCCCAAGATAAGGTTAAACCACATCTAGCACCGGTTTGGTTTCTCAACTCTAATGTAATGAGCTTCCACTTCTGCTTCTGATAATATAGCTCAGAAGAAAAAACAGGAATCTAGAAAAATATTCAGGACATTCATCCACTCTAAAATCATTCAGTCTGGAAAATTTGATTATATAAAACCATATAAAGACATTTTTATACCATTCCCAGCCTTCCATCTGTAACAAAGAGCTCCATATCCTTGTTAATAACCATTCTGTTAACAAAATGAAACAAAGCCTGCAAAGCTTTCCTTTCAACACAGGGTCTTTTTAATTATGAAGCCTTCAGTTGAGATGCCAAGCTTCTGTCAAGGGGTGTGTATGAGAGAGTAGTCTGCGTACGAGGACTTGCAGTGGGAACTGCACTGAGGTAAGCGTACGATCCCTCTGTTAGTCGTTTCTCTTCTCTTTGGCTTTATCCTGTGGGAAGTAGCTTTACATTCAGATTCAAACTACAAGGGATTCTACGAAAGTTGAATTTCTGCACTGGCCGTGCTTATTCTGCAGTGTGTCACACTCCCTGCGGTGAGGGCTAAGTTCTCCCTATTTTGTGCAGTCTCTGTCTAATGCAGACAAAATTCCTCCTTCTCACGAGGTTTTCAGGAGAAAGCAAAGACAGAGAGCAAGGGCAAGCAGAGACAAGCACCACAGTTTACCTTGGACTCCCTGTTTTGAAACCCTTGCCAGGCTCACTGAAGTAATAGTTTTGATTTGATTGAATAACAAAATCCTTCTCCATCCCATTTCTGAAAAGTGGGATGGATAAGGATTTTGTTATTCAATCTAATGCAGTGTATGATTCTTCTATTCCTTTTGCCTTAATAATGTCACTGCTTAGTTCTTGGTTGCAGGTATTCATGATGATACAGAGGGACAGAAATACACAGGAGTCCAGAGTGTTCTGAAGTGGCACTAAGAGTCACTGAAATAGTGACCTATATTGGTATGGCAAACTTTTTTCCTGACCGTTTTCATCCTCACTGTGCTTTACAGACCTGAGAGCTGCATCTCTTTGAACTGTGGCAATGCAGAGCAGAAAGCAGCTTCTCCAGCTGAGGCTGCAGGAAACATTCTGCTACACGAGGATTGGAAGGATAAGCAGAGCTTCTCACCCATGTCTGGATAAAGAGTTGTCTGTTAACATGCTTTTACTTTCTTCCCCTCCCTCCTGAAAAGTATATGGCAGTGAAAGGTAAAAGGTCTGGCAAAGACTCCTTTTGTCTCATCTGTTTACTTGGAGGTAAATGAACCTGACCTACCACTTAATGAAATCTCCTTTATACAGGATGAAAACAGCAGCTGGGGTAAACAGAAGAAGAAAAGGAGAAGAAGGAGGCTTTCTTCTTCATACGTAAATTTTCTGTAAGGAAAATGAAACTTGATATTAACCTCGCCTGTGATTTTGAAACATATAGTTTGTTATTTACCTCCTATTATTGTCTTAATGCTCTGGACTTCCATAGTCTAGGTAAGCCATTGCACTTAAAAGAACACACTAAGAGTGGTTTGGGTTTTTTTTTACCAATTCTTAGATTAAAGGATGCTTCTAAAAACCTGAAAAGATGATTCAAAACCTCAGAATTCTGTCCATGTAATGTCAGTTGATACCTGCAAACAATATCCAATGAAAGCCTTACCCAATATTTTTTTGACTTTGACTGTCTGTTTTGTTACTGTAATGGATTTACTTGTACGAAAAATAACACATATGTCTGCATATATAATACATAGATAATGCTTTTTGGAGGGGGGGGAGTTTGAGGAAGACACATGACTTCAATGCTACTGAAGATTGTGTCATAATCATCAAACGAAGCTTGTGCCAGAGAGACCAGATGGAGCTTTCAATCAACAAACTGCATTTATTTTTGATATCTGTGGCTTATTTGTTATCAGTGCAACTTTTAATAGGATAAGGTAAGAAAAAAGATCCTCTCACAGAGGAAAAAGAGAGCCATTACAAGCTCACACCTTATTATTTGACCTGATGGCACAAATAGATGATGGGCAAAAGACAAAGTACAGTACCCAACTCCAACTGGAAGGGATTTGTTTGATGCTTTCTACTGGGGCAGAAGTTGGCATGAATTATTATTTCATCCTCCCATACCATGATAAATTTCAGAGCCTTTCTATCTTTCTGTGCGCATATTAATTATACTTGATTACATGGCTATACTAGCACATTTCTTCTTTTCTCTCTTTACAAAATATGTAGTGTAGCTTTGCCTGTGTCTGTCTCAAAGTGCTTTTATATACATGTTTGTATATACTGTATTGTATTCTGCCTGTAGTAAGAAAGAGACAAGAAGTAAGGGAGTTTGATAAATAACCAATGTGTGTCACTTCTCAGTATGAGGAATGACTTATAAAAAAGCCCTAGAGCTATGACTCACTTTGGCCTTCTAGAGACATAGGGACAGATAGAGAATATATATATAAAGGAAAAATAAACTCTTGTTTAAACTGTTCGGCTTTTTTTCCCAAATGTCTCTTTTTCCCCTCCCTCTCTCTTTTCTCTTTCTATTCTTTTTTTCTTTTCCATAGTGCTAGTCCCTGTCTTTTCTGCTAAGTGAATATAGATAATCCAAAATAATACTCCACTCAGTTTCTTTTAGCATTTGAATGTATCAAGACTATTGTATGAAAAATCATGTTGCTTTTCTGAATGCTGTTAAGCCTTACATGTAATTTCCTCTTCTCTTTTCTTAATTCACGTGTCCTCCTAAAAGAAAAAAAAAATGTGTTTGTGGCCTAGGATGTATTTTTTCTTATTGAGACAGATGAAAATTCTGTATGCCAAATGCTCTCATGTTTACAGAGAACAAACAATCCTACACATTCCTTCCCTATGCCTGTACAGCTCTCTTTCTACCACATCCCTGTACTCCTCTAGCAGTAGAGACTTTCTGCCCCACGTGCATGAGACTACAGGCATGGATTGGGGCCTGCTTCCTTTGTCCTTCAGAATATAAAGAAGTGGGAACAAAGAAACAAGAACTTTTCCATTTAGTTTAAATTTTATATTTTGATTTCCTAAAGACAACTTTTGAACAATATCTGATTTTTGTCTTACAGAATGGAATGTGAATAGAATCTCACGGTAATGAGCAGAATGAATTGTAAGGAGAGAGTTTCATAGTTGATACTGTAAATACATTTAATATATCATCACAATTCATTCTGTATGTAATTTTGCAATAAAGATTTCTAACAGACCATAGACTGGGTTTGAGGCTGAGGTAGGAGGACTCTTCCATATAGTTCAGATTCTAGGTGAGAAGACAATATCTGAGCATGGGGTCACCTCTGTGGATTAATCTGGTGGGCTCAGTCCAGTCTCTCTCACCTCTCCAAACCTGGCACTGTAATCACCAAGTCTCTACACAGAGTTGAAGTATTAAGCAATCATGATGACTTAACCATCAACGCGACCTTTAAGATCCCTTCAGAGCAGATTTGATCCACGCTGATTTACTTTATCCTTCAGACCATCAGATCTGTATTAGACCCCTGACTGACCAGAAGTAATTTTTTTGATGCTTTGTATTAGCAATGTCCCATGGCTCAACATGAAAACTGTGGGTGAAAGTCATACCATATTGAAGTCAAAGGGAGGATGATTTTCAATGGAACTGGGATTTCACCCAGCAAACTTAACCAAAAGTGTTTGGGTCCTACCTGTGTCTGAAGGTGTATGAATCCTGCTTTGGTGCCCACCATATCATTATGAAACATATATCTTGCAATCTACTATGATGACTTCATGACTCCAATGTACATTTAGAAATAAGAGAATTTATTTTAAAAAAATGTACAGTGATGACATAAATTATGTACTGGGTTACTACAAAATGCTATGTCACCTGGTAAGATAATTATATTATTCTGTCATTCCTTTGGTAATGAAAGCTTTTACTTTTTTGTAAGCTATTTTTTTTACTGAACACAAGGAATACAACACATTGGGAAAAAGAATGTAAAAACATTAGGCAGCTATGATACAGGAAAATAGAGGCAAATAACATAGACATTTGTGATATTAACTGAAGTTTATCCTTGGATTTCTGTAACTACTTCTCAGTAATTTTAGTAATTTTGTTTCCTTCATTACAGTTCCTCCAAATGGCATTTCCATAACCTGCAGATGAGTCAGCTGCCTTTGTAATTCATCCCTTTTTTGGTCCCTAGGAGTAGTTTTCTACCTTTATCTTGATCCAAATAGGTTTGATTCTTTTCTAAAAATGCTGAGGAGCTAGAGCTCTCTCTGTCCTGTAGCAATGGAGGTGAAGCACTGATATGCAGTTGCCTCACTATATGTCAACTACTATGTGGCAAGATTTCTAAGCCAGTGTTACAATTCTATTTGCATTGAAGACAATTTGAAAATTTTAAGTACCCTCAGCTATGCACGTAATCCAAATATTGAGGATGGGCTAGGAGAGAGAATGAGGAAATGTATGGAAATAAATTCCTAAAAATCACAGAATAACACCCAACTCAGTTAAAATTATAGAAGACTAAGTTCTGAGAACACCTTTCCCAAAGCATTAGCATATGCAACATATGACCTCGTCATTGAGTTTTATAGTTTTATTCTGGCATGGTGCTCCAAGTTTGACATTAAGTGTTTATATTCTCAGACATGGCTCTTTCTCCAAAGCTATTTCCTATTTTGTGACATTCAAAACACAGAGGCTACTTCACATGTGACTTATTCTTATCTCGCCAGAAACAAACAGAAAGAAATCCCATCTAACTTCTTCTGCTGGGAGAAAGAGAACAACTTCAAATTTAGATCACAGAATCACAGAATATGCCAAGTTGGAAGGGACCCACAAGGATAAATCAAATCCAGCTCTTGGCCCTGCACAGGACCATCCCCAAGAGTCACACCCTGTGCCTGAGAGTATCATCCAAATGCTTAGTGAGTCAGGCTTGGTGCTGTGACCACTTCCCTGGGGAGCCTGTTCCAGTTCCCAACCACACTCTGGATGAAGAATCTATTTCTAATATCCAACCTAAACCTCCCCTGACACAACTTCAGGCCATTCCCTCAGGTCCTGTCACTGGCCACACCAGAGAAGAGATCAGTGCCTGCCCCTCCTCTTCCCCTCACATGGAAGTTGTAACTGCAATGACGTTTCCCCTCAGTCTCCTCTTCTCCAGGCTGAACTTGAAACGGACAAGTTGAAATAGTGGAAAGTTTACAATTGGTCTTGGAAACACCCCCCGCCACCACCCCTGCAAGAAAAAAAAAAAATATATCAATTTCTATATATAAATACTAGGTATATAAACAAATACAGTACTAGATATTATAATTGTACATTACACTATATTTAATATGATATAAAATATATAGACAACAAATAAATTATTAAGTATAGTTTTAGATATGAATATAGTACAATCATTTATAGAATATATTCATATGTTGCCAAATGAATGATTCACTCTGTTTCCTGGGCAGTATTTCTAGTATATTATTATATTGTGCTAGGGTATATTCTGCAGGCACCCGTTTGCCATCAAAAATACTAATCACAGAAGAAAGTGGTATAGAAACTCATATTGATGTTTTGCCCTTCCAAAGGAAGTAATTGACAGCAAAGCATATTTCAAGGTCTGGTTGCCAACATACTCAATTAAGCAGAATTTGGAGGAGGAGGAGGAGGAGGGGGATGGCTGGAAACTCCCAGTCATACTACGAATGTCAGCTATCTGTTGTCAGAGACCTGGTGACGTTGAACCAAACTGTGAAATATGTGTAATTCTTCTAACATTGCTGATGATGTAGCACCAGATTTTTATTTTTTTCTGTGTGCATGTGACTGCTTTTGACCATGACAGGTTTTCATAAATCTGGTGTCATTATAGAACACATGACTTGTGTCACCACTGCTACAACAAGAGAAATCCATCACAGATCAAAGTGCCAGGAAAAGTCCTATTCACTATATAAGCCCCACTTAAGCTTTCCAAATACAGCTTGAGTGGAATGTAAGGGGGCCATAGGCCATGTTTTGCTCCTATACATACACATGAATTTTACACTGTGAAAACAAGCTAAAATATAAAGCATTTTCTAATGTAACACAGAGCTATCTGAAGTCACAAAGCCATTCAGAACTAGATAACTTTGCTAATATTTTACCTTAAATACCGTGTTCTTTTTTTTAGAATATGAAGCAAAACAAGGGAACAGTCCAATATTATTTTAATCCTTTGTAATATTAGACCTTCAGCCTACATACTATATTAGATCTATCTGAACAGAGTTCTCTATAACTTTGTCAGATCACAAGCTCTTTGAGCAAGGATCATGCCTATCTTCGTGTTTATACATTACCTAGAGTGTTGCAAGCTACAAAGAAACTTTCCTTCTGTGAGAGATTTGTTGAACTATGAAAAAACTCACAATTATTTATCTCTATATGTAAACTATATATATATAAACTGATAGATAAATTTGTTCATTTACAGGGAAGTGATTGTGTTACTCCACCACATTGCTTCCTCCCTTAGAAAGCCTTTGCAGATAATACTACATTCTTTTTTCCCCTCCCAATATTTAAATGCAATGCTCACTGCTATTTGTAGTGTATATTGTAATAAATAAAGTGTAGGACCCTTTAAAATACATGTAACTTGACTAATAATTTAAAATCTATAGAGACATTTATGTCATAGTACACTTTGCAATGAGCAAAATCCTTTTTGTGGCTGACTTCAGTAAAGAGTCCAGCATCTACCTTCTTTCTCAAATTTTAAATATGTTTACTTTACTCAGCATTGCAGCCTATTACACCTACTTGTTTTAATGCAGTAAAGTAGGAAACTCTGTACTTCTAGAGAACAAAAATCCCTGCTGAGCTGCTTTGAATTGGCTATGTGATCCTAAAGATATTTTTTATTCCACTGATATTAATTTCTCCCTATTTCAACAAAACAATAGAAAATAAAATATTCTGTTCATCAAGGCACGTGTATGTAATTTCAAGTAATATTTCATTTGAAATTGTCTCATTTTATTCTCTCTGATTCTGTAAAAAAAAAATCACTATAGTGGGAGAAAGTCAAACTAGAGATTATATTAGGCTGAGGAAAATGGTATTCACCTTTTATAGTCCCTATGTTTTATAATGAAGATACTTCATTGAAACAATGATGCATACTTCAACAGTTCCCTGGAGAACAGTGAATCCTGTTTGGAGAGATTCATGAATATGTGCATTAGCACAATCCAACTGGAACTTGCCCTTAAAAACGAACCACAAGAGAAGCTGATCAGTTCCCGCTTATGTATATAATCAGAAGGTTATCATATTATCTCCCCCTCCACAGGGAAAAGCAGATGCATATTCTTCTACCACTTTAAGAAGAGAAATGCCAAAGGAAACAAAAATTTCCCCCTCCCTATGCTTTCAGCAGTATTTACTGCATGAATCCAGAAAGACCTTTTAGAAGAAGAGGAGAAGGATATACGGGGAGCTTCTCTAAAGGAGGATTTATTTTGCATATGATTAGTCAGAGTTTAAACCTTTTAAAAAAAAATTACATCTCCATTAATTTAGTCAAGGCCATCAATAAACCTGAAGTGAGTTCAAAGACTGCTATAGATGGCAGAAGGATGAGACAAACATTTCACAGAGTCAAGGTTTGCAAAGATATACATGAAGCTCTGTGTCCTGAAGATGAATGAGGAACACTTGGCAGTTCTTGAAGCAGTAGTTTATTTAAAGTACAAAGAATTCAGTGAAAAATACTTCTAGCCAGCAGTTGGTGCCCAGCTTTCAAGAAAAATGGCAGACCACCACCAAGCTAGTGACAATGATAAAGAATAGTCACATAGATTTGCAGATTTATCTTTAGGTTTGTTGCAACCTCAGCTCTGTGAAAAAGAGTATAGCGGTTTGACTCCTTACCACCTTTGAAAACAAACTAAAAAGAACTACTGGGTCATCACAGTGCATATTATTAAGTGGTCATTACAGATACCAGACAGCAACAATAAGCTTTATCATCCAAAATGAACAATTGTTTGATCTAAGCTTGGAAACATTAAATAGTGCAATGAAAGAGGAAAGAAAAAATGAAATTATCGATCACCTTCTGGATAAAAGGTACCACTGTCTTATTGCCACCTCTTCTATACTCCCTGAGTCTATAACATCTATACTCATTTGTGTTGGTAGCTAATTGTGATAAATGCAATGTAGAGTTTGCTTAAAAAGATGTCTTCAATTTTATAATTGCTAGGAAAAATTCTGATCCTACTGACTGACATGTCTAATTTAAGTTGTCAAACAGTCATTACTAAGAGATCTGTGAGAATGAATTTGGAGAAACTCTTACAAGACATAACTTCATCTCACCAAAAACCACAAAGGTTATAGCTTTTTTTAATTTTGAGGATTTTTTCCAAGTACATATCAGGAGTCCAGCTTTGCTCTTTGCAGCCCAAAGGCCCTGCATTCAAAAACTTTCTGGATGTCCACAAGATTTTGTGCACTGGAAGCAAAAATCCACTGCATCTCTACTAGTTTTTCCTCTATCAGGAGAGAAGTGTTATGCCTTCTCAATAAGATATATAGAGATGGCATAATTATACCCTCTAAAGAGGATATGATCTCATAATTGTGCAGAAGAGTTATCCTCAGATTGCATCACAGACCGTACTTGCATACCTGATAAACTAACACCAGGCTCAGCTTCTAGTTTGGGGGTACTATTTTTACTTAAAAAGCATATTGTTGAACATGTATGTACTCATATGTGGGTTTGTGTGTATGAAGTGTCCTATTTAATAATGCAGATCTGCCTGTCTGGTTATAGTTTTTATTCACATACACACAGATATACAGAAATCAAGCACTTGAAACAATCTGTTTTATTTTTTCTTTTTTTTTTAACAGCTAATAATGGCTCTTCACCATACAAAAGAAAAACACTTTTTTTAAAATGTAGTGGTGGGGACAAAGGCTAGCAGGTTTATTTTGCTTAACTTGCTGTGGTGTGTCACATTCAGCTCTAACAGTGCAGCTATTACCATATGTCATCAAATAACCAGCATAAGCAGCTGTGTTGTTCCTCCACAGTGACCCCACCTAGAAGTTTAGAGACCAGGAGCAGGGTGATACCTATTACTAGCCCCACACAGGCATGCACATGCCTGTGCACAGTTCAAGAAAGTGTTTAAATGAAAAGAAATATTTCATCCAATTGAATAATTCACCACTCCAATCCCTTGTTTTCGCTGGGTACATCATCGGCCAAAAATATTTTCCAAAAACAGGCAAAATCCATTAGATTTTGCAATAAAGACACATTACAACAACTGTGTACATATTTTTATATCTATATATGCTTTCGTCCCTGCTGTCTGCTGAGTATTTGAACTTGTGCAAAAAGCAGTTTTCACCAGTGTAACAGTGATGTTTAGTGAAGACAAAGCTTGTTCATCACAGCAGGGGGACAAAGGGGAGGGGGACGAAGGTCAAAGGGTAAATTCCAATTGCTGAGACATGTTTTTATGAGTTGAATCTTAACCATGTGATAAGCAGCATTCAGACTCTGAGCAAAAGGGAGTAAGGAATAGGTATCCTGAAGAACATTCACAAACCACTTTACCAGTTTGATACCTGGTTGAAAAAGGCTAGGTTGTTGTTTTCCAGTGGCTGCTTTCTGCTGCTGTTCTAGTTGTCAAAGGGAGTGTTCTTAGTTAATTAACATGTTCCTTTAGCCTTTGGAAATGGACATGAAAATAGGTGCTTGGTTACTGCTGTATGCATGGCAATTACGTGCTTTGATTCCCAGGATACACAAAAGAGCACTGGTGCTACTTTTTATGGCAGAAACAACATGTGAGAAGGAAGGGGCTTCCCTTACATGAGGTACAAGAACACTGTAGGCAGGAACTGCAAACACTTTGTGAGAAGAGGTAACAGCAACAGCTGTTGCAACACCAGGACTACTAGATTTTCCACTATCCCTTACGCAAATAGGATAGGATAGCCTTTTGCCTCCTTGACAGATCTTTTACCTCACGATGAGCAACCATACTTCTCCACTTAACATGTTTTCTTGACAGCTACATTGGTAGGAGTGCACAAATCCTACATCCAGGTAAATGGTATTGGTAATATCCTATTATAGGATGGGTACATTAATTGTAGCTGTGTTGTGACTGAATTGATGAAGATCTGCTAACCACTGTTAGACATTGTTAACCACAATAGGCAGAAGCCTACTGGTAGCTCAACCAAAGGACAATGAGGATGGGACTTTGGTAAGCAGAGACACCATTCCTGCTGAAACTCCCTAAAGTTGTATCATTAGAAGAATTTAATAAACTGCATGAAAAAAGTTAGATGATAGCTTCATGTCTGGCCTTGCTAAATCATTTTCTCTGTTGATGTTATTGTTTGATGTAAATGAGTGCATCTACACCAATTTATGCTTGAAAAAATATTAATCTGTTGGTTTTGGACATGTTGTAGGAGTACTGCAAGTGATACCACAAATTAGGCCAAACAAAAATAATGAGGTACTTAAATGTTGTGTTACTATATATGAAAGGAGATTTAGAAAAGAAGGTCCTCTCCTTGTCCTGTTCTCAAATCTCTGTGAACACTGACAGTAATTTAATATAAGCAGAACCCACCCACACTGTTTGATTCTTGTGTTTTGACAGACGATTTACCAGTTCCTCAGTTGCTCTGAAACCACAGTTTCATTTCAGTCACTGGAGCTACATCAATTTATTCCACTTATGGACCTCATCCAACACTTTCAAATAGCTACAGGAGGAGAAGATTTCTGAGTATTTTGTCCTGCTTTACAGTATCTACTCCCTATGTTTTCTCATATAACAGATGTGACATAATTTTCTCATCAATTACTGTTACAACCACTATAAGTGGCAGAAAATATGTCATGCAAACCTGATCTTGAAATAAGCACCTCAAATGGGTAAATGCTTCTGACTTTTAAGGACGATTCCCTTGAGGTTAACTTTACAGGATTATTGCTGAAGTTTGTACAAGTGTACAGCATAGTCTATTTCACTTCAGTGTAATTTATTAATGGGAGTAATTGCAATGTATCTTTTGACTATGAGCAAAGCTGTAACATTAACATCCAAATATCAACGATGTCACGTGTCCCCTGAAGGTCCAAATCTTTTTAAGTGCTTCAGGGGAGATAAATGAGATTAGCAGCCTGAAGAAATACTCCTTCTATGAGCTCTCATGAAAGCTTCATATTTGCCCTAGAATAATCAAAATGTAGTAACGGGGCACATTTTTCCACTTCTTAGGTTTTCATTGCAGTATCTTTCTTCTGTACCACTTGTATAATTGAGTTTCCCTATTTTGGAATGGGTTCACTTGACCTCAGAATAACCTAAAATATTACTAAATTATTTTCCCTATTTTCTAAGGAAAAATGATTTCCTTTACTCCTAGTGTCAGCAAAATAATAAAATATTGTTGCTTTGCTGATAGTACAGCAGACAAAACCCATAAACCTAAATAGACTATTTGCAATGCTAAAAGTCGACTCGAACAGAAAGCAAAATTAAATTTTTAATTTTGTTTAAAGCAGAGATATTAAATAATCTACAAAGTCAAACACTGTTAAAAATCTCATTTTGAACTAGGGAACATTTGACAGCATTGAGGCTTTCACACAGCTAAACAATAGCTTTCCGAGGGAAGTTTCAGCAGGCGTTCCGTTCTGCTTTGTCCATATTCTAAGCGCCCTCTACTGCCAGAGGAGCCGTACTACAGAGAAAGCCAGCTCTCGACGGATGGAAAGGAAGAATTTGATACTTTCCGGTATCACTTTTCAGCCTATGTGTAGTTGGACTTTGACGTTATTGGCAATAGGATGCCTTTTGTGTTTTTTTTTTTTAATAATAAGAAAAAGGAAAGTGAATCCAGTGGTGAATGGAAATACATAGTCATTTATTTCTGCTGGCAACGTGGGTTCTTCTTTTCTGCAGCTTGTTGCCCTCCGCTGGTTTCTCTACCTATCTGTGATACCTATTCTGGCACTTGAGAGACATATTTCTCAAGAGCAGCTGTGATCCTGCCTAACATGTTGGCAAATTTTACACTCATGCCCGGGTACAAAACCCCATCAGTCAGAGGAGAGAGGGAAGCAACTCCTGCCTGTCGAGCTAATGGGATGCAATGGCTGGGGAAGCTGAGGAAATGTAATCAACATTACATGCACTTTAACCACTGAAGAAATTTTTTTCTGGGGCACAGGAAGTTGTCTGAACCAGGACTTGCTCCCCTGGGAAGGAGCGCTCCTCCTCCCAAGTTAGAGCCACTCGCCCTGCATAGCCCAGCCCTCAGCGAGCTGCTGTGCATTCCTTGTGTGTCTTTTGCAATGCATTTCTCAGCAGGACGATTTTCATTTTTAACAAGCTTGCATTGTTCAACACAGACCAAAAGTGACTCAGGAGTTTCTGAGTGTTATTTTCATGTGAAGTGGTCAGATTGAAAAAATGCAGTGCTGCACTATGTGGAGCTGCAGATCTAATTGTAAAAATCAGTTCTGAAAACCAGTGGGAAAAAATGACTCATCTACAACGCATCTTTCAACTCATCTTTAATCTTTTATAGGCTAAAAAGTGGATTTTTATGTATCCTAGATAGCCTTAGTGCACCTAAAAATCTCTATTGTACGTAGTGTAAAAACATTTACACATATTAGTGCATGTGCATAGTATATGTTTGTGTTTGTGTATATATATATATATGTCTGTATGTATCATATATTTGTGTGGTGGATAGTCCAGTAACACGGGCCAAGCTGTGAACAAGCATAAAACTTAATACTGAAGTCCTTGAATATTAACCCTTCAGCATACCTAGCAGTGCACTGATATTCCTGTCTCCTGCAGAGGTCAGTTTGAGTTCAGGTACAGAATAGGCATTTGAATGATACAGGAAGTCCTCAAAAAGTGGGAATTATGGGATTTATGGTCATTTTTTGTTGGTGCAGAGGCCCTGCTGGTTACCGAAGCGTGCAGTGCTGAGGGTTAAGCCCCATCTCAGGGACTATGGAAGCTGTTGGGAGTTCACAGCGCTGCAATGGCCAGCACTTCATTGTAAAGGAGTATCTGAGAAATTACATTTTTGTTGCTTTTTTTCCTCCTTTCCTGATTTACCATATGAGAGACATTCTATAGACCTGTGTGACCCCAGGGTGATATTGAAAAACAATAAAAGCAAGATCTCAGCTTTATTCTCGGCTCATGAACATACAGGATTATTTTCTACAGGATGTTCTGAAGTGCCATATCCAACCTAGTTTAAATTAGGCAAATTACAAGGACGAGTTTACTACCTGGGGATGGTATGGGATGGTGTTTTTTAATGTTTTTTTTGTTAGGACTTGGCTGAATTCTGAAAAATAAAAATAAATTTAAGTCAATTAACTCTATACGTTCATCAGACTATAAAGTCAGTTCTTGGAGTTGTTAGCTGAGATTCCTCAGTAAGCAGTTCATATTGAAAGGGTACAAATTTATACAGTGAACATAAGGAGGCAGGTGCTCTGAAGTGTCTTTTGCTTCTAGAAATACTCTCATGTTTTACCATGCAATTAAAATTATACCAGCCATATGAGATAGAGCTGAATTATTTTCCACTATATATGTATATATCATACAAATACATGTATATATATATATTTATATGATGCTTCTGTGCATGTAAGACTTATGAAACTGCCTGCACTTGAAAATGATGTGCTTTATTTTGGTAACAGTAATTTTCAGCATGATAATGTTCCTTCAAGCTTTCCAAGGGGAAGACATGAGCCCTTGTCTCAGTGCAGAACTCCACATGGTCAAAAGATTTTATTGTTTGAATCTCCGTGCTCAGTTTATCTTTTGTCCTCTGCTAAGAGTGAAGATGAAGGTGTTGATCATTCCCTACCTCTACTGATGGATTTTGTTCTGCATGCCATAGTCTGAGGTGATAAATTCAATTCCAGGGAGAAAACCAGACACTAAAGAGCTCTTTGATATAGTGTAGGCAGGCTGAACAAGGAGCTGTAATTGCAAGGGGAAGTGGACAAATTCAACTAAACAAGAAACTATGCATAAAACAAAAAGAACCCCATAGATGTTCTCCAAGTTATACATGATCTTTGTATCTTCAGTTCAAAACTGGATTCGTTCAGGGAAGTTACAAGCCAGTCAAGCAGAAGTTACTGAGTTTATTACAAAGGTACCTGTGTAGAATTTAGTGACCTCTCACATACCTATAGTGATGACTTCGAATTTTTATATATTTGTAAATTTTAATATTTTATATATTTGTAGATTTTTATACAGTTGTATAGTTTCTCACACTTGAGGTAGCAGCTAACAGTTTCTAGCAGCTAGTCCCAATTTCTCATGGTTTGTGCTGCATTCCTGAGTTTTGTTTAACTGTCTTTTCAACAGACAAGATAGCAGCAAGGACATTATGTTTGGGACACACGCACCTGGACCAGAATAACAGGGCAAAACAAGATAGAAGGCCCAGAACCCTTGGAGGTACTCCAGCAAGGCAGTTCTGAGGATGGTATCAGGGTGGTAACAAGGGCAGAAGGTTGGAAGCATCCATTAGATATGATAATTAACTAATGTTATAAATTTGAAAGAACACTACATTGTGCGTGCATCTAAATACTTTGTGCACCAGAAAGCTTTCATTAAAGAACTTCTCTCTACCTGTACTAATACTGTCACGAAAGTTTTTTTCCTTCATTTTAGGCAACAATAGTGCATTGTATTATACTGACTGATGGCAGAAGATCAGAACCGACAATATACAGTAGACCCCTATGAGTTGCACCTGGAGACACACTAGATATTAACTAAATTGGCTTCTCACAGCCTGTCTCAGATTCGACTCAGGGGCTAGATATGAAAGGTATATGTGATGAGAAATAAAAGCAGCAGGAAGCAATTTACTCCACCTTTAGTTCTGATAGTTCAAATGTTTCAAAACTGGTGGAGTTTGATTTGCCAAGTGTGGTACAGTGCCTGTCCTACAGCATCACTGGTCAAACCACCACAGGTGGCTGAAGAAATCCAAGACTGGGCAAACCAGTCAGCAATAGACTGAGGCCACTGCTAAAAAGCGGAAAGAAAACACACAGCAAGACCTAAAAATAGGAGTGGAATGGGAAATAGTCAAACACTGGCACTCCTAAGCTACTGTCTCAATGTTTCTCAGCTGCCCAGGTCAAGCATTCACTGCAAAGAATTCAGAAGACGCGGATGAAGTTAGAGATGCCTTCTCAACACTTGTCTTTTCCCTGAGTGGCTCGAGACCCTCATGTGGGAGCTACCACCTTCCCAGCTCCCTAGCATAAAATGGACACAGCACATACTGTGTATAGCATCTCTTTCCTGGAAGACCATGATGTTCTGTAATCTCCATTTGTTTGACTCCAAGACACCACATACCCTACTCCTCTGTGCCAGTGACCAGCACTTCCCAGAGATAGAGTCTTAGCTCCTCTGTCCTGGCCAAGGACTATACTTTGCTTTGCCTTCCTCTTTGACTTATTGCCCAGTGCTCTCCTGCTTGCACACACATGCAAACACACACAGTCTCTCCACATCTGTGTGATCATATCACAGATTCCTATGGTAAGTCATATGCATTCCAGTAATATGAGTTATTTCAAGTATTTTTGCACTATGCAAATATTCTGTACATACAAATACACAGCTATTACTAATATTCCCTTGCACCCTTCTCCGTTCCACTTGAGAGTTGAGCCTTCAAACCACTAAGAAAATCTCAACAAAGGATAAAGAATAAAGTAATTTTAATTAAAAGATACACAACTTTTGCTGTATTGGAGGGACCCATACAAATATCAAAGTCCTCTTCAAGTCAGGTTATTAGAAAGTATTTAACAAGCAATCAGACCATATAGAAACTTCTTCTCAGGCTGATTGTGGAAGATCTCAATAATTCCTAACTCAGACTTCAAAAAGTGGTAATAAATCTTGACATTGCTATGATGAAAAATCATACACAAAAATACTACTAGATAGGGTCCTGTTTATATAAAGCAGTAATGGGGTGAATCTTCTCTTGTTTTGAAGAATTAAACAGGGTAATTTAATGAATGCTGTTGAACTGGAACTAATGGCAGAAAGATCGTATTAAAATATCTGATGAAAATAAATTTTTGCTAGGTAAAACCAATATTGTTGATGCAATAAGATCTGTGAAGCATTTGATGTACTTTTTGAAGACTTGAATTGGGGATCTAGAAGAGTATAAAAAAACTGTTTTACATATTACGTAAGTTAACCATCAGCTCATGGTTCTTGAAGTCTAATTATAAGTAGGAAATTATCACCAAGTAAGATCTAACTGGAATTTTTTCCAACTCTGTAATATTTTTGTTAATAAGTCATAGAAACCATCTAATCACATCACTCCTGATAAAGTTTTCATATAAAGGAAAGACTGAGAAGTGACAAACAAAGATAAATGCAGATCACTGACATAAATGGATCTGCATTGCACAGAGAGCTAGAACAGTCAAACACATGCTTCAATACCAATGATAAAAAGCCGTTTATCTAAAGGAAAATATATGTCATATGAAAAAGAAGGAAATTCATGTTTGTAAAATTTTCAGGCAGTATTTCCAGTAAAAGAAGTAATGCTCACGGCAGACAGCTGAACATGTGCTGCTTTTGAGTAGTCACTGTGGCTACAATGGGTATGATTTAGTGAAATGAAAAGCAAAATAGTTGATGGTTATACTGTCCTGATATTGGTGCATCTGCTGTTGGAATCCAATACTGCTGTCTACACTCTAAGGAAAATGTTTTAAAAAAAAACAGAGAGGGTTCAGAAAAGATGTAGGAGAAAAGAGAAAAGCTTCAAAGATGACCGTAAAGGTTCAAAATACAGGTGGTAAAGTTATGTTATTAACTTGATCTGTTCACACCTGAATATGAAGTCTTGATCATCCATGCCATATTTCTTCTGACACAGTCTCTTCTACTACTTACTTTAATGCAATAAGTTCTTCTTGGGGTGGTTTAGAAGATTTGATATTCTTGAGCTTCACCCCTACTGACTGTAAAATTGCAATTTCCCCCCTCTTTGTATTCCTGTGACTAAACTAGCAAAAGGATAAGCCCAAGGTATAGGTGGTGGAGATAAAAAGTTGCAATATGTCACCTTGGCTAATAAAATCATGTACATAATTAGACCCTGGAATCTGCTTTATTTTATGCACATGTTCAGGAATGAACAGCATAGCTATTTCCCCCTTGACATCAGAGACATGTCTACACACAAGGTCCGTTGCTGTGCAAGCATCCCTTGTGTGAGAAAGGCTGGCTGGATAGCTGGCAAGCTTGTGTTTGCCTCTGCCTCAAGGAAATATGGAGGGAAGTTATGGAGTCAGAAGCAAGGCCAGACCTTATACAGAACTACCAACTTTGCTTGAGCTACTTTCTCAAGTCTGTATCTGGGCATTACTACCAAGGCAGCAGAGGTGAGACTTTGAACTTATCAGAGAGAAGGTCAAAAGAGCAGATTTTCTCAAATCTGTAGTTATCTACATGGGGAAGAGTACTTTTAAGGATGCACAGTTTTTCAGTCTAGCAGAAAGATGCGATAAGATTCTACACCTGCTAACAGAAGTGAGAATAATTCAGACTAGACATAAGGTTTGTATTTTTAACAATGTGGGTAATTAGGCATTGTGAACTAGCAAGTCAGGAGTGCAGTGGATTTTTCATCACCAGAAAATGTTAAGATCGGGTATTTCTCTAAAAGGTATATTCAACTTAACCATAGCTGTAAGACTAGAAATAGGAATTAATTCAGGGAAGTTCTTTGCCTTATGTTATGTGGAAAAGGAGGAGATAAGAACAGATAATCATAGTATTCTATTTTGCCTTAAAATCTGCATAATTGTGAGTTTGAAAAGAAAAGAGAGAATGCAAAAGATTTGTGAAAAGACAGTTCAGTTAAGTAGACATAGTGAGAAATTCTAATCTATGTAAGTACTTCTTTCTCTTTTGTGCAGCTGGGACTCTACGCAGTGTATCTGAGTAGACTTCTTCAGGAGCTGGAAGATTATACCTCAGCTCAGCTTCCACTGTGGATCCACTGCACTTCCCTAAGTGACTGCATAAAGTTTTCAGTATAAAAAAGTTGTCTGTTGTCTCCAGAGTTAGCAATGAAACACAAAATAACTGAGAATAGAAGCAGCAAGCTTAGACAGATGGAAGAGAACTAAACATCTACTTAGATCTGTAAGTTACACAATGGCACCACACTTCAAAGAAATAACCCGTGACTCTGAAGCCTGTCTGCTTGATTCTCTGTTTGCTCAAGCACTGAAATGCCAGTTCAGCAGATGACCTGAACCACCCATTCTTATTCCCTGATGACCAAAATCTAAATGATATTTCCAGAAATATCATTTGCTTCATTTTCCCCCTTTTCGCATTTCTTGCAAATCTCTGACACCTGGAACTCTCGACCAAGGACCAAATCCTTCATCTCCCACAATGGCAATAGACTACCAGAATTTAGGAATAGAAATAGGTTGCAGCAGCCACATATAATGCCACAGATAACACAGAATGGAAAAAGTCAGCCTTTACTGCTTCCCTAAGAAAAGAAAAATTAACCCTTGACTTGCAGTTCTATAGTTACCTCTTATTTGAAGCAGTTTTTCTTCCAGTTATTTCCAGGAATAAAAGCTCAGAACTAGAGCTTTCTCACACTTGCTTCCAGTTAAACTTTTAGGGGTAGTTTAAAACTTCTGAAAGAGAGAAGTTCATCTTCCCTGAACCTGTGCATTGCCTAACAATGCCCATAATCATTTGCTCCTCATTTCATCAATTTCTACATTTATTATAGTTTTACCACATATTAGAAATAGCTAACATTTTTTTGCATGGTTGCTAGACCCTCTCTAAGGTCAAAATGAAGCTGGGTATATAAAGATTTCACAGATTAGGATCACTGCATGGCTAGCACAAGTTCTATTTATTTCTAAGATATTGTAACAGCTGAGATGAGATGAGGTATTTGGGCCAGTAGGTCAAATTTCACTGGGAAAGAAAGTGGTGTTCTCTGTGAGGCATCCTAAGCCCAAGCAAACCAGGCAGTATATCACACTGCAAAGTCTCCCAAACTTCTTTCATGGGAAGCAGAGGTGACCATCGGACATCTCAATTCTGCCAGAGCTGGCTTTTAAAAACAGAAATAATAAATTGCATTGCAGTTCCAAATATGCATGCAGGCAAACTGAAGTAAAAATTTTCAGAACACACTCAAGCATTGTTAACATCCCCACTAAGCTTCAGCTAATGTTCTGTTTTGAAAATAGTGTATCAGCTACATCTCTTCACATGCAAGATGACAAAGGATGGAAAGATACAGTACCCCACAACTCACAAGCAACTTCCCCTGAAGCATTGACTTCAGCAGCAGCTTGGAGTAGGTGCTTTGCAGAGCATTCTCCACCAAGTGACCATTCTTTCCAGCCCTTTTGGCGACTTGTACCCACACGCTGCACTTTGTTCAGCTGCACGGGACAACCACTGCCAACAATGGCTCCATTCTATGAGACAGGAAGACCACTCATACACTGAAATGGCAACTGTCTGTACAGCATCCTCTGAGGTAACTAAATGATTAATGTCAGCCTTGTCTTAAGCTCTGTTTTTCATATATATTTTTTTATTTTAAATTGTACCTTAGATACACATGCAACTCTTTGAACACAACATTCTTCTGCCTTCAGCTTTGCATCCTGTTTTTAGAACCAAGCAGTTGATACCTCATGTAGACTTGTCCAGCTTGTGTGTTTATACGCAATCTGTGGAGTTGTGTGGAGAGCAGACTCACAACTTAGTGCACTGTGTAAATGCAAACCTTCCTGGCACAATTGTGTTTTGTGTGCACTCTCTGCTTGAATTTCTGCTGTACTCAACCATGTGGTAAGGTCTGCCCAAAAAAGTAAAGCAGTCCCTGAGATTGCAAGCTTGGGTTATGGCATAGACAGGATGTCATCTGAGCAAGAGAAGTACTAAAAAAGAAAACAAACAAACAAACAGAAAAAACAAACCAAAAAGTCACAACTTCCCTAAGAAAAGCACAAGCAACTTTCAAACCTTGAAAAAGTTCACAAAAATCACTGTCATTTGCTGTCCCACGTCTTTTAGGTACCAAGGAAGGAGAGGGTCTGGTTGAGGAAACTGTAGACCAGTACAGGAGATGCAGCTGCAGAGATGAACTGCTAAGAAAGACACAGCAGAGAGCAATAAGTCAAAACAGGCTCAGTTTTGGAGTCTAAACCCATGGATTTCCTCACTTTAACAAACCTTTTTGTGCCAAAGCATCTAGACAGAAAATTCTGTCCTGGAGAAATCCTTCCCCAATTTCTCACAGATTTTTTTATTTCTTGCCCTTTTTTCCAAGTAAGAGACCTTATATTCAACAGCATCTTGGTACATAAAAGTGCATATTAAGGAAAGATCAGGCTCAGTTCAGATTTTTCTTGTTTACAATTTCAGGCTGAATTCTGCCCTCCAGTCCTGACTCCAACGGGAGTAACACTTGTGTAATTGAATACAGAATGCAACCCTTAGGGTTTTGGTCTGACCAGTAACAGGACTTTATATGTGTTTAATTCATTTTTAGGTTTAGGCATTTTTTCAAATTGGGACATAAGTTCTGCTCTCGTGTTAGGAATGAAAATAATAAAAAAGGGCAGAAACGTGTATTTGGTTTCAGTACAGTCCTGCATCCATGCATACAAATATACGTAACATGGAGAGAGAAAGAGAGAGAGGAACGTCTGGAAGATATTATTTTTTGAACTATACAACCATTAGACATACTTCATTATTGTTGAAAAAGTCTTCAAATCAAACACAGTAAGAAAAAATTCACTTCTTGCTTATTGATAAGCATGCTCCAGTGCCCAGCTGGAGCAGGGTGCTGCTGCGAGGGAGAGCGCTGGCAGCAAACTCCCTCGGCTGTGCTGGTAGGAGGATCAGGTGTTGCTGTTTTGAAGGTCACTGCATAATACATTCATATTTACAGGACTGAACACAGAATGGTCTTGTAGATATTCCTTTAAGTTTTGTGTTGTGAAAATATGACAATATATATGACGGGATAAAATATACCTGCAGAAAGAGATCAACGTGGTCATAAGGAAGGATATTTTCAGTAAGGAACTTGGCCTACTTAAGTCTCTGCCCATGATCATTAATAACCAACCTTCTCCTGAAACACTGAATTAATTTCCAGTATTGATTGATACCCCTAAGTTTTCGAAGTTTTGCAAGGCCAGCGAAAAGTTGTTACTGTACTAAATCTGAAAGCAAAACACAGGGAGAGAAAAGGGGCAGAGACAATGTAAGAAGAGGACTCAAAGACACATAAAACCCCCCAAACAAAAACACCCAACCAAACAAAAACCTCAATAAAACAAAACAACCACAAACAAACAAACAAAACCCAAAAACAACAAACCACCAAAACCACCATTATTTTGATTTTTACTCTAAAACACATCAGAAGACTTTCACGACAGCCAGTCTAGAAAGGCAAGAAACTGGGAATTTTTTGGCAAATTATGATAGCAGTACAACAGACAAAGTGTTAGGATATTTTAGCAGATGGAGACGAGAAGAAATTGCCAAGGTGAGATTACATTCACCCAGGTCATCTGAGAACTCATATGTGAAATCAAAGAGTAATGGTGCCTTGGTTTAAAGCATCCATACAGGCAGAGAAACAAAATGTGATTAATCCAACATTGATCTTCACTAAAGTGCCAATATTGCTACTTACTGCAGGCTAGGAAATTTATTTCTGCATTAGGTAAATGAGTAGAGATCATAACAAAACATCAGTAGTCATATGGGAAGATGGTCAAGATTAACTTTTGTACATCAGTCATGCCCCAAAATCTTTTATAGTTGTTAGATCACATTAATGTGTGTATGGATAACACAGTCAGCTGATAAAGCGTGACTGGATTTTCAACAGACTTTCAACAAATCCCTCACCAAAGACTCTTAGAGAAACAAAAACTTGAAGATTAGTCATGGGCTAAAGGGAAGATATTCCTCAGGATTAGCAACTGGTGAAAAGAAGGGAAACAAAGGGGAACAGTAAGTGGTCAATTTTCACAGAGAAGGATGATTACTGGCAGAATTGTCTGAAAATCTCTCCTGGGATTCTGCTGTTCAGCATATTCATAAATTATCTGGAAATTGTTAAGTAGTGAGTTATCAGTTTATAAGTGATAAGAGTTATTCAAGTTTAAATCTAATCAAAAAGTGTTACAGAAATGTCTTATGAATGACTCCACAACAAAAGAACAGATGAAATGAAGGGTAAAAACTTGGAGATAAATAACCCTAAGAAAATCTACAGGAGGAAACATCCTCATCTCAGGAGATGTTAGATGACTGTGAATTCATTGACAGTACCAGGAGAATACTATTGGCAACTAAAAGACAAGGAGAAAATTTGGAGTTACTAGAAAAAGCATAAAAGATAGTCACACAAGCACACAAGCACACAAGCATCATTGTGCTTGTGTATAAGTCTCTGGTACATGCATATCCTAAGGTCTGTGTGCAGCTGGGATTAGCAGTGTTGAAGAACACCAAATGGTTTCTGATCAAGAAAGTCTGAACACGTCTTTGAGAGTCTCAGTTATGTCCTTTGGGCAACTTCACAGCCTGCAAACTGAGTCTGGTGTAAAACCACCCACCTTACACATTCTTCCTGTAGAGAGTCTGAGCTGCACAGACAATGTGATATGCTCAGGACATATCTCTTTCCATGAGGAATAACCATCTCTATCAACTACACATTTCTGGAAAGAGTTGGTTATACCAAGTACGTATTGCACGGGTGGTTTGTGTAAGCACAACAATGCTTTGCCAAGCAGTATATACACTGTTGTCCAGAAGAACTATGCTGTCAACATGGTGATCCTGCCATCTCTGGGGCAGGGATCCTTTTGCATCTCCTCATGCTTCAAGGGTACCCCTTTGGCTGTGTGGCAGGAAGATCTAAACAGTGGCTAAAAAGGGCTCGCCGACATCTCTATGTTCAAGGCAGCCATTGCTAAGAGGCTTTTCTGCAGCAGATGCTGCAGTTTTACAGAATCCACATATTCCTACATGTACCGGTGCATGGCTGCCTATGTGAATACATATGTGTTGATACCCCTCTACGGCTGATATAGATGTTCAATATTAGATAGATATATAGCTGCCTAGTTGTGAAAATCACACTGTGTGTAGTAAATCATTTTGCTAAGTCAGATTAAAGGTGCTATTACTCATGGCAATGTAATACTACCTGTAATTTCTGTGTTAAACTTGACATTATAAATCCTTTAATCTGAGTATTTAAAAGCTGTTCTATGGCTTATTTTTTAAACAGCATTCTAGTTAGCACATTTACTGCTAATGAACCACTAACTTGTTCTCTCTTTCTTGGATAAACGCTGTTGACCAACATTATTATTTACTCGTCAAATAATTATTTTTTTTGCTTTTTAATTTAATTGCTTCAATAAAAATATACACCAATAATGCGTTTTTAATTACACTTCCCAGGTGACCTATGCAAAAAGAGGTTTTATAATGAAGCCACAATAATTAGCCTGTCACAGTCCAGTTTGGGGCTATTGTGTAGATGTCCTTTCCATGGTTCACCTTAGCCTGACTGGAATTCTAAAAGCCTTATATATTATCTCCTGTAACACTTAGAAAGGTATTAAAAATACGTTCAGTACTGGCAGAAGCAGGCTTTCTAATTATTGTCAACTATTTCCAGTGTGACGTGGTAGATTCCCTTGAGAACTGAAACAACAGCCCACTCCAGGATTTGTAATAGGCCCTAGAGCCTAAGTAGTTGTAGGCAGAGCGTTTCCCCCAGGATGGATAATTGGTTTACATAGCAGCTGAACATCTGAACTAAATCTGTTTTTTTTCTATTGTCATTTCCCTGTTAAATATACATAACTATTTGGGGGTATTAAATACAATGTGACTGATTATTTAATAGCAGAATAATTTGCATGAGCTACTTTACCTGGAATGCTAATAACTGTTATCACCCTACATTTCCATGCATAAATGATAAAATATTATTAGGGCGAAATTCTGTAGTCCTTCATCAAGCACAACTTTCACTGAAGCCACTGGGAGATTTGCTCAATTAAATATTGCAAAACATATCTCTTAGTTTGTTGAAAGTAAGATATCATCATTAAGATATTCTCCCTAATGTTATTATTGGTCAGCTTATTAAGTGAGACAATATTAATGTTGTGTATAGGTATAACCAACACTGTAGGGTGCTGATCTTTTATCATCTGTTTATAAACCACTTTTATGAAATGTTCAATTACAGGAATTAATGATTAAGACACAAATATATTTACTGTCACTGGCAATAACCTGGTTCTAGGTACTAAATATCCTGAGTCTGAGTTATTAAAACAGAAGAGAAATACCAAGTTTATTTTTAAAATACATCTTACTTTGAGTTTGCAAATCTAGGAGCAGTCCATAGAAAACAATTGCAAAAAGAAATCAAGGCACTGCAATAGTAGTGGTCTCTTCCTTTGAAAACAGATGCCTGACTATTTCATGTAAAGAAGAAAACAGTTGCAGATCATTTGAATAAAACTTTTTTGCTTACAGCTTTTCAAGGAACATAAGATTCTGAGCCTGCAAGTACTGAGTACTTCAGAAATTCAGGATGCTCAGAAATCACAGGATTACATCCTAATCCTTGTGGTTAAATATGATACCCAGCTGTGCAATGCAGCTAGAGGTTTTATGTCTTTGACACTAAATTTGATCATATTGGAGTTGAAGTAGCAGGACCCTAATAGCAAGACATCCTGCATTTCCTATTCCTCCACTCATTTCAGTGAGTATCCTGGGTGCATAAAAAATTATTATTGTTCCTGTAGCTTTTTATCCAATGTACACAAGAACTATAAAATAGTACATATATTTCTACTGTCCATCATTCAGCACCAGCTCAAAAATCACATGGATGCTATGACTTCAAAAGCACTGACTCGTCGCTCTTTGTGTCTGATATTGGAATGTTGTTGCTAGACATTTTATGTCTCCGAAAGGAAAAATTTCAGAAAAAGAAACAGTAGGAAATCAATTCATAAGAGTGGTCAAAATGTGACACCGTGAAGTTTGCAATTCTTTGTAGAAGTACCTAGGGATATTTCGCCTCATAAGAGGTACAGGTCAGACCCTGCACACCATGACCATTGCCATTGATTTCAGTGTATAGAGTCTGTGGCTCCAATTCTACAAAATACTCAAGTCCTTATAAAAAGCTACTAAAGCATAGCAAAACCATTAAGCATGGGCTTAGCTTTAAATTTATATGGAAGGTAAATGGAAGGCTAGAGGAACTAAGTCTGCATTTGCCTACTACCAAGAACTTTTTGTCCTCAAAACAAAGCACTGTACTGTGTGGGAAGAGGCAGATCCTCTCAGACTCTTAGACTGGAGTGGTTCATTCCAGAGATACAGCTGTCAACTTTAAATATTTTAATGAACAGCAAACATTATTGTTAAAACAAATCTGAAAGTAAAACTAATATGCCTAACATGCACAAATATGACATGGCATATGTTATGTGTGTAGTAAGACTGAATTTCTTAGAGGAGAAGAAAGGATGAGGAAAAAAATCAGCCATGAGTTGTCAAATATAACCTTTTGGCATTCTAATAAACTGTTGCTTGGATAGAAATATCAAGCTATTACTAATGGCTATTAATGTGTACATGCTTCATGTAATTTTATAGTATCTTATTTTAATATCTGTAATTGTAATGAATTGCAATTTAGGAAGGAAACAATTTTCATTTACTTTATATAACATAATTATGGACCAAATTAACCCCACACTAGTCTTAATTACATTTAGTTTCATTTGGCTGATCAAGCAATTAATGTGCCACTGTATTTTGGAAGTAAAAACCAAGTTGTTATGGTCTGTCTTCAAAAAACATGTACTCATCTCAAATGTAGCCACTGTGTAAAACTGTCCTTTGGAATATTTCTTTTTTTTTTCTTTTTTTTGGTTTACTGTACGTCCGTATGTTGCAGCACAAGAATGTGAGTATAATGAGGCCCTTCTGCACCTGGGGTCCTGTTATACTATGCTGCTTAATAATCTTCCCTTCATGCCACCCTTTATCTGCTGTTCTCAGATTGTACTTGCGCTTTTCCCTTTTAATTGGGAACTAATTTTAATTTTGCCATTAGAGATGATATAAAAGCCCACATATAAAGTTGTATTTCCTCAAGCCTCTGTACTGTCAGTCAGCCTTTTATTTTTTTTTTGAAGTCAGGGCTGGAACTAGCTCTTTTTGCTCTTCTGGCTAAAGAATAGCAGAGGGAGAATATTTTTAAAAGCCAAGACAAGAAAACCCATAAAATATTGAGCTGCGTACTGATGTTCATATTCGGGTTTTCCTTGGCACTTCAGTGAAATCAATGCCAGCAGAATGTAGCATGAAAATAGGCTTTAGGATCTGACCCATTAGCATTTAGTTCTATCTATCAGTGTGTCTAATCCTTTTCAACTAATTGAGGGAGAAAACAGGCTTTTGCAATGTAGGTATGTTGTGAATCTAATTGGAGTAGTACAAGGTAATTTAAGCACAGTTCGTAAGCAGGGACATTCTCATAATAACACAGGAATCGTATTATCTATTTATGAGGATTTGGGAATGCTTTCAGAAATCAAGGGACTCTTGTCATAGTAATCTCTTTATGTTATTTTCAAAATCTGAAAAAGCAATGACTATTCTCATGACCTTCACATTTCTCAATGGGAAACAGCAGCATGTTTAATAAAACAGCTGCTTTTTATAGAGAAAATTTGGGTACTTTGTTGTATTAGACAGAGGTACTTTCCAGGAACTTTCTCCAGTTAAGAGGGCAGATGAGGTACTAGTCTACATGGGACCATACTATTTGCCTTAAGAGTGTATGGTGATACTACTGGGACTAAGGCTTTGCTGGACCTCAGGAAAATCTGGGTCTTAACGTACTCTTCAGCTACTTCAGTCAAACTCTAGCACTTTTTTAACTGAAGGATTTCAAAGCCATTTGTAAATCTTTTTTTAGTGTCCTTAACAGCAATTCTGAGAAAGCAATGGCTTTTGCTCCAGATAATGCTCAAAGCTAAATTTCTCTCCCTGAAGAACATTAGTCAAGTTGACTTTTGTAAGGTTCTTTACATGATGAAAATGAGTTGGAATTGACCTTTCATTTTTGAGTTGTCTGGATCACAATCATCAAGAATATCATGTTATATTCATGTCAAAAGCTAAAAGATATTTTACCCACCACTCTTAGCAGTAAGAAAGACAGCTGTCCTTTTCTTTTCCCCCATGTGTCCACTGTAAATTCTCCTCTTTCCAGTTATAAAGCATCAATGAAAATTTGGGAAAAAGGAATGTTAAAATATCCATATTCATCAAGATTTTCCTTAATTTCCCCTACTGGAACTGGCCCATCGGCCACTGCTTCCACTCAGCAGTGTGACCAAAGCTGTTCGCAGCTGATGTGGGTCACCTCCAGTCCAGGTTACGGAACAGGCTGCACATGTCACAGCTTGCAGCAGTTTGTCCTTCTCATGCAAATAGTCGAACCAGGGTCACTTCCTTTGTGGTTAGCTGATAAAGCTCAAAGGCTGCTGGGGACAATGCTTAGCATATAATAAAAGTAAATCTGGCATAAAGTCACTCATGACTTCTCAATTGTAGGAAAACCAATCTCTCCGAGATAGATATAAACTCTCTATCAATTGGATGACACAGCAAATATTTGAGATTCGGGGGTCACAGTGAAGTATATTTTCCTGCACGCTGATTTGGGTTAGATCATGTGGGACATGGAGTGTGCGAGTAAAGGTGAAGTTTGGTCCTACAGGAATAACTTGATCAATTAGGATAAACTCAATTGGAATTTTGCTGTTGATTTCCTCAGTATGGGAATTTTACTTGCACACGAAGCTTCATGCAGTTAGAAACAGATGTTAAAGATGGAATTGATTATACCAAGCTTTCCCCTAAATTCTGTCTAGCAATCCTTCTAAACCAAAAGAAGGCAGCATTTTCTAATGCTTCTGTAGACTATATTGAAGAGAAATTTATATGGCAAAGTAATATATTCTGAGGTCTAATCACACTCATTTTCAGAGCAAAATACAGTATAATGAATTGCAATTGGTTCCATCTATTTTCTGTGTGCAAAGAAACTGTACTGACTACTAAGACAATAACATTTGGTTTCTAATGCAAACAGTCCCATATCACTTACTGAAATAAGCACTATATTGACTCAGAGGTGGAAATGTACAGGATTTTTAGCTGCATTTTTCATCTGGTTAGGAAACTTTGGCACATTTGCAGTGATATTCAAACCATTACTCTATAGTTTTTAATTTATTAATTGCAGTGAAGCATGGGCTTGGTTCTTCCTGCAAAACCTGCTGGACACAGAGATCATTTTAGAAAGAGGAAAGTGCAGGGTGCTGGGCAAGCTATCACAAGTATAATCTAGGTGTGAGCATGAAAATAGGCTTATGACTCTGTGTGGCAGACTGAATATGTCTCCCCAGTTGTTCCACAGCATGTAGAACACACATCAGTAACCGCTCAAACTTTTAATAAACTAACCCAACTTTCTTTGTAGCAATTGGTGAAGCTGCAATCCCCCTGCCGCATTGCCACCAGATATATTGGGAGGGGGGATGGCAGTGTGGTTGCCACACAGCTCTCAGGCTCTCTTTGCTACCCAGAGCTACCAGGAAAATGACACATAGGGGCTGGATTGACTCCCCTGCATCCTACAAAAATCCCCCCAAAACAACAAAATAAACAAACAAACCAACCAAAAAAAAACCCCAAACCCAAAAACCCCCCAAAACCTCTCAAATAAACTCAAAAATCCCAAACCAACCAACCAACCAACCAACCAATCAACCAAAACAAAACAAAAACCAAATTGCTGTTAACATGGTAACAAAATATAGCACCATCAAATTACATTTTAGAACTGACTCCTAATATTCTTTTAAGGAAGGAAGTATCTATAGGAAAACTAACTAGTGTGTTGTCGACTCCCTTCTCATCTACGTCGTTCTAACACAGCCTCCTACTGTTTATTTCAGAGGAAATTAAAGATCATCCTAAATAGTATGAAATTAAAATAGGCAAAATAATTACATACATACATTTTATTACATATTATTCTTGATTTTTAAAAATTCATGTATAGTTTATACTTTGTATGTGATACATTTGCTCATTAGTTCTCACAAGTCAGATGCTCAGTTTGAGTCCTCCAGTCAGTCATTGGTGAAAATTATCCAACGTTCTACTCTATTTCACACTCAAAGCACTTCCATTATGGTTGGATAATGGTTGTACCATCAATAAAGAGTATGAATCCAGTTATGTGGAGACCTCAGCTTAACCTTTCCATATGCTATTGATATTTATAGAGCTTCTGACATAATCAATTAGCCTGAAAACTGGCACTCGTGCAAGGTAAACCCATATAAAGGAACCATTGCATCTGCATTTTCATTAACCTTTCAGATAAGTATGTAGAAAATAAAGACAAATATATACCATATGTAATGAACACTAATCCCCCAAATTTTCTAATGATATTGCAGATCAGGAATAAACCTGCTTAGTGCTATCGTGATTGCTGTGTGCTGTAACTGCTTTCAAGAGTGTTTTAATCGTCAGCCAGACTTCTAGAAACACTGTGAAAATGAAACGAGTTTAACAGACTCTCATATGTTACTCCTCCCAAACTAGTACTGAATTTAAAGTCAGATGCAAACCCCAGTTTTGCATGATAGCAAATCTTATTTGAAGTCAGTTGTTACTGGGTGACATAGCATAAACATTATCTAGGAAAGAAATATTAAACACACTACATAAAAGTTTCAGGGGGTTACACAAGCAAACTGGTTTTGTCTTGACATACCTGGCCCTGGAACAGGAGGTGGAACAGCTGAGGTGGAATCCTGGCCTTATTGTTGTTCATGGGAATTTGTACTTCCTTTCCACTGACACACCAAGTATACATCTGCTTTGGTGAAAGATTTAGTCTGTTAAACACTTGATTTTTTGTTCCTCCCTTGATGGCTCAGAACACAATTCATGATATTTTAGCCTTTTCTAGGATAAAGGCTTAGGCATAATGGAAATATATTCATCTTAGGAGAATAAGCTATATCTAATTTTTAATTAAAATATTACTACAGTAGATTAGTTGCCCTGGCCTATATGTTCCACCCTATTAATGCAATTCAGAAGGAAGAGATTCCTGAAGAAATGAGTAGAAGAGCTGAAAAGAAAAGCAAGTCCTTGACATTATCAATGTCAGATCCACAAGACTGGTTCTGAGCACCTCAGGAGTGACAGTTATGGCTGGCTGGGCTAGCCCTGAAAGGACTTGAAAGGACTGTTACCCCAAATAATGCAAATTCTTCCCTACTGTAAGAAGAGTGTGGAGAGGTACAACAGAAGAGAAAAACAGAGGGTTGTAAGCAGGCTTGGAGAAAGGACCACATGAGAAGGTACAACCTTTCAGGATTTACAATCAGGTCCAGGTATAGTAACCAGTGAAGTTACTGTTCACTGTTGAACACAGCACTCACCTTTTTTTGAACCCAAACCATGTGAATTACTTAGGGAGACTTAGGCAGATGGGGTGAAGTTCCCCCTGCTGCAGCTGAAAGGAAAATTCACATAGACTTTAAAAAGGAGCCAAATTTTCCTTAGTTATCAAAGGATATTGGATCCTTCTTAATAATACCTTTATGTATGCATAAGTACAGGCTAAAGAAAAACGGGATAGATTACAGCATGAAAATATCATCAGATCCTGGATATTTAGTACAAAATGTTTGGTGTCAGTGGAGTGTTTGCAAAAGCAATCGTTTTGGCTGCAGAATCATATGGCAACATATTCTGGTGAAAGAAGTGGAATTAGTTCATTGGTTAAAGAGATATATAATTGTTAAAATTGAATAGTAGGGCTAGAAAATGTAGTAGATGGAAGGCTTTTTAACTCATAAGGTGGTGTGGAGTAAATGAAGGCCTTGTAACCTTCCTCTAGCAGTCTGGTGGGTTTTTATTTTAAATCCCATCCTATGGACTTAGTCCAGGTCTGGCCTTTTATTAAAATGGGAAAATATATTGTTTATAAAGGCTACTCTTGACAAATAGTAATCAAAGAGAGGTGCAAAAAAATGTATTGTTTCCATAATCAGAGGTACACTGTAAAATAGAATAAAGTGATAAATACAGAGTATCGTTGTTTCTATCTGTCTGTGCCCAGTGGCAAGAAAGTCCAAACGAATTACAGAGAAATTTTTAATAAAAGAGCAACAACAACAAAAATAAAGTAAAATAAGAAAAAATAATGGACTCCATAACCTGAAAGAACTTTGAATAAAAAATGTCCCCTGAAACTGAAAGTCCCTTTAAAATCTCCACACTTTCTCACCATTCTTTGTTTTTTCTTTCCCCTGCTCTTACTTAAAAGCCTCTGGGTGATTTGTCCTATTCCCTGCCCAATAACAGCCAAACCATTGTTTTAGGGAAGATATTTTTAATGTTGTATATTTTACTTTTTTTGCTGTTGTTTTTTCTTTTCCTTGGACATTTCATCCACACACTGCAGAAAATGTGAACATAAGCAGCTGCAATATGAGATGAACTCTGCACACCAAATAGGTAGGCCCTAGAGGGGAGGAACTGAAATATGAGCTGCTTATTCTTGGAGCCCTTTAAACCCTCCAATCTGTTTTAAATTATTTTGGTGCCTCTATTTAAAGGTTAAATTTTTGTTGTTGTTGTTGTGAGCCATAGTTTAGTAATACAAAACCTGGGCAACATCAGCATAGAGTCAATTCAGAGATTACACACCCAGGGTCTTTCCTGATCCTGCCTAAAGTGAAGCAGCATGTTTATACTTAGCAACACATTTTGACATGAATGAACTTTTCACGTCTCTGCTCATAAAATAAACACTTACATTCAGCAGGAAAAAAATCATCTCACTCAACGATCCAGCTTACATATGTTATTTACAGACCATATGCCTAAATCTAAATATGGTTATGTATATGCAGAAATTATAGATATAAAACACTGACTTCAGAGCTGTGCATTAAACATTGAACCTTTTACATCTATCATTAAATCCCTTCTTTGTGCTTTTAGATTTCACTAAAAAAAACCCCAATTTTCCTCTCTGTCCCTTTCAAGTGAAATCCTGGCACCTAAAGCATTTATGCTTTGTTTTTCCTTCTACAGTATTTTGTTTCAGGGCACTCATAATTTGAGCACTAGAGCTTATATGTCAGCATGAACACAGTTTCGATGGCTGCTTTTTGCCATTGCCACTTTGAGTTCAGCTCTACTAAGTGCCAATGGGAAATTCCTAAACGCCAAGGCATTTTCAATAAATTAGCATCAAGACACTGAGTCTTTGTGCAGCATTTAGGTGAAACTTGATTCAAAATGCATATTTGGGGATTTCTGACAATGCTTTCTTTGTTTTTTATGCAAATAGAAAAAGCCTTGGAATCTCTTGAATTTATATGATCAAAGATGACCACCATGAATGTGTCTGGAAGCATTACCAAATGACAGAAATACCAGAGACAGTTATATTACAAAGATTAGAATAGACATTTTTTTTAAACTGTGGCTTATAAAGAACACTTTTTTTGACAATTCATTAACTTTACATATTTTTAATCAAACTAATTTTGAAGCATTGCATTTGACACAATACACATCAAATGGTTACTGCTGGATGGGGACTCGGAGACTTCTGGAATGCAGCAATTAAAAGGTTTATGCCCCTCTCAGTGGGCAAACTAAACTCCATTACAATTAATTAATGAGAGAACTACATGTTCTTTTAAAAACATGAGTATGATTTCAAAGATATTAAGTAACACGGCATACCCTCCTTCCACTGCAACAACTATGAGCTGAACTTAGTGCATGGATCTTTTTATTCAAATGGTGATAGGGGTGCTTTGTGTTTTGTTCTGCTGGGCTGTTTTCTTGCAACAACTGCAACCAGATAATGAAGAGAGGATTTTCTGCAATGATATGTCAGTTACATAGGTCCACTTCTCTATGTAAAATCAAAAATACATTATAAAAATATAAATAACTGACTAGTTTTGGTAGTCCAGTTTAATAACAAGGTACATTTTGCTACAGGAAGAAAAAATCTTATGTAACTAAAAAATGTCTACTTTATCTGCCCCTCCAGACTGAGGATTTGTTTCCTTATTTTATGCTAACACAAGAAACAGAATGAAATGAAAATGCAGACTGAAGAGAATCGACTGTTACAAAGTTCTTAGAGGTCTTTTGAAAATAATTTCTTTTGTGCATCTTTTTTTTCCTCATAGTCATGTCCCATAGGTGAAACATTCAGGGCCCTCAAGCTTCACACCTCTCACTAATGTTTGCTCCCTGCTACACTGCAGTACACTTTGGCCCCAAGCCATGATGTCTGCTATCAAAACATAGAATCATTTGGGTTGGAAGAGACCATTAAGGACATTGTGTTCAACGCTTAAAGTTACACTGCAAAGTCCAACACTAAAACACTTCCCCTAGCACCAGATCTACATGTTTAAGTACCTCCAGAGATGGTGGCTCAACCACTTCCCTGGGAAGCTTGTTCCAGTGGTTGAAATGGGACTTTCAAAGAAAGCTACCCATCTATGAAAAGTATTAAGGACTGCAACAGCATTTTCAATCAGGAATCATGGGTTTTATCTGCAGAAAAAGCCATTGTGAGGAATCAGGAAATCTACATTGCAAGAACTGAAAATATGATAAACAACTCCCAATTTTTTGGTTGATAGGCTGCAATTTTCTAAGTTCTGATGATGCTATGAGAAAGACTTACCCAAATACAGCTTTGCGAAGATCAAATATATAATTTACTTTCTTGTTTATGGCAAGTGTTGAATATGCTACTAAGAATAAAATGATGTCTTATTGTCATGCAGTAACACCCCTCATACAGAACAGTATCAACATGGTTGAATCATCTACAAAGTCTAGAAAGAACTACCAAGAAGGAGTGAAGATGACAAGTAAGAAAGTTATCCATAGCAAGCACATGAAATATACTTTTGACAATTAAGGAATGTGAGATAGTTCACAAAAAATCTTGATGTTGCTCAGCTCACTTCCAGGATGTTTTCCAAAATTCTAGTCCCCATGATGCTCCTATTAAATACAAATATTCTCATAATTTTTAGGAAGAAACTCTCTGTTACACCATTGGTGGGTATCTATAAAAACTACAAATAATTTTTTCTATAATACCCAAAAGTGGGGTTTTTTTCCTACAAGTTATTACCAAAAGTCTGCTTGCAAAATATTGAAATTAGACAAACAAAGAACTAGAATTGAGACAATGGGCTATTGACTATTGCTAGATCAATTCTCTTACTGACATTAAGCCCTGTGAAGAATATTTCTGAGAAACTTAGCAAAAACACATCATGGTTGATCTAAGTCTGTGGGCCAATTTAGTTCATTCTTTGGCTGATTCTGATAGGGAGAGGTTATCATCCAAGCAGAGTCTACTGCAAGTTCTTGAAGAAACCTTGCAAAAGTGAAGCTTTTCAATTACTTAAATATATGTTCCTTTTATTTAGTTATTCAATTTCTGTGAGAAAAAAAATAATTTGTTTTTCCATTCTAATCATAGGACTAAATGCTTTGGGAAATTCTGAAGGTGCAAATTGCCACTTACTTGCTACATTAATTGTGGTGTCAGCTTAGAGACTGTTGATGAAAGAAATTTCTTTTTCTCTTGACTTCACTGGGCCATGGAACAAGCTCAATATCCACAGCAGCTAGAGAAAAGTTTACTTTATTTCAATTTTTCAGAGTTTTTTATACACATGTACATGGTGTCAAGTATTTTTTTTTATTGTTTACCATAATTATGTCTTTACTTGAAATTCATATTTAAACCATTTCATGGTTGTCATGGAATTGTTGGTAATGTGTGATTACATTATGTTGTCTTTTGCCAGGACACTTGTAAATGAGACATTATCCTTGGAGAATTTCTTGGCTGAAAATGTGAGTAATTAAAATTGTAAACAAATATTATCCATTACATATGCCACTGTAATAAATAATTCTATATAATGCAACTTAATGACTCTTTAGGGAACTAGCCTAATCTTGTTACAGAGTGTTTCATAGGTGTACAACCAAACAGTTAATCATTTAATATTTTAACATCCATATTATATTTCCACAATATAGTTCTCAATTGCAAAAAAAAAACAAAAACAAAAAACAAACAAAAAAAAACCACCAAAAAAACAGCATCCCTGCTCAATAATTATAGAGCATGAAGTGTAGGAGATTCAAATGGGTATGGAAACCCAGAAGGTGATTAGGACAGCTCTTGATCTGCTTTCCAAATGGACATTGGTAAGGGGGATGAACCTGCAAAATGGGACATTTATTTTGCTTTCTTTCCAATAGAGAAGTTATTAAATCTCTGGTAGGGATATTTATATCCAGAGTCTGAAGGGACATGACCCAGGAAGGATGTGTCAAATGCAGCCAGCTCTTCCCAGGATGCTGTTGAGAGCTGGGTGCAGGCACCACAGCACCCATCTGGCCATAGGAGCAGGAGGGAGGGGCATGGATCTGTTGGAAAGGGAGTTGGGATTCAGTCGACCTTTTTGAAAGGAGAAGGTGGTTAAATTCTTTCTTTCAGGTCTTGCTCTCAGAATCAAAAAGCAAACTAACTCAGAAGGAGAAAATCCTCCAGACACTGGGGGGACATTTTCAAAGGCGTTAAGTGTTCATTGATTAGGTAAAACCTATTGAAATGAAATATTTCATTCCAAATTCCCCCTGGTTAAAAACTTCATTCTGCTAGTGACTCACTTTGTCACCTCAATGAAATCACTAAAACTATTTGCTTCTCTTCCCCTATTTGTACAATATTGGAGCTGAAGTTCTCATTTCCACGTCTACTTATGCCCTTTCCACACTTGTCATTCACCTGTTCTTGACTAATTTTCACACTTTTCCTTATGCTTTGAATAATTTCTTTGCACAATTTGCCAAATTACCTCTTTGAATTGATACTGACATCTCCTAAACACTCAGCAAATCTCAGAAACTTTTCAATAATTATTTACTGTAAAAGGACAGTGATCCTAGGAATATGCTTAAGGTCACTGCTGAGTCATTCTTACACAAGGTCATTAAAACTTGCATAGAAGTGCTCTTTAATGACTTTTAAATAAAATTAGCAGTTAGGTCTTATTAACTGCTCTAGGGATTTGAAGGCTCTTCTGGATGACAAAGCTTATAGCAAAAATCCAGGGATCAATTTTGGAGAAGAAACAAAGACTCTAGTTTATTTGATGTCTCTCTTTCCTATCCCCCCCCCCCNCATGCGTTTCTAATAAAGCCAAATCACCTCGGAATGGGAAAGGAAAAAGATCCTGTGCTCATTTCCTAGACTTTCTCAGGAGGCCAGGATCAGCTCTCTGAATGCTGAAGACATTGCAGGTGTGGGCACTTTGTAGCTATCTTCTGCTCCAAGAGTACCATCTAACATAAAAAAGATGATGCAAGGACAGGAAGGCAGCAAGCCCACCTGCACACTCTAGTCCTGAAGAGTTTTAGTCAAATCAAACCAAATAACCCCCGAATGATATGGCCATGCCTAACCAGCATAGCTCTTCTCCATTATTTAAAAAAAATCCTATCTCTACTTGTTTGATGTGTCTCTTAAAAACCCTTTTTTTCCCCTCTAAGTTTCATGTTTCCAAATTTGTGTTACCAAAGTATCACCTTTGATAAGCTGCTTCGGTTTATCTGTTAGACTATAACTGTTTTTTCATTTCTAAAATGTTTGGTCTCATGGTTCACAGTAAACTCACAGTTTTTATAGCTGAGGACTTTCTAATGCCTAGGTCTGAGATGTTTTTACTCTTATTCTTTGATTTACATCTGTTTAAAGGAGAGCCTCTCCTATCACAAAATGTAAGGGTACAGATCTTGGTACAGATGATAATTGATAATATCATCTGCATAACTACATAGAGATTCCACAAATTCTAACCAATGGAACCAAAGATCAGCTATTCCTTCCTTCTAGTCAGTAGTCAATCAATAACACGTATTTCATAATACTGTTCAGGAGCAAAACTATTGGAGTAGAGCCCTCAGTGTGTTCTGCACAGATGAAATTCCCAAAGACAGTTAATGTGTGGCAGTCTGAAGTCAGGTAGTATCAGATGTTTGCTGCCTCATTTATTTTGATTAATTGCTTTGGTGGGGGTGGACCAAAGGGTAAGCCAAAAATCCACATCAGGGAAGGCAGAAGTGTGCTTCACCCTCTCTGTCCTTAAGTGGTAAATCTGCTATAAACCTTTGATATCTTCGCTACCTTAGACTCTCACATTTTGCAAGGAAGATTCATCACCAAAGTAATGCCAAAAACCTGACAGAACCATGGTCTTGTTTGTTTTGTGCCAGTACCTTCTTTGGAGAAAGACGTGGAACTGCTGGCACCAGTGATCTGGGATCACTTGGCTGTTTCGGACATGTCTGATCATCCCTGGTCTGTTTATTTTGTCCTCCCAGATATTTTCTTTTTCTGTCAACTCTACTACAGAGTTCCTGGAGGTGTTTTCAGGCTTCATGTCAGTCACAAATTATCTTCCTATCACCTATACTTTAATTTCATCCTTTGTCTTCTCCTGCAAGCTCCGGTGAGAAAAACGGCTGCACAGGGACCATGGTGGAGGCAGGGAACAGTGGGAGAGATGTGTGTCCACCTATTGTAGCTAAAATCACAGATCTTTCCAATTCAGCTGCAGGAGATTATACAACCTGCTAAGCCTGTGGGCATGGAGCCCTGGGTAGTGATTTCAGCCATAAACTTTCTGTTTTGTGCTGTTTACCTTTGCTATCCCCCATGACAGGTTCCTCTTCTGAGCAGTAGCCTATGGCACTTGGCTGGGGCAATGAAACTCCTGCACGATGCAGTACACAAAGAGTGACAAATTAAAATGACAGGGCTGTCTTACAAGATTGGGATCTAGTGAAGCAAAATATTTCTGGTCCAGGTAACAGAGGCAGTGCTACATGCTAACATGTGGGAAAAAACAGCATAATTTTCAAATGTCTTTAACATGACTGAGTTTGTCACTGTCCCAGTGCTATCATGTCACATCTTCCCCAGGAGGGACTGAAAGTGTGGCTGGGGGGACTGTGCTTGCAAAAATAGCTCCATCACATGATTTCTAGCAGAAACAATTTCCATTTTAATCTCTGCTAGCTGTGTTAATGGCAGGGATAAAATGAATCCAAAGAGCCATCATGAGCTTATATGATGAAAGTTCCTTTACAATGATATTTGGCATATTATCTGACATAATTTTCCCCTTTTTATTTCAAACTGAATAAATAAGTTCATAATGCACACATACACACAATGCTGCCCTCTGATTTTCAGATTCCTATTCTCCTATTTAACTAATAAAAAGAGAAAGTGTTGATCTTCTGCTATCAGCATTTCATAATCCTGAGTTTTAAATTCATTGTTCTGCATTTTAAATAAAGGCTTGAAAATTACTTTGAAGAGCTCTTTTCTCCCAATGGGTCATCAGTGAATACACACAAATATTTTGTATTCTTAAACACGGCACTGATGTACACAAATGGATAATTGCCTCTACAACTGAGATATCTAAATCTCTGCCTTTCAAGTGACATTTTGCATGCTCATTTGTATGTAAGATTACAATGAGGCTTCAAGTGTCCAGACTGAATAAAAATCATTCCTGAAATGCTTATGCCTCTGTTTAATTAAGTTGAAGTGAAATTCATGTCATTCAAGCACTGTTAAATCAGGCTGAAGTTAGTGAATCTGAATGACATGCTGTAGCATGATTTTAAACTGACTAAAATATGTAGCATTTTAAGGTTCTTCCTTTCTTTCTGTTTGAGAAGGAAACCCCAGGAGTTTTGCAGAGCTACCCATGGAAAATTAAAGGCTATTTTTCAAATAAGTGAAAGTCAGGAAACTCTGTGTTCATAGAAGAAACAGAGACCCCTCTCAGAAATAAAGACAATTCATACCTTGCACTAAAGTGGTAAATAGAATTCATAATTTCTGAAGCACTGTAGTAACTGAAAGATGTTTCTTAAGTGAAGTAATACCCAAGCAGAAGTGCAGTGGTAGCTAAGTGGGATACAAATTGTAGCCCCCCCTCCCGCCTCCTCATTTAATTTCAAATTTAGAACAATTTCAGTCCGTCACTGAACATGTTGAAAGGGATCTCATTATTAAAAATTCAAAATATTCTCCATGATCTTTTACTCTAAGAACTCCCAAATGCCTCAATGTACAGAAACACACATTTTTAATGAACCAAATGGACTTGTTTTTATAACTGACAGGAGGTGCTGGGAATTGGAATTGGAGGGGGGGAATCAGCTAATTAAATCTAAATCACCAACAGTGAACATAATTTCCTTGTCCAGTCACTTCCAGTTTCACCAGCTTCCTTGTACCAGTCTCATACTTTATTTCCTTCTCTGGTTTGGCTTTGTTACCTTTGAATTTTAATTAGACAGCTTCCTCCATGCTGCCCGGGTGCCACTCAGTAATGCATGTCATGGTGTGTGAACACAGCACTGACAGGCTCATTGCTGTCAGCTCCTGTGCCCCAGCCCAGCTCCCCACGCTGGGAACTGCCTTCCCGGGAAGGATCCTGCTCTGCTCCAGAAGCCCTGGGCTGCTGCAGCCTGCCCGGACCACACCGGCGGGATGGGGTCACGAACAGAAAGCATGCACGATGTGACGGGACCCGCCAGGACTTTCAGCAGCTAAAATGGAAAGAGTCTCTCATCATGTGCAACTGCAACTCTTCAAAGCTTGCAGCATTGCCAGATTTTCATAGGGATAGGGAAAGTTGCCTCCCTGCCAAATTTCAAGTTGCTTTTCTAAAATCCAAAGCTGATGGATCTGCTAGGAAAAGAACTTACAAAGTTTCACCAGCTTTTTTTTTTTTTAACCATATTCTTGAAACATCTGAATCTTGTGAGATGTTGTCATAGCAAAATGCACCTCAGATGGTTCAAATTTGGCAAACACTTGGGAAACAGAGTTTTAGAAAGGGACTTGCTGGGAAACCTTAATAAGAAACAGAGCTAACAACCCAGTCAATGTTTACACTGAAAGAAGAAACAAATAAACAATTGTGCCTTTTAGTTGCCTTGACAGTAAATCTAATCAGCATAACAGATTGCAATAGATCTTTTCCCCATAAAAGTGAGAGCTTAGAGCAAGAGTTAGGAAAGGTAGACCTCAATTTTTTACTCACTGAAGAAGGGTAGTATGTTCTGCCATATTTCAAATTTAAATGGAGCGTTAAAAACTGTTTTACAGAACACACAGATGTTTTAGGGAATGTCATTCTTTGGAGATAATAACTTTCAAATTGGACTTCTATTCACTAAGCCATGATCCACTGGAGCACCAAATCCAAAAAAGCTGCACAGTAGATCTGCAGAAACTTCCCTCCTGCACAGGGTTTTCCCAGATTTCAGTGAGACTTTCCTTATAACATTTAGGCAGTTTCTGCAAGTACACTTTGAGTTACCACTGCCCAAGAAACCCGGTGCTGAGAGGCAGGAGATAGGAGTGACACGGGGAGGCCCTAGGGGAGAAGGTTTTATATAGCTCCACTGATCAGCATAAATAAGAAAAGGGGCATTGCTGTAGCTGTAACCACTAAGCTGCAGAAAGAGTAATTTTTCAGTGGATTGGAGATTTCAGGGGCAATTCCTCCACTCTCCAGCTTAACCCAGTATGGAGGATACTGAATGTTGCTTCCACGTTCGCCTCAAAAATCACTCACACTACATAAAAATCAGCCTGGCTTTTGATAAGCTATCTGGAGCACGGGGCTTGTTTTCCTTTTTTGTAAGAAGTGGGAGAAATATACAGCAATGTTTACACTTTGTAAGAAAACAATGAAACTGAGAAGCCACTGTTTAAGTTAATTCAATAGTGGCCACAATCCAATTGAAATTGAATAAACATTTTTATATAAATTCAATTAATTGGTGTGGTCTTACACGTGCATTCTGCATTGTGAACTTATGAACAATAACTTGTTCTACCGTCACTGCTAAATAGTTGCCTTAAGTCAGAGGATAAAGAATAGAGAAAGCTGACAATCCATTATACTCTGTAACAGTTGAACTCAAATTAATTAGCTGCTATCTAAATTTTCATGATCATCTTTTCTTCTTGTAAAAATAAATACATGCATTCTGAAATGAGGCAAACATAAGTGGTATTCAAAACATGAACATAGCAGCTTCAATGTTGAATTCTGCTCTGGCTCCCTGGTATATGGTAGAGACATTGTCAGGGTCAGGGGGCTTGGGAAGGGGATTTTCCCTGGAGGGAGACAAGAAGGGGAGTCACCAAAGTACCCTGTTACATTGGCGCTCCAAATGTTCACTCAGAGCTTTATATATTCACAAATACTATGAATATTTAAAAAAAACCTGACCAGCATGTTTTGTATCTTGAAATGTATGGATTATTGCTAAGTATAAATAGGTCTTGAAAGCTTGAATGGTATCACACTGTGTGGAATAGCAGCTAATACTTATAACTATTTTTGGAATGAATTATGTAGTGCATTTGAACAATTTGGGAAGGTTGCAGCGAGATGAAACTGTATATTCCTCTTTCATATTAGTTCAGACTATCTCCAACTTATGCAGACTCACAAGGTCAGTTCCAGGAATATACAGAGACACCTATGGACACCTATTGACACCTATTTATTATTATCATAATAAAATAGTCATCTTTCTATATTAAATTTTAATCTCTTCATGGAGCACACTCTTATGTACTAGGACAACACCCACCTGGTAGAGTTGTGATACTATGATTTCATTTACTTGTCAGGAAATGCTTTCTATTGTAAAGAGACAAAAAAGAAGTGCTTATCTTGGTTTTGTATGCTGATATGGTCAAATTTCAAGTCTTTCTCTAGTACTATTATTTACAGGTTCACATCAACAGAGGCTTTAACATACTTTGGTTTATCTACTAGAACTCAAAAGCAACTCATTCAGCTGGTTGGCGTTGATTACACTGGGAGACAGAGGATTACTCTATAGCTAAACTCTTTATTAATTTGCACTGTGAAATTTCTAACCTGAAACTCAGAAGCATTTAGAACACCAATGCTTTATGGAGAGAGGATAATATAGAATATGAACTTAGTAGAAGGGTGGCCTTTCAGGTATTTAATTTGGACACATTACTCCCAGAAGATCTGAATGAAGAACTCTATCTAAACTATTTTTATGTAAGAATCATTCAAACGAGGGTTCATCTTATTGGCCTACTTCAGCTCATTATAAATGAGTGTCTTAAAGTACTTTTGTAAACCTGTGCATTTTCTTGGAAGTAATCAGTGATTGCAGACAACAGCAGAACAGAGAACAATAACATTTTATCTTTCAGCAAGATTAAGAACTAACTTGCTTATTTATCAGCTGAATAGCACCTTGGCTGCCCAAGGTGCTCCACTGCTGGAGTCACTATATTGAAAATTACTAGACCAGGGCATTCTCCAGCTCTTCTGGCAAAGGTTCAGCCTTTACTTTCTCACTTAGCAGACCATGAAACTCAATGGAAAATCAAGTAATAATTAGTCCCTGACTGGAATATGATCCTATTACATCCCCAAGCTGCCTTTACACAATGTTAGGAACTTGAGCTCATTTTATATTACTTTTTTTGTGTTGTAACACTCAAATTTTGTATTGCAGTAACCTATGTATAGCACTAGATTAGACAGTTGTTCAGGTACAGCCTTGCCTGTAATGCAGTGTAATGCTTTACACTGCTGTAATGCAGCCCTGATGGGCTCCAACTGCCCATCAGCAGTGATGTCTGGCCACTTCCCGAGAAGCAGGGCTTCAGCACGTGCAATGGTGTCTTAGCAGGCAGCCATTGGAAACAACAAACAACAGCCTCTTCCTGCTCCTTTTCTTAGATTTTATACCTGAGCTGATATCATATGGTCAGTTTGGGCCAGCTGGCTTACTTGTTTCCGCTCCCAGAATCTTGGCCTGGATTAGCAAAAGTGGTGATTGCTGTGCTTCGTAGCAGCCAAAACACGAGTATGTTGTCAGCACCTTTCTGGCTACCAATGCAAAGCACAGCACTGTAAGAACTGCTATGGGGAAATGAACTCCACCTCTGCCAGACCCAAAACATGCAGTAATGTAGACATTGAAACTGAAATATGTTCATATATGGTCTTAGACACTCTCATTGCAATGAGGCTCTGCAACCAAAAAATTCCTCATGGTGAGAGTGTTCCTCAACCACTGCATTTTTCTTTGGATGGTAGGTACCATCTTCCCCTGCAGCAGTGCCAGTGCTGTGGTCCGAGTCCCATGTCTAGAGGTGTCCTCCAGAGCTGAGCACAGCCCGAGCACAGCCCAAGCACAGTGTTTCCCATCGCTCTCCAGACAGACAGCGAGGGAGGGATGTGCCAGAGACAGGCATTTGCAATCAGTCCTCAGAGAGTGCCATTGAGAGAGGAGGGATTTCTCTCAACTGGACTACTTCTGTAACATTTTGCTCTATCCTTCCAACAATCAAGCCAGTGGCTTTTTGCCAAGCCAAGAGCCTGCCTTGGCTATCAGATCTCATTTATGTCAATGAACAACATTCTCAGTAAAAGAAAATGTTCACAGTCAAAACTATTCTCAGTGAAATCAAAACAGTCAATGCATTGTCAGGAAAGAGTGGTGCTGCCCTACCAAATAAATGTCACTTTGGAAGCAAGGATATTAACAAAAAATATATGTGTAGGCAAGGTCCAGACACTTGTTTTGACAGTACATGATTTTGCTTCCTTGTCAAACTTCCCTTATTGCACATGGACTCACACTCATTTTCAACAAGTACATGATGACGCAGGAGATTACCAGTATATTGCAGCACTTATTTGCCTTTTAGATTGGCTTAATGTATTTTTAGACTTATCCAGCTGGCTTGGAGAATACACATGAACCAAATTCAAGCGCTGCTTATGCTTTAATTACAAAGGTTTACGCTGGACCTACACACTGCGCCTCCTCTTTCCACCAGGATATATTTCTGCAGGGTGATTTAGATACTTTATGTGCCTCACTGGATCTCCCTGTTGTAAACATGCAACTTTATTTAAAATATGAATTCCTGAATTAGATGCAAATAAAATGTTAAATAAGAGATTTTCATCAGTAATTATCTACCAATAAAAATAGTTTTATATGCTTAATAATGAATATAATTGGAAATTTTTATGCACATTAATGTGTAAGTATTTGCAATTATTGGTTTACATTATTTTTCTATCAATCTTTATATCTCTATGGAATAAAAATCCAGAACATTTTTAACCTAAGCATATACATTTGTAAACCAGATAAATGTTGTGATTATCTCTTCCGGTATGTAATTCCTCATGAGGGATTCAGTTAATTGAACATACCTTTCAAAACATAATCTATGGCTTAATTAAGCTTAGCAGATATAAAATTTGAAACCACATACCCTCTATTGGCAGCAAAGTTAGGGACTTTTTTTATTCCTTTTTATCCAATGCTATTAATGACTGCTTTGCACAGGCACATAATACATGCAGGTAGCATGACTATATCCAAAACAGAAGTTAAGTTTTTGATTTCACTGTCAGAGATCAAAAGTCTTATTTTTTTTTATACATACATCAACTCTTTCAATAACAAAATAACTTACTGACATTGAGTAAATTTCATAGCTTGTGGAAAAGACACATATCATTGTAATGTGTGAAATTTTAATCAGAAATGTTGTGAAGGATAAAGGTAAACTGACTGCTATAATTAATGTGTTCTGCCACAGATATTTAGCTGGCACATTTGAGAAGTGTGGTTTATGTTAACTATTCCATTGCTTGAATTCTGTCCTTGCTAAATGGTGATACTGTTTGATGGTTTTAAGTTATGATGCTTTCTCATCTTCAGTAAACTTTTTCTTCATTGAGGGTAGGATCCTGTAGAAACCAGAAGCTTGCAGTAGTGCAGTGGTAGGTGGAGAATGGACATGCTGATATAGATAAGGCTGCACTTGGATAGTGTGTATTAAACCTGCTAACAAATGTCTTCAGGCTTGAACCACTTGAATATTCCTTTCCTCTCCCTTCTTCTTTTAGCATGTCAAACGTTCAATTTATTTTATCATTCAATTTATAATACCTTGCACCCACAGCCATAATATCCTGAATCAAAAAGGTCACGTTACCTATGGAATGCAGATTACTATAATCTACTATCACAACAATAACAGGGATGGAGTTATAAGAAGATTATTGTTCTCAAAACAAAATGCCTATCTGTTACATCTCACGCATTTTTGGGAAAAGCCCAAGGCTCTGATTCTGCCACCATTCCTTGCACTGAGTAGAACCATATGGTCCCATTGGAGCTGATATAACTGCTGTTGGAGTATGCTACCACTCAAAATAAATAAGAGTGGCAGGATCTGGCCCTGAATGAGCACATGGGCTCTGCACCCTGCCCTAGAGGTTAACAAACTGAGTAAGAAAATTCCACGGCTGAAGGAGATTCAGCTGAGAAGGCCCTCTCTGATACAAGTTCCCACCCTTCCAGATGTAGGGCCTCTTAAGGGAAATACTTGTTCAATATACATTCACTTTAGTAGATTTTGTAAGAAAATATATTCTTTTTACTTTTAATTTATACATTGTCTTATTTCCAGAAACTATGAACTGCCTGTGTAACTAAATGCTTTAATGAAGAAATGACAAACATGGGACAGACAGGAAATAACAGCTTCCGAATTGCATTTGTAGTTCTGAAGCAAGAGAAAGGACTTTTTGGTGTAAACAACATTCAGTCTCACAACCAGCAGACCTAATTTTGCAGTCCTTAGGTACCCAGCTTTTCTCGACCCAATAAAGGCTACATTGGCCCCTAAATGCACATTTTATTCCAAGAAAATATCATATTTAAAAAGTTGCTTTCACAAATAGAAAAATTGTTATTAACTTTTGCTGAATGATAAACCCCATACCAGCATGGCACATTACAGGGCATATTTTCAAAGGGTACTGTGTTACGAGTATGCAAAATAAATCACTATGATCTGTCTGAAATACATGATTAAAGTGATTGTCTTGGACAGCAAACAGAGAGAAAAGTATCATTTAAGAAAAATCCCATACTCAGGGATTCTGATTCTTTGCTTTGTTTCTGTCTCAGTTGTATCAGTCTTACCTGAAAAGATCTACTGCAGGTGCCTCTTGCCATGCCAGTATGGGTGCACAGCAGACAAAAGACATACCAGAAAGGGGAAGACAGATATGCCACTTAAATTAAATAGGAAATGAATTGGCCAGCAAGTTGGCATGTCTGCTGAGACAAATCATAGACAACATGTCTCTCAACAACAGAACTTATTTGTTTTCTCTTGCCAACAGATTCATCACTGCCCAGGCAAAACAGGCAAAATACATTAGTGTCATGGTAAACTGATAAAGAGAAGTGCCTCAATCTAGCATCCTCAATGGCGAAAGTCTTAGGGCTGTATTGATCTGTGTTATATAAATCTTGTTTTCTGTCTGCAGAAGTGAATCAGGAATGACCCTTAAGGTTAACAAACATTGTAATGTGTTTCAGCTGGGGCAGATGCCTATGTGCTCCACACATTGTATTTGGTCAAGTCCCATCTTGTCATTTTACTGCCAAGGAGCTTAACTAATTGCTGGCAATCATAAGACAGTTTGATGGAAGCAAAGAATTCCTACAATTGTTGCCCCTTTCCCCATTTTTTTTTTTTGCCCTAACAGGCACTCAAAGCCGTGTAGCAGAAAACAATCAACACTGAATTAGTCAGCAGGAGTCTTAGCTGAGCTGGAACTTTATGTAATTGGCATGTCATGTTCGTACATAGCCAGAAGCAGACCTGATTAAGCTGATGCATTTTTTTTCAGCAAACTTTTACAAAAGCTGCTTTACATCCTCTTGTTTGGTTGCACATCATTGCATGTGCTTAACCTGAGATTTTTCTGCGGCGCAAAGGCACTAGACAGTCATCACAGGCATTTTGGATTGGAGAAGAATTATCACAGTGGCATGTGCATTACATAACAATCAAGTATTTAGAAAGAGCCAGTAACAAAAGAAGCAAGGTCATTATCAAAAGCTTAACTCTTACACCATGGTTCTTTGGTTTCTGTGCACAAGTTCATTTTCTACAGTCTATTTAAGCAGATTTGAAAAAAATAAGATGCTAGTTATAGTTTCTCTTAGAACTATTTCCTATTAAACTTGCATAGTTTTCTTAGGGTTTAGCAAAAGTACCTCCATGCAACAAGGAATCCTTCCAGTGGAGATACTACTCAGGGCACTTAACCAGTCTACCCTATCTGATCCAATAAAATTTTACTGTGCATTTTACTTTGCCCTACAGATAGATTTAGTCTTAAAATGCTAAAAATGCCAGTATGCATGGAGAAAGAAAGTAGCTAAAGCTTATTGTTAAAAGTAAATCATAAAGCATAAGGCATGCCAGCTGCATTCTTTCGCACCGGTGTCCTTCTTGTCATAACCCTAAATCAAACAATATAGTTGAAGTTGGCATAGATTATTAAAGCTAAAAGAGTAAATACTCTGTGCTTCTATTACGTCATAGTTGACAATATAAAGACAAGATTCAGGGAACTAATGGAGCTTTTTTTCTTTTGTCGTAGAAAGGTCAAGCTAGTTTTCCACATTTTATGTGTGTGTCATTCTCAATATAGCAACAGAATCTCTTATAGAAAACAATGTAAGTAAATGTCTCTATGAAGCTACTAGTCACCTGATCAAAAGCCAATGTTGAAAAACACTTCTAATGACTTTCTCTTATGCATCAGTGCACCTACTAATGAGCTGCCAGAAAAAGCTTTGCAAAGCTTTGCTAAGATAGAGCAGGAATGTGAGAAGCCTGAGATCTAACTTCCCTGCTGTGATCCCTGCCTTTCTACTAACAGGGAGCCCAGGCGCGAAGCTACTAATGAGCATGCTGGAGAGAGTGTCCAGCCCAGCACCAGCCACAGACAATCCACCTGTCTGCTCTCAATACAGGGTATGGTGCATGACAGTAAGACACCCCATTGTATTTTGTCCTTAAATAATTTAGTTATTTATTGATTTACTTCACATTTTTATTTTGGGGCTTTTTCTTTTTGTTTGTTTCGGTTTGGATTGGTTTATTTTTTTTTGCACTGACCTTACTCTCAATAGCAAGTATCACTGTCTTTGGATGAAAGTAGCAAGTTTCAAAAGCAGGTTTTCCCTCCATAACTATTATTTAATTTGATTTAAGGAAAACAGTGCTGTTATAGCATATTATAGTTCTTCAGAATTTCAAGCTCATTCCTCCTTAAACATAATCATGCATCCTGAGCTTGATATAAAAAAAGTAAACTAATATTAATAACATCTTAAAAAAAAAACCCAAATGTCCTTTATTAAAAGTGGGAAAAAAAAAGATGTAACAGCTGTCTGGCACTAAAAATAGTGCAAATTGCATACATTAGAGCCCATATTTCAAAGGTGCCATGCTCAACATTTTTATCTACGGTCAAAAGCCGGCAGGATACTGGTATAAAGCACTTAGTTAACTCTGTTTGCAGAAATTCTGTATAAATTGAATAGTTACTGCAGGATGCCTTTCAACTCCAAGCTGCTTACATAACGCATCATGATGATACCTAACTCCCTTTGGGCTTTTCTGGAGGTAACCCTGCCATTTAATATTTTGTTAGCTGAAGAGACAGGCTTGCAGAACAGACACTAGATAACATTGCCAGTTAGCAGTAGGATGTCACATTTACAAAAATGTAGTAACAGGAATCAGTAATAATTGCTTGCATTATGCTCCACATTGTCGTTGGGAAAAGCTATTCGGTTCAAATAAGCCAGCCAAATGATTTGTTATTTCCAGTTCTTGTTGCCTCTGTTTACTGTCTGAGTTTTGACATTAAAAAACCTGTAGTATATCACACCCATGAGGAAAATGTGTCTTCAGTGCTTTATTGATCTCCCATAGATTCTTTAACTAAGTCTTCAACATTATGAAAAAGTATCTCAGGGATCCATAGTCTCCTGTTGATACTCATTCTCACTGACATTAATGGGACTTGTGTGTGTGCACTGCAGAGGGAAAAGAAAACAAACCATGAATGTTCAGGACTAATACTCACAAAATTTAGTATTAAAATACAGTGGATATTATAAGCACACTCTCACCTCCACACTTGTAGGCTAGTCACTCTCAGTAGCAACATTAATTTTCAATTCAATAAATTCTCCTTCTATCAAGATTTTAACAGTATTTAAATTTTATATATTTTTTTTAGCTAAAACCTCATCTTTCCATTGTTAGAAGATTTTAAAATAGTTTCTACTTCTTTGCTGAAAAGAGAACTTAACAGTTTTAGAAACTTGACTGATTTTTACCATTTCAGCTGAATTTACAGAGACATGCTGAATGTAAAATCTTGAAAACAAAAATGTTGGGAGTAAAGTGCGTACATGATGAAATAAATTATTCAGGTGCATAAAAGTTTGAGAATGCTAGTAAATCTGCTTGAGCCAGATTTTTCTGACTATGTGCAATGCATTTAATAGAAGATCCTATATAAATACTTCACTGTTCTCTTGATACTTGGCCTCAGTAAATACCTGAAGAGTGTCTGGTAAAACAATCTAAAGATCCTCTACATATGCTGGAAATAGTGACCAGATTTATGGAACAAAAATCTACTGATGGAGGTTCCTGAGCAGCAAATAACCACCTGCTAGGTGGGAATGCTGGGCTCACCAGTCCTTCTGTAAACCCTCTTTGGATGCTAAAGGAATGTTGCAGCATGGAACTTTATCCTTTGTGTTTCCACCACACCACAAACTCCACTTAGATCAGTGAGAAACAGTGACTCTGTTATGCTGAACTGGTTATGTTGGCTTTGCACTAACAGACACACTTGCTGGGGAGCTCTTTAACTCTGCTGTGTCATTCAGCATTGAACACTGGATGAGACTGAGATAGCTCTGCTGTGTGGTAAGGTACAGCTCACAGACCAGAATAGGTCAGTAGCAAGAAAGGAAATTGGGTGCAACCATCGCAGCATTCTCCATCCTTTCAGGCAATTTCCACTATAGGATACCTGCAGGAGGTCTATAATAATTTTATTACCATCTACTCAACCACAGAGTATGGGCTACACTTCACTCCCCCATACTGCGGACATCTACTCGAGTGGGTTCCTGGCATTGCAAGGCGGCAGCAGAAGACAGTTTCAGGCAACACACACCTTAGACAAGGTCCAGAGAAGAGAGGAACATTCCTACTTCTCTGTTCTTCTGTCCCACTCTGTTATTACAGCGTCTCAGGATTAACACAGTTGCCTGTATCTAACACAACTCATTTCATTTCCTAGGAACATTAGATTACAAAGAACATGTAAAATCTACCCCTCTTGTTAGACTGCAAAGCCTAGCTCACACATGAGATAACTCACATAAACTCTTTTTCTGTATTTTTCCGTAGAGTGCCCTGTGCCCATTAGTGCATCAGCCCTATTCTCTGAGGAGATGGTATAATAGAATTAGGGGCACTTTGAAACTGCCAATCATCTTTTAGTCTGTGCAATGAAGGAGATATGTGAGAGAATACAGCTTTTTTACCTCTATCTCCTCAAAAATTAGTTGACCAAAAATTTTATGTGAAACATTTCTCCTTGTGAATGCACAGGTTTGTCAGAATTTCAAACCTTCAAAGTGTGCTGATAAAAATGTATAATTACATTTGTTGCAGTTTTCAAAGCCCAAGAGGGAATTCCTTCCAAAAGGTTTGGAGCCAATGCCCTGGGGTGGTGGGGATGGCTAACAAAGGATACAAAGGATGTGTGCATCTTGATTTTATCTCTCTTAAGTACAACTTTTGTTCTGATCTCCCTGAAGTCTGGGAGGGGAAAAAACTGTTTTTTCTAGTTTTCCTGTGCAAGGCTCAGTCTGTCATTGGGAGTGAGGACAGGAACACAGACACTGGAGATCCCAGCATCACTGGATATTGGATTTGTGTCCCTTTTTCTTCCTTTTCCAACTCGACTGTGCTCATCCGTGAGTGATCATAACTACTACAAAGCTTCTGATAAGAAAAAAAGGAGCTAGCCTGGGAACCTATCATCTCGCCAGAGGGGAGACCCCAGCCCGCCGGGCGCAACACTGCCACCTGCTGTCCGTAAATATAACTGCACCCCCTGGGAGCGAGAGGGCGAGCAGCGGCGACAGCGCCACCTGCTGTCCGTGGATATAATTGCAGTCCCCTTTTTGGGGACTAGCCAAAAAAGACCTTTTTGACTGTTTTGCCTTGTTATTTGAGGGGTGGAGTGGTTTGTTACAGACTGTTGTTGTTTGGTTCTTTTCTGGATATACATATAGTTGTGGTTAAGAACTGTTATCCTTTTCTTTATATATATATATTTTTTTTTCCCTAATTAAAGTTCTGTTTTCCTAAATTTAAAGGAGAGAGATTATTTCTTGGCCAGCATAATATCTTAGTTTTCTCTTGAACTAAGACAACATTGTTGCAAATCTTTTCAAAATAGTTTGATTTATTTAAAAATAAAAATGCAATAACATTACGAAGTCAGAATAGAGTATGTTATTAGCACCGCTTACCTTTCAAAACTTTTTTTTTTGTTGTCTCTGTAAGTTTTTATCTACAGGGAAGATACTAAAAAAAAAAATTGTTATCTCTTCAGAATGAAGGCAAATTTAAAATTGCCAGAACTGATATTGTTTGATCAACCCTGATTTATCATGAGCTCACACTTTTGCTGGTGGTTTGACAACTGAGTTTTTCCTCTCATGTAGTCCTGACATAAAATAAATATTCCTTTTAATAATTTTGATTCATTAGCAGGAAAGGTTGATTTCCCTAAAGTAGCTGAAATATATGTGGATTTATGAGTCAGAGCAGAAGACCCCTCTAAATGATAGCAACAATTTACAGAGAGTTCCGAGAAGACTAATAGAAATGGTTATGAGGCTGGAGGATATGTACACATATAATTTCACAGAGTCATAAGTAAGACATATGCGGAGAATGATAACAGTCTAAATTTTTAAAGCATATTAGCAAGAGCAATAGAGAAAAAATTAGACTGAATATTAGAAAAAAAATTCCTGAAAATGAGCTGCATTAGGCCATTGAATGGTCTCCAAAGGACTGATGGGAACCCAACTGCAAGATACATTATAACTATAAGGTGGGTCACCTGGGTGACCTGCCAGGTTATACTTCTCTCCATCCTGGTCTTCAAAGAGTTGAAATAAAGAGATGCTAGAAAGTCAAAATAAAACAGAATGGAGAAATTTCAGATCCAAGGCTGCCTTGACATGGTTATTTTATATCCTCACTGAGATTTGCAATTTCCTGTCATCATATCTGGATTCCGTGGTCATTTTTGGGTGTTAAGTCAATGAGTTGCTGAATGACTTACCTTGGCTGCTGGTAAATTTAATGCGTTATAACAGATTTTATACATGATGATTTATGTATTTAGGATTTTTATGTCAATAATTACTGTACATGTTATATGACTATTTCATAAAATTACACATCACCATAAAATAACTGTATGTGGCATATTTAATTTTGAACTTCTAAAGACAAAAAATGGAAGTAGTTACAATAATCATTATTTTCAATTTTATGTAGTTAAGTGGTTTTATAAAAAAAAATTAGCCTCCCAAATTGCATAGTTATAATGTGTTAATGGTAGCATAACATGTCATTACATTATGCAGCTTAATTTCATAGATATTATATATAGTTGGATATTTTAGACTCTTTTATCCTTGCAGTTATTACAAGACACTAATTTCTTTCAAACCATATTCTGCTTAACACTTATTCAGTATAACCTTTGGTGATTCAATTCATTTGGACACTTGGATCACAAAAAAATTGGTGCCATTGCCTTTATTCCTTATTACAAAATGGGAACGGTGCTCCAGATCCTTGCAGTTTTCTCTGTGAATGCATGACTCCATCTTTTTTTATTTTCCCCTACTAATAAAACATGTTTACTAAGATGGCTGGTGGGCCCAGGATGCTGCTCAGAGAGAAGATGAGATCAAAGTCAGCTTGTCTGTGCTCTTGTAATGGTCACCTATGAGGTTTGGATTCATCCTACCTAACTTTTATAATGGGACACATAATCTAGGTACTTCACTTAAGTTCTTGGAGTCAGGTCGGATGGATCTGGGATTAAAAGTCCAAACATACAACAAAGATACCTATACTACTCAGATCTTTTAGTGATGCCATTGCACTATATTGTCCTTATTGGTCTATATGGGTGACTACAGGGAACTCAAGGACAAAGAATGGTCTTGTGTCAAAAAAATGAAAGAACTGATGGTGCAAAAGTCCACCAAAACTCTATGATGCTTACAACAACAAGGAACTTCAAATACTTCTTCTGATGTATTGCTTTGCTTTTCTTTACATAAACTTCATCTCTTTTCGATCCACCCTCAAAGCATTCAGACCATTTTGGATTTTTAACTTGCCATCTTCTCTATCTACTCTTCTTTTAAGGTCTGTTGTTCAAAAATTTTAATCAACATGGAATTCACTTTGTCTTCAAGGTCACTAATGAATATATTGGATAACACTAATTCCAGGTCCTGGCTCCTAAGTACTCTGATCAACACAGTCCTCCAGTCACTTGCAGCTACTTTTGTAATATATCTTTACCTGCTATTTCTCATTTCTTTCTTCAGCCATATATTATTTCATCTCTACAGGAGCATGCATCATCAGTGTTTAAAAGAATTCTCCTTGGCCAAGTTGCAGAAATGGACAGGTAACTTCATGGCTGCACACTCTTTTATCTCTGTCTAGCATGTCTGGTTGAAGGGTGGTGTGCAGAGAAGGGAGGCTATTCTTATGAGTCTTCACCACACTTCCTATTGGGAATGATTTATGAAACACCAAGTCCCTCAAATATTCTCAGATATTGTCTTGGAAAGTTAAATGGGCACAGTCCATAAATGGGTTGGGAATGGTGCAGTGCAACCAGCAGCCCTGTCCTAGCCCATGACTGGCCTTTCTTTCAGCTAGAGCAGCCAAAGTATGGAGGCAGACTCTTTGTTTCTTCTTGGAATAAAGCATGACTGGAAATGTATGGCCATAGATAGTACATAATACACTGAAAGATTTTTTCCTTTTTTTGAGAATTAACAGCCTCTTTCACAAAAGCAGTAGTTTTAAAAGAGACTGTGCACTTACAAGAAATCAATTACTTTAAATGTGTAAAGGAAAGCATTTCAAGGCATAAAAAGAAGGCAGGAGAGAGCAAAGCATCACACCGTACAGATAAGAAAACATAATCTTTGCCTAAGGATCTTCCCCATGCAGCAGAGTAAGACAGGTATTTCAGCTTTGACTCAGTGTTATGTGTCATCTCAGTCTTTTCTCCTTGCACTATGAAAAGTCCCATATTCTATCTGCACTGCAGTTAAAGTCTCATCAGTCTGAGATTCCTATATACCCTTTCAATTATAAAGTAATTGTTTATATCTAAGTTACTCCATGATTCACTCTTGGATGGCCAGAATTTACAAGCAATAGATAGTTATGACTTGACACTTTCCTTATAGTTTCTTTCTCTGCTTCCAGAAGAAACTAGTATAACTAGCGCTGCTGAGGGCTACTGTAGTTACTTCCTGGGTTTTGGTAGTACGAATTGTTGTATAAGACTCTGAATTTCCTATGACTACTTCACACCTAAACCACCATGTCTGCAGAATCAAACTGATCCATAAATCCCTCACCAAAGTGTAGGAGCACTTTATTAATGGCCTCTAATAGGAGAGCCTTATGCAGGACAGCAGCAATTAAGACATAAAGAGAAACCTGTCCAAGTATCTATCTTTATTTTTACCAAAACATATTCCTTCAATTTGCTACTATAAAGCGATGATTCATGAACACAGCATCTAAACATTAAATATACATAGCTCCCATGTCTGTCTTCAGACTGGGACTGTGCCTAGGCTGCTATGTGATATATAATATCAAAGGAACAAACGCATCTTTAAATTAATTTTTAGAGCCCTTTCTTTCCATCATCTGAAAAGCTGACAAATGTATGCTCTGCATCATCAGTGCAACAATCTTCATCTAACATTGTAATGCCAATCTCCATAGCACTTGTACTATATACCAAAATAAATTGTTGCCACTCTGCACTCAGAAGCATACATGATTTTTAACAACTATAACTGATCCCAGAATTTCTACAAGGGATTTTAACCACAGATAACAAATGAAAAAAAAAATATACATATGGAGAACTGAATGCACACACAGCTGTATTTTGAAGAAATGCACACTTCAAATCAGCTAGGTTTGACAAAAAAACTGTTCTTCGAAAATAAGAAGCTGTGCCCTGGACAGCTGGCCTGTGAAGTTCTTAATGGGAATGTTTAATTACTGACTTTTTTAATTGACTTTTTTATATTCTTTTTTTTGTGTTTTGGGGATTTTGCACAATATATTCCAAAGGAATCCAAATCAAAAATATCTTTAAATTTTCCTTAAAATCTCTGTTGACTCAGAGGACACATCTAATGCTTACCAGTTCTGTTTAACATGCCTCAGAAAGCATGCAGTTAGGATAAAGCTACTTCAATAGAAGTACTGTCAAAACAACAAAAAATGGTTCTCTTTACTTGTAACTGCAACTGATCTGAATGGTCCACAGAGATCCTTGGCACGAGCACTTTTTTTTTCTCAGCAGTTTTTTCTGCCTTAAATAACTAAGTCTTCTGTTTAAATGGATGTTTAGACATCCTCAGTCAGGACTTGCCTAATTCCCATACCAGGTCTGTCTGCAACATCTGCACATTCTCCTCTTCCCAACTCCTACTGTTACACTTCCTCCCAGAAAAGATGGTTTGCTCACCAGGGTGACATGTTGTGCTTGTTTTCAGTGATAAGCTCTGTGTCAGACACCATCCCAAATATTTCCAACTACTTAAACTCAAGGAAAGCAACACTTCAGGGCTTTTCTAGGATTTTGGGTGTCTGCTTGGATGTTGTACTAAGAATTTTCACACCTGAAGATCTACTGCCACCATTGCAAAATTAATACAACTCTTGATTAATTAAAGATCACAAATAGTGCTTGAAAAAATTGTTTGCAACAATCACACATCAAATTAGCCATCATAGTAGACAACAAAAAAGTCAAATGTTCAACTGAAAAGTAAGTTTACAAGTATTGCTGTCTAATAACATTTTTTTTCCTAATGTGATGCAGGAACACTAGCTCCCTGCTCCCCGTCCCCAGCAGCATAGTGCACACCCCTCTGGATCCTGCTGTGAATAAAACTAAAAACTTCGATATACAAGAAGCCCTAGAACAGGGTTTTAGCTATAGCTCCAAAGATAATCTTAACTACAACAAAACCAAAAATGTTTGTACAAAACCAGCAGAGATTATCTTTTAATGTTTTGCTCCACAGAATTACATGACCTATGGGTTTATGGGTATCAGCACACTCAATTACTTTCCTTTGGAAAAGTTTTTTGCTCTTACTCTAAACTGCATATGAAGCTGCATCTTCTGATATGTGTTTATACATTATACATTTCCCTTCAACTCTAACTCTTCTAAGGGAGTAATTACACATTTCAAATCTTCTGAATAAGCCAGAAATTTCAGGCTTTAGCCTTTTGCCAGTCAGCAAAAGCTACTGTGACTATGACTGTCAGCTACTCAGGAGCTTTCTTGGATATTCAGCCACTTGTCATCCTGCAAGGCTGTTGAAATGTTGTTCTTACCTATATTTCCCATAACATTTTTCACCAAAACTTGTGTGAGAACACTGCATAGAGCAGGTAAATACCTTACCCTGTTTAAGGGAGAGAGAAAAATTAAGATATAAGGAGGCTGAGTATCTTCCCCAACGTTTTTCAGTAGATGAGTAGCAGGAGTACAGCGTAGCCTTCTTGGTGCTCTGCCCAAATAATGCTACATTGCCTTATTCTTGCTAAGAAAACAGTAAAACTATAGTAATGCCAGAGTTGCAAAGACAATCAACACTTTACTGAGGCAGATTTTCAGCATCACTTCCTAACAATATCTTGCTTGGTTGGTTCACTTGTCATACAGTGACAACAGATCACATAAAGCCCACTAGCACCCATTGGTGCTATTTTCTCACATTGGCGCTCAAAGCAGGACAAACATCAGCAAAGGCAGTGAACACCAGTGGCTGGTGAACCTCAGTCTTGCTCAGGAGCAAGGTTCCAGTAAACAGTATTTTACCCTTTCAGGTCAATAGCAGGCTTAGTTTCACAACGGGACTTAAAAAAACACACCCAAAGTTTTTAAATGAATCTCTTTTAGATATTAAATCAAAGAATGAAACAGTGGAAATAACTGCTGTACTTGTTATATTAGATATAACAGGGTCTTCAGGCCTATTAATTTTAAATGGTGGTCTATGTTCTCCTTTCAGTTGCCACAGCCATTACATTGCCAGAAGCAATCCAAACAAAGCTAGACTATGTGTCAGATGGGTCATTTAAATTTTGCTGTGAAAGGAATTAATAACATTCCCATTTAAATAGTAATCTCTGAGTCCCAAAATGAACAAGACAGTGAGCAAAAAAGGATCATTAAGAGGTTCCAGATTTTCTTTTGGCTAACGAAATGCCACAATATTAATTTACACTTGGAACACATAGGCAAGGTTTTACTTCTGTTTTAAAACAAAGAGCATCATCTTAGTAGAAATATTCATAAAATGTGAATCATGCATATCCTGTACAGATATGACCCTACTTTTCAGTGATTGGCATGATTGCACTCAGTAGAAAGAAGATTTCTACTCAGATATTTTCCCTCAATTCAGCATTTTAAAAAAAGCTCTGGTGTACCTGGGTATTAGCACACCAGTTCTTCCAGGCCAAACTCATACAGGTCCACACAGTCATAATTTAAACATTCAATCATATCAAAATAAGCAATAAAAAAAAGAATTAACCCATTTTGGCAAGATTATCAGATTTTCCATTTTTGAGCATTAAATTTTGTTCATAGCACCTAATAGGTCTTTTATTTTATTACAGTCATATGCTGAAATACTTTGACACAAGAGTCCTACAAAAATTTCCTCTTTCAAACTGAAATAAAATTAAGCCCTGAGCTCTTCCCACAGGAAGAACCTGGTTTTTTTTTTTTGTTTTTACCTTTAAATACAAATGCTTTCCTATAACCACAGCCTAGCAGGGAGGCAATGCCACTTGGCAAAAAAGTTATATTGAGTGCACTTGCTGGAACTGTTTATACTTTGTTCCCGAGAAATAGATTGAGTACTTGATAGTATAACACAATGAGAGGTATGGGTGGCGGAGATCGGATCGGATGCTTGGGCGGGGGGAGCGGGGAAGTGTTGCTACCCCAGGAATTTATTTTTAAAGTGTCTGCTATTTCATGCAATCTGGTCTATTTCAAAGGCAAACAATTTGCTCTTCAGAAGTATCTTTATGAGCCCCAAGGGATGAAACTCATCCGTGGCAGAAATGATTTAGCAGTATCCAGAGAGGGGGTGAACCACTTGAGAGGCAGGGGAATAATTTTTTGAAGGGTGGCAGAATTTTAACAAGGGCCTCTAGTGAGTTCTTGTGAACCCCTTTCAGCACATCACTGTTTTATTAAAATATTCTTCTCAAAATACTGAAACACTGACAGCTTCTGTAAGCTTGCCAAAAATTGAGTAAGGAATAAAAATAAAATGTTAACTTGACATGTGTGAATAATTTTGATTTGATGATAACACCTTTTGGAATCGAGGCCATATTCAAAGCTGACTCGTAACACATTCACATTTCTAAGTTACATGAAATAACTCAAACTTTTCAGGCATTGTTATGGTGCAGTGCAAGGAGATGTTAGGAGCAGAACTCAAGCTTCCCTGAAGTTAAATGAAGATTATAAACATTTTAGGTCTTCCTGTCTGAACCGGGAGGGGCTAAGGTCATGTCTAGTATGTGCAAAGCAGGCTGGTTAATGCATTCTGGCTGTTTAAAGCAACCGACTGTAATCAGACAAACTGGGTAAAGAGCAAAAGAAGGAGATAATTTTGAGATAATTGATTTCTGAATCTGGACAAAGTATTGGGAAGATATTGTAAGGCACACACATATTCTGGTATGATTTGGCATTGCATGGTCTTCTGAGGGTCTGTTCTGCCTCTGGGTCTCACCTGGACCTCTTCACACAGTGAGAGGCCTGGAAAAGAGGAAGCTGAAATGAACTGTAAGAACCTCTTTGGACAACCCCTTCAAGTGTTTGATGTAATGATCTCTCAAGAAAGACCAATGCCATGCACTGTTTTACACTCCCCACACCTTCTTGCCACATTTGAACCTCCAAAGGTTAACTCTAGCAGGGTAACACTGAACTGACTTTATTTGCCCTTGTGTTCCACCACACTGTTGTCCCTGTTCCTGAACTCTTGACAAGTAGCTGCCACTTAATGACAGCAAGGCTGGTAGGGGAATGGCTGTTAGTAGTGGTAATTTATCTATAAATCTCTCATCATATGCTGCTGTCAGGAAACATGGGGAGCAAAGTTGAAGGTGGAAAAAAAAATAAATGGATGAGCTATGAATAATTTCTACCGTAGTCAGATCTATCTCCTCACAGTTGTAATGATGGAAACACACCTCAGAGTTGCAGGTTTCTACTAGGTACAAGAGTACTTGTACTGAGAAGTCATTCTCTCTTATCTTAGTGCCAAAAGAGTGTCCCTAGGCATTTTATTCTTAGACATTCCTAAGGGTTTTTCAAGAGACTCTACCCTCCTCTGGGACAGTTTCTCAGCTAGAACTGCTGCCTGCTGTCTTGGGGGTGTAGTGGCATTTATCTCCAACTCACGTGACATTCTCTTGAGTCCAATTTATAAGTCAAAGTTATTAATCAAGTCCTCAGAGATAAATCAATTGTTTAAAAACATACATGACACAAACGTACCATCCCTTATTTGGCTACTGACTCAGGCAACATGTAGATCCATATGCTTGGCTGAGTTATACAGTGTGTTTTGTGCTTGTGAATATATTCAAACCCCACTCAGGACTAAAACGCAAGAGAACTTGATGTATTTCCATTATTTCACTGGTTCTTGTATTTAATTCATTGTGGGTCTGAGGTGTAACACTGAATTGTATAGTGTTATTAAAATAGCACAGACTGTTTTATAGGTCCTACCCTAAGGTGTGGGGTAATATTGGCAAGGACTGGCAAACCTAACAGGTAAGCAATGACTGATATGTGAACTGCCATTCAATGAGTTTAGGAAAGTTTATTTACCAGAAAAGAAATTCAATTGCTTTGTTTTGAAAAAAAGCATTACATCAGACTGGTAAAGTTAAGGAAATGGGTAAATGAGATGCTCTGGGCCACACTTTTCTGTCATTTGGTGAACACACAAGATCAATGTTAATGCATTTCAAATAGAGCTAGCTCGCTACCTTAAAGGGTTACTTAGGCATTCCTCTCCTTCATACATGCCCAGAGTTTATATTTGTCCTGTTACTATACAGAGCACAGATCATGCAAAAAGGGTGAGGAGTAAATGAGAGGGGTTTAGCTGGGTTCAATGAACAATTTATATCACCTCTCTTTTACCAAGTATGGAAAGTTTCTTTACCTTTCATGCATAAAAGCAGGTTAGTAACATGCTACAGCTGAAATGCTGGTCTCACCAAACTTAGCAAGTTGGAATTCAGACTCCTATTGTAGATTAAACGCAGTGCTGTTAGATTACCAAAGGGTCTTCAAACACATGGAGGCATAATTTACATACATTATAGAAATAGATGCCATTTGACTGTACATTGTAGAATTTATATGATAGAAGATGTATATGCTGAGGAAAGATTTAAAACCTCTATGAGGAAATTATTCATCAGACATTCTGACAACAAGAATTTTTGCCCTGATTTGCTATTATACAATCTCTTAATTTATTATCTAATTAGTTTTCCCAAATGCCATATTTATCTGAAGTTCTTTCATCAAGTAATCCATCCTGATTAAATTTTCCCTCTCACTGACTGTAATAAACACTGTATTTTTTCTTCTTGAATGTGTTTTCTCAACTGCTAGTTTCTACCTTCTGTTTTTTTCTTTTTCTGTAATAAGTCTTCTCTTTGTCTGTTTCCATGATATTCTGGCACAGCCTTCTCTCCAACTGCAGCCTTCCAACTAGCTGTCTCTATGTACTCATTATGACTCTCTCAAATCCTGTTTTTCTTACCAAGAAGCAACTAGTCCTGGTCAGTTCCCTAGAACTGAAAAGTCAAAAATCCAGCAAGATACTAACATAGGACTAGTTTCACTACACATCTGTGACCTTGACAGGCTTACCTTCAAGCAACGCACATACGGAGCCAAGGACAGGCATTGCTCAAAATTTGCCCACGTAGTCCTTGTGTTGCCTGCACAGAGAGCACTCATGTTGTTTCCCACACAGATTAGAGGAGACATTCAAGGAGAGGAATCTACTTTGAGTTCTCAGAAACGCGGCACATACAGTGGTAATGGGAGCAAGGAGAGAGGGGATGAAAGGCAGTAGTCAGCAGGTGGCAGGAGGGCACAGGTTTGAGTCTACCACAGCAGATCATGCCCAGAGCAGTTAAGTATTATGGCAAAGTTGTAACACCCTAGTAGGAAGGTGAGCAATAGGGTTGGACTTTCCCCCAGAAAACAGTGTCCCAAAGTACCTCCCATACTTTCTCAGAAAACTGTGAGGGTCGTCTCTCACACCTTTTTTACCTAAAATAAGTTGTGCTGGATTCTCAACCTGCTCTTGCAACCTCTCCATATTTTGAGCATAAATGAAAAAAGGTATCAAAGATACTGAAATAAAGAGCTACAGTGAGAACCTAAAGTGGTCTGTATGCCTACACACTATGGCACGGAGGAGCCTGGTCCCACTGAAGAATCACTGTGCCAACCAAGCTCTGTTTTGCTGCTAGAGGACATCACTGGTATACCAGCAGTGCTGCACAATTGGCTTGTCCATTTGCCTTGTGGATGCTCAGATCATGGCAACTTGTAATCTCTCAGCAGTCTGACACTCAGGACAGAACAGCCAAGTCTTTTTTCATCCCAAGTGTTGACCCCTAAAGGGCACATAGAGAAGTGGATGCATGTTTATGGACTAGGGAGAGTGAGATGTGTATCTTGTTTCCACCTGCTCAGACTTGGAAGACATCACCTCCCTTTAACAGCTCATCTGGCTGCTTCGGGCTCTGGCTTCAGGCCACCTCATGATGGTACATGCGCACAATTATGTTATCATTTCAAATGACAACTCATGACAAGCTGCTAGTAGGGTGATAGTCCTTTTTGCATGGTCCACGTCTGCAGATTATTATAAACACTGACTGTGAGACAGGGCTCAGCGCTTCTCTCAGTCTTATCTGTCCAAATATACTGACTTCTATGGTCTCTATCAGTTTAACTCACAGAATCTGACCCATTGCTTTTAGCCACAAGAAAAAAATTTGGATGCTATAGTATAATGTGTTTCAATGAAAAGTACTCTTTATGCTGCCTCTTCTTAAAGTGGATTCATCAAGGCAAGTGTCTCTGAAAGTTCTATTTGCAAAATGTCTTCTAGCTTGCCATACCATAGGAGGCTAATTGAGCAGTAGTGTTGCCAGTCATTTCTACTTAATTGTGTGACTGCTGTGGAATTGTACGGCCCCACAGCACACTCACTGCTGGGTGTGCAACCTGGCACAGCAAGGTTATATTGCCAACAAGCTAAGTGGGGATCCCCAATACGCCTGGACTGCGGGCCAGGGGCCATTTTTAATCCTTCTTGTTTATATTCACATGTCAGTGTTTCCTACAGTTTTTCACATAGGAGAAATTAGTTACGGAAACTACGAAACCATGGATTTTTAATACTCTTTCAAAAGTGAATTTTAACAGGTAAGAAGTTGAACCTTGCCCATTTTTTCTCAGTGCATGTTTCTTTTCCACAGAGGAGTGATTATGAACAAACTTCTAAAAAATTATGTGTGCCACTCATGCCAGAAAATCCAAGTTTACATTTTAAGTTAATTTAATTTCTGAAAGGCAGTAATAGAAAGAGAAATTATTTTTACAGTGAGGTCTTATTATACGCTGTTGTATATTCTCACATTTTTCAACATGACCATCATTACAGCACACATTGAAGCAGAATGCACTTCCAGCCTCTGCACTGGAAATCAGACATCCTAACTTCAATTTTAGGCAGTAAAAGCTAAATCATGTCTCTATTTTGAGAGGAAGTCTGTGAAAGTTAACAAAAGGGGAAAATACGTTCATGATTTGTGTTTTAGAGCTAAAAGAAAGGCTCTCACATCCGTGCTGAAAGAGGCTGTAAGATGTAGGACTTTCTCCAAGAGCATTTTAGGAGAGCAAGTGTTGTTGTGTGAAACAAGGAGTCCTTCTCAGCAGAGTCTGCTTGCAAGCATGACCAAGGCCAGCAATACTGCTGAGACAGAAATTCCATTTATCTGAAAATGTGTCTCACTAACTATTTTTGGTAACTCAAAGAAAACAACAGATTTGTAACACCTGTGCTTGCTGCAGGCCACGAGGCAAAAGGTTTGGAAGGCTTCCCTGAGAGGCTGGTCCCTGGTGCCATCTTGTGTCGAGACCGGATCCATTCCCAGAAGTGAGAGGCCAATGGCAGAGCTCTGGCTCCCCGCAGCCACATCTCCATCCCCCACCTTGGGGAAAAAATACCCTATCTCCATTCCTTCAAGAGTCAATACTGATTGATTGTTGCAAGGTGCATCTCTGCTGCCAATGCCCTACAAGAGCTCAAAGGTTCCCAGAAAATTGCGGCTTTTTATTTTAAATTAAATGCAAGTAATGTGAATATTCTTTTTCCCTGAATTACTCTGTTGACATCATCAAAGTGAAACTGGCTCGGATGACAAGCCCCACTTTTGTAGAATTCCTTTCAATGCATCAGTGGTCAGTTGAATTCTTATCCTTGTCCTTTGAGGCTGTTTAGAGGACAAGGTTTGAGAGCACGCCCCTATTTAATATAGGTGACAGCTGAGAAATATGTATCCTTTCTGTAACAAAAACACACAGCGGAAAAAGGATCAACGGCACACACCTGTCAGTCAGTTGAAATTTCCTGTATTTAAAAGCCAGTTATCTAATTTCCTTGTTTTTAAAGGCGCTGAGTGTTTACTGGGAGCACTCTGAGTGCCTTAACACTAAAAAAACCCCTAACAAACCGATACATATATATAAAAAATCCCAAGGACTTATTTAGGTATTATGAATTTATGTACTTAATTTTGGCCACATGCTTTTTAAGGCATAGAGCTTTCCATGAAAATGAGCCTCTGCCTGACCCATTTAGGAACCAGTGAAAAGATAAAAGTGTGTCTGGATTTTCTTTGTGTACTTGAAGTGATTATACTGTATGCAGCACTGTTCTAAAGCATAAAAAAAAATCTGGCTTTATTTGAGTATTTTATTTCTATGTGTTTCTAATATCTGTATACTTCCTAGTTTTAACTAGGCTAGCAAGCAGAAATACTGTAGTGCCAGCAGAGCTGTTCTTCTTCTCCTTTAATCTGACTCAGATGAGAAACTACTAAAGATCTCACAAGGAAATCCAATCTTTGGAAATTACCAGCATGAATTCTCAATCAAATAGGCCGAGGTAACTTCTGATAAGCTTCTGAACCCAGCCTCCAAGGCTTTTGATGTTCATTCACAGTGTATAGTACCATCTATAACGTTTTCTACTTCTACTCCCTGCAAGCATGCTTCACCTCTCTCACTGCATCAGTTATTAATCCTATTTTTTCCCTTTTTGAGCACATAGCTGTAGCTCACCTCTAAATTTGTTATGTTGCTTTATTTTTAATCACATTTACTGTTCACGGTGTTACATTGATGGTGCAGAAAACTAAAGTCCTCCCTTTACTGAAAGGACAAGTGCAATACATGCATCAATGGAATAAACGAGTCCCTAGACTACCTCACCTGTAGTTAGGTTAGTGCAAACCAGAGAAGGTATCTGTTCAGACATAGGCACCTTTGGTATAGGAAAATCAGTGTCAAATAATACAGTGAAAATAAGCCTAATACCTTGAAATAAAACAAAAATTATTCAGGTCAAAACTGCCTGCGCATCAACCCTGATATTTAATATATTGACTTCTCCCCTAATGCTGGGAAAAAAGATGTGCTCACACCTGCACATTTTGCTATGACTACAAGCATGTACCCCTTCACTTTAATTGTAGAGTCTGAGGTGAACAACTTTATACTACATCTACCCTGCATTTCACTTCATTTTCCTAATAAGCATTTTCTTTTTGTGAGGTAAACCTAGCAAGTTTTACCACATTAACCTAGAGAAGTTTTCTGAATTATTCCTTGTCTTTCCAGGCTCTTTGCTATACACTTCTTCTAAAGCTGTTTCATACACGTACACACTTAAGTGCATCTGGGATTGAATGTAAAGAGTCATTATGGTGTTCTCCACAATCCCTTTGCCGCATAAGGCAGTAAGTACACCCTTGTGGCTAGTGCATCCCAGTGGCCCGATTCTTCACTGTCTTGCACCTGCGGGAGTTATTTAAACCACTACAAAATGGGCATAAATCACAACTGAGCCTGAATGGCAGGATTTCACACTCTGCAGAGGCAATAATGACTAGATGAAAGGGTAAAGCAGTGGAAATATCAGAGAGGATTTTCCCCTCACTTATGTTGCTGCCGTTCAAGCAACCAATAAAGGGGAATTGCTCGGGTCTCCCAAAATACTTCCCAGCCCTGTGGGTGGGCAGGGGAGCAAGGGACTGAGGGCAGCCCTGGGGGGCAGCTCCAAGTCCAGGCATGCAGCACTGCAGGCAGGTACTGCTCCTCTGCCCCAAGTTTGGGCATATCCAGAGGGATTTGAGTGCTCCAGCATTATTACAGTGTTGCCAGTAGTTTGGCAAATGGTAAGTGGCATTCAGGCACACACAGTCTCTGTACCAGAGCTGGGACCAATACTTATTTCAAGTGAATACTTATTTCAATGTGACCGGGAGAAAACATCAGATCCACCGGAGCCTCCGCTTCTCACAGCAAATCACAAATATCCGAGACACATATACACAAGAACACAGGTGTACCCGGACATTACTCCTAGCTACAAAGTTCTGAGAAAAATCTATCACCTTTATGAAAATGAAATGCGTGTTAGGTGATACACACAATGTTTTTGCCCCTGTGCCTCAGGAGCCAAACTGAATTGAAATCACTGTAATCCTGTTTCCTTTGGTCTAATTTGGATCAGCTGCTGAAACCGCCCAGCAGTGACTGACCTATAGGGGAATCATCTTTCTAATGAGGCAGAATCCTAGGATTGACATATAGGCAGATTTCTAGCTTGTCCATAAACCTGTGCTTTTCTCCATTAACTGAGCTAAGAAAACTTCATTTTGGATTTTGTGAAATATAATTAGCATTTCATACACTTAGAAGAAACTAAAGCACTCTTAATTATAATCAGTTACAAGATGTTATTCACCGAGTGTTTCCATGCTTTTATTCATCTTTCAAGCATAGCAAACAAGGAACTAATTACTAAAGGTCTTTCAAATATTCCAAGCTATATCTTAAATCACATTAAAGAATACAACATTCCTCTGATTTCAAATATATAATTTCTGGTGAAATACTGGAATAAGGACTGAGCTGGCCAGCAATGGAAGTCCTTCACTCTAAGCCAGCCACATCTAATTATAAAAGATGAAGGCTTCGAAAATTTACATAATTGCTGGCTCCGGTAGGGGTCGGTAACATATTTGCATTAGCTACTTATGCTTCATACCAACACTTTTAAGCACCACTTATCAAAAATAAGTCTACCAAGTCAGAGGTGCGTAGGTGGCTAAATAAAACCTGCTAAATATGGGTAGCACCACCTCTTTACGTCATGAAGAGATATATAGGCTTTGACACATGAGGTCTTTTCTTTGTCTTGTTTGTCACTTACACATTAGAGTAATAGGTACATTAGAAATGCTCTTGATAGGAATTAATACCTTCTGCTCCTTTAGTGTGCATTTATTATAGCTATTTACTGGGGGGTTTATATACAGAATTTATTTGGTTTAATTTACACTTCAGAGTTTCCCTCTGTTCCCCTCTCTGGCTCATTTCTCAAGCCATCATTCTACATGGTATCATGGCACCTTAACACAACAGGATAAGAACCCTGTAGTCTAAATACACCTTTCTAATTCTTCCATGATTATTTCTCTTTTTCGTATCGTATAAAAATTCTGCCAGACCTATAGATATATGATGTAAGAACTGTACAACAGAAAACGACAGACCAGCGCATACATTTCAAAGGCTCTGTTTAGAAAAGAGTCACATTATGTTACAAACAGGTCTTTTTCTTATTATGTTTGATATCAGCAAGTGAGCTTTAAGGAACCTGACACTGTTTGAACTTTTTTTTTTTAATTTATTTTATTGTATACGGTGATTTGATGGTTTTTGAACCCTGGATCAATTTGGTGACATTGTGGCTGATCCATTTTATCCTTGCTTTGCTGGGCCACTGTTTCATTCTGAGGCTCCAGTCTCCCATTTTCCTCGAAAGGCTCATTAGGCCTGATCTCTTTTAGCCTTTTTGCTTTTTCTCCTTTCTTCCCCACACTGGACTCTGGTTTGCTTTATTCCTTAGGTCCCCCTATAGGTTAAGCCTAAGCTCTTATCCCCTATGCTCTTTAACTCACAGCCAGCATTTGATTCTGGTTTTTTAACCTTCTCCATGAATTACCCAGCCTGGGCACAGTCCCATCACGTTGGAGGCTCTGTCTGTATGAGTCACAGCTTAATTTGCACAATGAAGGGTAATTATTTTACCCAGAAATGCCTGACACAGAAACGAAATTGAGCAACTACCAGAAAGGCTGTTGAACAAAAAATAATCTTCTAGGCTGATACAGACTTCTATACAGTGAATAAAACGCCTATGGTCAAAAGTTTAAGTAGTGAAGTATTTTAAAGAATTATGTGCAGAAAGACTACAAATAAATCACTCTTCATGAATCTGGGGATGTAGATTTGGCTATTTATTCTAGCATGCTGTCTTGTTTTCTAACTACATCTCACATAGGGAAGATGAGGTTCTGCATTATTTGTGCTGTATTGATGAATACTTAGGCATAAGGCAGTGCCTTTTAGAGGCACAGATGAAATACAATCAATCACACACTGTTCCTCAAGCACTGCCAAAAAACATGGAGAGAAATCAATCCGTTTACCTGATTTTGTAGCAAAACAAAACATTTCCAACTTAGTGACGGCTTTGATGTGAAGAAAAATACAAATTTAAATTTTTGTCTGCTTTATATTTTGCAAAGTTTCTCTACTGAATCTACTTTTGCTTCTCAGCCACCTTTCTATCACACCTCCATCTTCTCATCTGCTGTCTCAATAATGTGAAAGCACCTAGCTTTTATTCCCAGGTATATTTCTTGCTGAATTTGGTTGAATTCTGTGTAAGAAAAAGAAAAAATGCAGAATATTTGGTCATAACTCTGAATCACCGGGAAGCAACTAATTACCATGGTCTCTTGACACTTCACAGTGAAACTTGTTCCATCTTGGTCAATTAAACTTATAAAAGAAATTATCAGTGATTTAGCACGATTTTGGAAGACATGTTCACTTTAAAGATAGTTAACAAGTTAACCATGTTTGAGATTGTTTTTTTAAGATTTGGTTGTGTCGTCTCTGGTCTCTTTGGATTTTTTTGTTTGGGTTTTCTTATTTGTTTTGGGGTTATTTTTTGGTTTTGTTTTGCTTTTCTTTTTAGAGAGAGGAGCTTTTTGTGGGAGCTAAAAGCACCCTACTCAGAAAGACCTGTAAGAGAAGTTTAAATTCCCCATGAACATATAGAGTAATATGATTAACTCATTAGATTAACAGAACAATGAGGAGACCCTAGAAATGTTCAGGAAAAATAATCTAGAATTGATTTACATATAAAAATCTGATGTCACCATATATTCATCTGAAGAATGCTTACAAAAAGTTTTGTATGAATGAGATGCAAAAGACCTCTGAAAATGCCCTAAAAAACCCTCACATTTCTCTGATTTTTGCAATATATTTCCGGTCAGTGTCCAGTGTTGCAAAGCAAGAGTTCAAGAAGTTTAACGTATCCTTGTGGGTTTGTATGATTTCTTGTCTTTACACAGCACAGCATTTATGGAAGGGAATCATGAAAGGACAACTCCAGGTCAGGTAACTCACACGGGGTCAAAACTGACTTTGGCTTTTCTTAGATTTTGGTATCAGTACAACAATAACTCTTTATAAAAAAAGATACTAGATTAGTGATAAAAGTTCCAAATTAGAACAGAAGAAATCTTTGTGGTTTTTAATAACCAATCAGTTCATGAGAATCACAAATGCTGAGAGTTTTCACCCATATATAATTGATTTCTTTGAAGGTTTAGGCTGCTTTGCATTTTCTGAGCAACCATGAATATATATATATATATGTGTGTGTGTGTGTGCGTGTGTATATATATATACACACGGAAGGAAGAATTTGCCAAATACATCATAAAGAAGAAGACTTCACAAACCCTTTCAAAAGAACTTCTATTTAAGACATTTATTTATAAAGTTTTCTATTGCTCAACACAGTGGATGCCAAAGATGGGAACTCTCCCTTGAAGAGCAGAATGAGCTACCTTCAGAGTTCAAGTTTTTTAAGTTTACTCTTATTCCATGAGATTTTTTTAAATTCACTAGAAATAGTGTTTTCTTTTCCTGCTATTGCAATTTTTTTCTGGCACTTCAACAGGAAAATAGTCATTCAACCTCTTTCCTGAGGTAATTCTGAAGACTCTTCTAGTGCTCTAAATAATCCCTCTTTACCTATATTTTTATATTGCTCTTTATTTATCTGAAATTCTGTATTTCATGGTAGGCTTCTTACACAGGGCAGAATTTATAATGGAAATGCTATTCTTCATATGAATATAATTTCTTTTCTCTGAATGTCTGCAAAGAAGGAGCAACTGCAGTGCTACAAAATAGAAAACTGAATTTTGGAAAAATAAACATTTTATGACTCTCCATAGACTGCATGACACTCATGACACTCACCGTAGTGATAAAGTGTATCCTTCATCTTTTAAAACTACATCAGAGACACCCTGCTCACATCAAACTCTAGAAAGCAGAAGATCAGACCTTGTTCTTACAGAAATGAGCGGAAAACTCTGATTAACAGGGACCAGATTCTCCCCAGTGCAGCTGAAGAGCTTCCAGTGGGCCCATTAAAGGGTCCCAGCCTGCCTGTTCACTGCACAGCAGTCTTTTTGGCATTCCTACGCCTGCAGCTGTGAAGGGTGGTGTGGCTCCTGTGCTGGAAGAACCAGGCAGGTTGAGGCTGGAAGAAAGAGGGAAGGAGAGCAGAGGGACAAAGAGTAGACACAGGAGGAATTCAGGTGGTTTGCACTTCTCTACAATTCAGATTGACTGTCTATATGATGGGGACAGTATCCCCAACCTCACTCAAGTCTTAATTTATGTTTATGAAGCTATGATCTTCAGATGAAAGGCTTTTCAAAATGACAAGGGATTTGTATAACTCACAGAGTGATATAAGCTTGCACTTCTATAATACCAGCTCTAAAGCCAGAGGTCAGAAGTTGATCCCAGAATAACTTCATTTCCCATTCACAACTAAACAGGAAAATGTATTTTGGCAGAAGCGTGTCCCTTCTCCAAAGCCCTGTTCTCAGGCTGCTCCCACCATCACCCCTCTGCCCACGCAGCTCAGCATCACCACAGAGCTACCCTGAGTGACAGCAGCAAGACTGCAAGTAAAATCAGGCCTTATTGTCCATCTAAAACACTTTTTTCTGTTTTGTTTAGTGGTATTGGTCTTTATCTGGCACACACTGCAAACTGTAGAGCACATCAATCACAGCAGCTTCTCCCTGCACAAAACAATCTATTTTCAACTGTTGTTTTGCGGCACAGAACTAAGTTCCAGGTACTTTAAATCTCTGTTATTGAATAAGCCTCTGTTGCTATGATTTAGAAACCAGTGTGATTCAAGGGTGTATTATTGCATGCGAATGATAAACTGTAGTTCATGACCTGAGCCTAATGGTTACTTTATCAGTTGCAGTGGACAATTAAGTGACTGAGTAGTGCAACTGATGGTGAAGAACAGATTTTGCCTCCAAGCTGCTTTCAGGAGTTAGATTTCGCTGTATCATGTTCAGAAAGGTCAGAGCTCTGGCCAGATGACCAGTATAGCAGTGCAGATGGCACTGTATGTCACCTGGCCACTCTGGGCCTCTGCAACCTGCTGCAGAGGGCTGGGGATCAGCGAAAGGTTATGGCCATATGCAACTGCAGTGCATTACCCGCTCCTGAGGAATATGGCTCTTTTCACAATGGAGTTGAAAAATCAGTACAGCAGCCAGGTCCACAACATGACAGCAGATCATGGCCATTTGCAGCTGCTAGAGAAGTAAAGTTAAAAACTTTGAGTCCTTAATTCTGATCATCTTCCTACGAGAGATGGAAATGTTGATTAAAATATTTGTATGATTAATAACAGTGCTCTCCTTTTTCCTTCTCTAAGCCTCCAAAATATTAAGGCTCAAATTTAAATGGTCAAAATAAGAAACATGTTTGCACAACAAGAATCCGATTATATACACAGTTGTGTATTTGCATATGCAAAGAGAGCAATTTTGTTTGCAGGTCACTAGAACTAGTCAGAGATTTAGTATGGTACAAGTCACAGAAAACTCTTATTCTTAAGCCTCAGAGCTCTTTTTCCTTAGCAATTACTAAGCTGGACTCATAGTTCAGCTTCAGTGTAATTTTTGCAAATTAAAGTCAGCATGTCAGCCTTGAAAAAAAAAAAAAAAGGCTGCTCTGACTGCCTTGGCTTCCAGAGAAGTTTGGTGCTGTACAGCCTATTTAAATCTGAAAAGAGATTCTGCTTATCCCTAACCAAATGGAAAAGTTACTCTTGGCTAGATCTGCAAAGATCTAGCCTGAAGAGGAGATAAGACCCTCTTTTGGAGATTTTCTATACAGTAACTTCTTAAGCTGTTCATTATTATATTCGTGGTGATTTAAATTTCAGAGTGTTTGGGTGGAGTCAACTGTCTGAATTTTTAAAAATAAATTAAATTAAATTAAAAAAAGAGTACTTTTCCAGCTAAAATAATTGGTTCTGAAGCATGCTTTTGATGCAGCAGAAGTGTAGAACCAATAGCATAAAAGATGCTGGCTAGACTGGGCAACTCAAAAACAATTCTTTGAGTTGAACAAAGATGGAGAACTGTTATTTCTAATAGAAAAATAAAACTCTCTAAAATGCAACCCAGATTGACTAACAACCTGTTAGGTTGTCTGTTGTGAAAAGCCTGGGTTTTTATTGTTGCTCTTTAATCCTTCCTATGCTTTTAAAAAGAGGTGGGCCTTAAAACTAAAAAAAACCTAATAAAATAAATTGAAAGACAACAGATTCAATGAAGCATTCTGAAAACGTCAGCTCAAAGTCCTCCTGTTTATGCCAAAATATTTTTGTGAAAGAAAGTAAAATATGAGGGAGGGGAGAAAAGAAAAAGTAATTTTATTAAGCTGCATTTTTTTCCAAGATGAAAAGATGTTATTTGCCAAAGGTTATACTTCATCCTATAATGAACATTTTATTTTTTCAGGATTTTACATTGGCGATCAAAGGAACAATGCAAATCATTAAAAAAGGATTCAATTCTGTGTTACTCAAGTCAAGCAAAAGAAACATACTGAAATTGTCAGGCATTTTTGTCTATAAAAATAAAATCACAGACTACCAAAATAAGCCTAAAGATTATCATCTCTATTAATAATTTTAGGCTCTTTTAACATTATCAATCTGCCTACTACTAGTTACCTACTTCTGGTTCCCTCATTCATGATGAGGATCTGTTTGCTGAGAGGTGAAATCTTGATTTCAGCAAGACAGTTTGCTCTGGAAGACAAACTAGACATTGTGATGAGTAGGAGATCAAGCTCTCACTGCCTTACTTTGTGTAATAGCTTGCCAGCTAGAAAAACTAATTTCACACTTTGTAGTAAGTCATTGTTGTTCACAACTAAATGCATGGAGTACGGTGACATCTATAGGACGCTCTATGTCTCTACATTTAAGTCGGCTTTTCTGTACTATCATGTATATATGCCTCAGAGATCATTGTGATAATTTGTATGAAAGATCAGAAAGTAAATTAATCATCAACATTTTAACTTGGTTTAGGTCTCTCCAGAGAGTTAGAGAGAAGTAAAATGCATTCTGTAAAATAAATGCTCTCAAATGCAGTTGGAAGAGCTGAAGGGAGCAGGAACAATTGCTATGGTAACCACGTTATGGGATTAAAAAAATCAAGGAAAGTAGGAAGATGGTGAGAGCAAGAACACAGAACCAAATTTTTAAGAGTAAATAAATGTTGTCTTCACCACTGAAACTTCTGTTTCAATTCAACATTGTTTATTCCAGTAAATAAGAAACTCACAAGTATAAAACAAAGCACAGCAAATTATCTGACAGAATCTCATGTACAGATGCCACGTTGCTCATTTCTCTCTCTGCTCTGCACGAAGCTATGTAATGTTCCACTGCAGGAAACAAAGTGGCAAAAGCCAAAGAAGAGAAGGTCCCAAACGTTTCCCTTCCAGAAACAATCTTGTTGGAAATATAAAAGCTGGTGTGACCCTCAAACCTCATGGATCAGGACATGTAACTAGGAGATCCTGGCTCCTGCAACTGTGAAATAATGTTCCCCCAAACTCCAGCTGAACAGCCTTCAGGGTTTCCCTAAGATAACAGGACTCCTGTGCTTGGTGATTGCCACAAGAATATTTTGTTCAATGGTCAGTTAATTTATTCTGTATTTTCACTTGTGTAATTGAGTATGGAAAATAGCCCTTTTGACATTAGGATAAAAATACAGATATTTCTATTCTGCTTAAATAAGATCTATTGCTTCGAAATCCTATTGCTTCTGATAACACCTGTATCTTTAGTTAACTTCTTTCAATCTTTCAGATTTAAGTTCCAAATTGCTCTAAATGACTGCAGAAATGTTCCATACAAATGCTTTGTTCTGGCTGTGAAAATTAATGTTGATGTAGAAAGAAAACCATTGACATGGGGTTTTAATTTCATCATGGAAATATAAGACATGACAGTTTTCAGGTTTTCACAATTTTTTTATTTTTTTTTTAATGAACTGTGGTGAAAAAACCCATACCTAAAGTACAGTTAAGCTCTGGTAAAAAGGAAAAAAAAAAATCTAGCCAAAAAGATTCTTTGATATGAAAGTTTCATCCTGCACTCCATCTCCAAAGTAACAGTAGAACTGGGACACGGCTCATTTCTCTCTAAGTAAGAACCTCCACATTTCCTGGTGTTTGGTGTCCAGCTATCTCACTCTTTTATTATTCCATCAAAACAGCTTGCAGTAAGAGTACTTAATGGGGGACTCAGTACTACAAACATGAACAATTTTTTTCAATTCTTCCTACTTGAGTGAAGCCCTAGCCATGTTTTCAGTAATTTTCTATACTCCTTTTCATTTTGGAACTTTCCAAATTTCTATCCAAATGATTGCTTTAAGCCCCAGATTCATCCGACACTGTTTGATACTCAAAATAACCAAATATGTCCTTTAGACCACTGCAAAATTGCATACCTGCCATAACTCCCACCCAAACACAATATATGCAGTAAATCATTGTCATTTCACCACATTATGGTATCTCTTAAACTACTAGCCCTACCTTCCCCCTTTCAGAGGCCAGATAAATCTAACATGGGTGTATGAGGGCAGCAGAAGGAAGATAATAAACATAATTATTGTTCAAGAAAAGTGAAAGGCTCGGGCATCTACAAGCCAGCAACTGGTGTGAAAGACTGAGACCTAATGGAGGATCTGTAGGACATTTGCTTTTGATAGGGGCACTTGTTCCTTCACTGAAGGAACACTGAAGGAACTAGCAGATTTTGTAAAACCAAAGTTTTAGTAGGCTTTGTTCTCATTTAATATGAATTAATAAAGTGGTAAAGACTTGTGATTCCCATCTCAGGGAAATTCTGCATTTCTGTCAGGCTTGGAATTAAAAAATTCCTGTGTTTCCCATCTTTTAAAAAATAATAATAAAATCCATTTCAGTTCATTTGGAAGCATTTTACTTCTATTTTTTTTTCCAAAAAATCCAACCCATGACTCTAGGTTTCTAAGTCTCCTTGGTCGGCAGCTTAAAAGAAAAAAAGCCACTATCAGAAGTGGAACTCCCAGCAATGGCTCAGTGGAGTTTGGATGGTTGCTGCTCGCTTTCTACCAAATGTTTCAAAATAAGCTGACACAAGTTTGATTTAATCAACTCAGTGCACTCTGACAGAAGAGTCTCCTGTGATACACCCTGACATACCAGGAAAATGCTGTCTCACTGAAATTACTGTCACGTGGGTCCTCAGCTGGTTGAAAAAGCTTCAATCAAAACATTATCCTCACTGCAGTCTGCTCTGTCTCTCCCACTGCAAGGTATCCTTACATATAACACTCAGGAAATACTCACCAGTGGAAACACCAACAGGGAACACTGTGAGTACTTCAAGTATGTAACTAGAATCAAAGATCATCTTGATAAATTGAGGAAATAATTTGAAATGTGAAAGATGATTCAGTAAAGATTGATGCGAAATGCTGCACTGAAGAAAAATAAATGGGATGTCTGCAGCAGACCACAAACTGAATATAAACCTAGAAAGAAAATGTCATTTGGGGAAGGATTAGCCAGACTGAGAGAAGCAAGACAAATTAGGTGATTATTCAAATCTATTCAGCACTGGGAGGTCACAGCTGGAATCCTGTGCCCAGCTTTGGACATTACACTTGAAGGAAAATGAAAGGATGGTTGAGAGAATCCACAAGAAATCAGTACAAATAGGTTCATTACAGGAATGGCTGAAAAGATAAGCTTTGATTACTCAAGGTGCGATGGAAGGGCATGTAACAGCCATCTTCAGGTAAACAAAGTACTGTTAAAATGAGAATGATGGCGTAATGGGCTTAATTTGCAGATCTGTTAGTTATTGTGCAATAAACATTAAATTATGCTTACATAGAGATGAGCAAACTGTTTTTAACATCCTAGTTATAGGAGGTGTGTAAGAATGTTAGAAAATTATCTGTGAGCAATGACCCACAAGTACCCTAGCTCCTCTCAAGCAGAGCATTAGATTAACAAATGTCTACTGTAATGCTTACTTTAAATCAAATTTCTTTGTTTTTTGTGAATATCTCACTACATTGCTACCGGTTATTGTATGTCATATTACATGCAATGAATTGCATTTGTGTAGCAAAAGAAGAAGACAGATCTGTTCAAGCAAAAAGATCCATCATTAGTTCTCCTGACTGGAATAAGATTTGTTTGTTAACTTAGCAAGAGTTGAAGGTTATGGCCATAAGTCTATACCAGGTTTTATTTACATTTTTATTTTTTTTAGGTGTGTACTCAAGCAATAATAACTCCATGAGACAAGAAATTAACTAATAACAGGCAAAAACGTTTTTGCTCTGAAGATATCAGCTTAGCACTCATATGAAAATGTTTTATTAGGCTACACAGACAGCTGTTCTTTTTACACTGTCTAATTAGTAGGCAAAATAATCTATTGGAGATTACTTACAAATTAATTTACCATCTTTCAACTTACATCCATATTCAAACTCTGGAACTGTTCATAAAATAAGTCTATCCAGCCTATCACAAAAAGGCAGTGTTTTATCTTTTGCTTTACTGGAGTCATGGCATTAGGCCAGCAAAGTCAAAGGAAGCAAGTGGGACTGGAGCAAATGGACTTTATATCAACAACCAAGTACCCCATGTTTGTTATTCAAGTATGTTCCTACTTTTCAGACATCCGATTTTTTTGTCCATTACATATCTAAACCTTTTTCTCAGAGAAATTGTTTTCTACTCAATATCTTTACTCTGTTGAGATTCTTGGAAGACTTTATTTAAAAGGAAGAAGGTAAACTAAATTTTAATATGGAAACAAAACAGTCACAACAAGAAATATATAAAGGGATATAATTTTCTGTCGCAAAATAAAATAAAAAAAATTGCATGACACGCTACTGTATAAGGCTCTTGTTATTAAAAGGAAATGCAACTAAATCCCACGGCAACAAGTACCATGTGAGTGGTAGTTGCTATGGTAACTTATTAAATAGCAAAAACTAAAAAGAAATAGACTTTGTTGGTATGTAAGTTAAGGATGCCTCAGGGCAGTCTGAAAAACATTGATGGGGTAGCAAAAAAGTATTTAAAAACCAGAAAACAGATGAAATACCGTAATAGTAAGAATCAAAATACATATACTTTAGATTAACACCTTCAAATAAGAGAAAGAGGAATAGGATAGAGCCACTGCCAAGGCCACAGTGGGTTTCAGTTATTAGGAAGAAATCTGGGTTTAAGTCTCTTTATAAGTATTTAAGAATGAGCAAACTACAATATCTTTTTCTTCCCTGAAGCTAAACTGGCCTATAGGTACCAGTAAAGTGGAATTGACTTTCTTATTGTAGGACCTTATTAAAGCACCGTGACTTTTCACACCCAGCTTCCATCCCTCAGGTCCCCCCACGCCAAAATCCTCACTGACAAATTTGGCAGAAAGAACTCCTGGCTACCCCAAAGTAAAAAACCCAGAGAAATCTTATCGTTGCCTATTATACCTCTAGTGGATACGAATGTATTATTAAAGCAGCCAGCCACTGGATGTCATTGTTATTCCATAGCAACATAAAGAAGCAAAATCTCTTGAACTGCAAAAATCTTTCAAGCCACCAGAAATGAGAGACAAAATACACTCTAGCTACAAACATGTACTGGTCAGGTAAATTTCAGCATCCTGCTTCTCAAACACAGTTTAGCTATTTTTAAGTGGATGAATAAGCTGTGTGTCCTATATATGGGATTTAAAATAGCTGACTAAACATCACATGAAAGACTACAGTCAGTTGGTCCTGTATATTATCTGTGTGTCAAAGCCCTTTATTTTATAAAGCATTCTGCTTTGATTTGGACTTGTAGTGTTTGGAAGTGCATATGCTTGCTGCAGAGAACTTCTGTCCCATTTTGGGGTGCAGGGAAGGAAGATTTTTGCCCATGCATGATGCTGTTGGCTTGCTGCATTTCCACCTCTATGCCCAAGACTGAGAATGCACATTTCTCAACCCATTCTCATCACGTTAGTTGGAATTACTCATTATTTTAGCTCTTTCAGAGTGTGAACAAAAACTGCAGCTCTACATTCACACGACTCTCTGTAGAACTGGTTTGCTATCCTGTTCTGCAATGCCAGCGTTTGGCAGCAAATGATTTTTGCACTATGAGAAAGACTTAAAACTCTTTGGACTGATGAACTGGGAACCAGCCAGCTTGATTTCTCCATCATCCTCCACCACTTCCAGAACAAGTCTGTGCAAGGTGAATGTGGCTCAGGGTATGATAAAAACCAGACACAGAATCATGCAGATAAATAGAGGTCTGGGAATCTGTGGTTGCTCCAGTGACTGGTACTGTAGGGAATAGTTCCCATCTTATGAAAGCTCAAGTTATACTGTACCTTACAGTCATGCACTGTCCTGTAAAGGCACCTGTAAGTCAGGTGTAGTTACAGGATTCCTGTCAGAACCGCTTGCTATTAGACCTGAGCCTATTTGCATCCTATATGTAGTTACCTAGCCTGATTCTGTCACATTGTCCAACATTTACACGGGTCTCGGTGTCATGCTAACCTGCTTAGAGTTGCATGTGTCCTCAATTTATTGAGAGATGGATTGCAATGAAAAGAGAATTAAGTCGGAATGAGTGAGCCCTTACTCCTCTTTTCAAGTTTCTCTATGGAATTTTTTAGGTTCAACTCATGACTTTGTTTCTCATTGTGCTTAGAAGTCATTATTAAAGATCTACTTCCAGGTCCTTTTCTGTACAAGCAGTGTCTCCTGCAGATAGATTAGAGAGGACACATAAGGGATCTCTAGCTCAAAAAGGACGTACCCATTTCAACTGCTTTTCTTGTAACTAACCAGTTGCTTCCAGATTCCTGCAGCTGGGGATGTAATCTCCCTCAGTAGCTGCACAGAGAGTAGACCATTAATCCTTCTTGGCCTTTTTTTCCTTTCTCACCCTACTACTCAGAAGGGTAACTTAGAGGCAGATGTGGCAGCTGGGAAGTTTTCCAGTTGCTTGTTTTAGAAAGAAGTATTTTGCACTCAGATCTTTTCAGCCTTTCTCACAGGCTGGATGGTTAAGTAACTTGGTTTACTAGGGCTTGCATCTCAGCTAGATCTAACAGACATATGTTCAGTTTAGCCCACTCCAATTTTCCTGCAATAAAAGAAGGCTTGCATAGGAGAAAATAAGTCTGAAGGCTAGGATGCACTTAGAAGCTGCCAGAAAAGGGTTGATTTCTGTAAGTTAGTACTCAGCTTCACGAATAAAAACAGGAGATAAAGAGAGATTTCATAGCTGAAAGTTAAAGGCTGAAGAATTAGTTTCCCAGAAATCAGCAGGAAAATTAAGAAAACACATCATGTTTTCATACCCATGCAGGTGAGCTATGACTGACCTGGTCCTAGTAATTCAGCCAAATTTGGGGGCTATGATTAATCTCAAATCTCACCAAAAAACTAGGAAATCTGTCAGTTCCTTTCTAGTGACTTAGGTTCAGATCCAGGGAAAGCGTGGCAGGTTGGCTGCCCTGTTCATTTATCAGCTCTTTTTTGCCTGTGTATGTTGGAACTTCTTTTTTCATTGTTCTTACTTGTTGTCACTGCAGACCTGACCTACTATCTGCAGTATGTGTGAAAAAAGTTTTCTTTTCCCTGGTATGTATCCAGGGGAAGAGGGTTTTCTGCCTGAAAAACAAATAAATTGCTTGACATATCCTAGGTAAGTGGCACCAAAAGAAGCTGTCTTTAGCTTCTCTTTCAATTAATAGAAAACAGCACCTCAGGGAATTTCTAGTAACATTGGAAAAAAGCAAAAAAAAAACCAAACTAACAAACAAAATACCCCTGATCACTGAAATTTTTAGTAATACCCCTAAAAAAATTGAGGAGTAAGATGTTATTATATGAGCTGCTTCCAAAAAGAGAGCAAAGATCTGCTTGGATGATTTTTCAGGCCTTTAGTTTCAGCAACATTTTCTCTCTCTGAACCAACTGACTTCATAAAGAAATAAGAACATAAATTTATGCTACCTCAAAAATGTATAAAACTGTTTCAGCCCAAAAAATGCATAAGTCAGTAAAAGTAAACAATGCACTGTACTCTGAGGCTTTGAGATGACAATCAGGTTTGCCATTTAGAAGTAACAGACCACTCCTGACACACGTAATGAAATCTTAGTACTCTATCACATCATCATCCTGTTCTGTCCCATCACCCTGTTCTGTTTTGAGCTACTCATTTCTTTTTAACTTGGTTCTCTATCTGTGAATAAGCAAAGGCGTTTGGCTTATACTTTCCTTCTACATCTTGTGAATTCTTCAGGTCAGGGATCTTTCCGATGGTTCAAGACAGGCACTTAAGGGCTGAAGAAACCTGAAACCCCTATCACATGAGTAACTGTTAGTCGGCTCTTATCACAGCAGATGGATTCAGATTTCCCAGCTCAGTAGATTTTCCTCTACATCTGCATACATTCTTTCTAGGTGACCTAAAGTATAGGTGTATGTTTGCCAGGGAGAGTTTCTCATGCACTTTGGAGACATCACAGCTACATCTGGTACCACAGTGGAGCAAGGAGGAGGTGGCAACGTGCTCCATCAAAGGGTTTACCTATCCTATGACCAACCATCCCAAGGAAGTGATGCTCATAGAGAGAGTGACCAGGAGCTGATTAGTTATGTCTGTGCCATAAGACAAGCCAAAGGCAACAAAGCCTGAACTCAGATGAGTACTTTGCCTTGAGTTTAGAACTTGCCAGAGCATTAAAGTTTCCTCTTTTTCTGGACTTTCACACAGTACCTGACCCATTCTAGGGAAAACATCTAATAATTTGCCCAGGTACAGGTTTCATTATCAGCTGCTCCATGCCTTTCCTGCTGCAAAAAAATTTCATACCACACTGTCTGTAAAAAGCTCATTCAGCAAAACGTGCCTGCCATTTCCTATGCTAAAACTTTCACAAAAAGAACTGCAAAGCAGAAAGTTAAACCCAAGATCAACAGCGCCAGAAAGGAATGGTTTCCCAATTCACTTCTTGCTCTAGGAAATACTCAGATACTGTGTATTTTAAAAATGACAACTGAAATCTGTTGTGAAAAAATCTTATGCAGTTACTTTTTCTTTTTTTTGGTATGGGTTCTTGGATTTTTATTTTTTTATCTGACTTCTAGCTGGTCAGACTAGAACTAATTGGAATTAGGCATGTTTCAGCAAGAAGAGAGGCTTAGAGGCAGTCACTATTGGAAGTACTTGCTTGAATTAGCACCATTTGCTTCAACACTGAAGTTATGGAGCTCTTTAGGCTGAATTCATAGGGAATAACAAAGGAATGCTCTTTTGAGACTGGATTGCGGCACTCCAGAACAACAGTTCCTTATAAAAGACCCTAAAATAGCATATAGTAAAGTGTAATAACTCTTATTCTTGCTCTATTCTTTAACACTCTCCCCCTGCCATACACACACACAGTTTGGTAGTTGTCAGTGTTTGGTGTTTGCATATGGTGCCTTCACACTTGGCTGCAGGAGAACCTACCACTGAATTTGCACCAGAAACTGTAAAATGGGATATTTTTTTTCCAAGGAACCTGCATCATTCATGAACAGAAACTGCCAATAGGCTCATGTCTTTATATCACATAGATAACATTGGAAATACCAACTTTTATGACTATTATATTCATATTTGATCCCAAAAAAGGTAAACATGTATTAGTAATAATGAGTTTAACTTGTTTAAATAGATTTAATCTTTTAATAAATGTGGTTAGGCTTAAAAAAGTAATTCACTACCTTCAAATTTCTTGGCGCTTTTTCCTTCTGATATTTTATGCAATTCCAAAACTTAGAAATTTTCCAGGTTTCCTAATTTAGATGGTGGTTTGTACCCTTAGAGGCTCGTAGAAGGCCTGGGGCAAAGTGGTTAAGGAAGGAAAAGTATTGAAAAGAAAAAAAAAAAGTATATTCAGTCCGTGCCTGTAGGAAACTAACCCGTGGACTTTCCTAAACTGCACTGCTATAGTTAGATTTCCACATCCACATTAGTGATGAGCCTGAGGACTAAAGACATAAGGTATATTGGCAAATAGGTTCTGGCTCTGCCAAGGCTGCTGTCACCTTTCCGCGACGCCACTAGATGGCATCAAATATCCTTTATTTGTGCAAAGACTGTTTATAGCTTGCGTGCAGTGAAGGGTTATTGTGCTTTTGGCCATAACGATGGGTTTAGTTTCAAACTAGTTGATTTTATTATAACATTTTCTCGTGCTGGTTGTTTATGTTACCTTGTAAATGTAAGTGAAAAAGAATAAAATAAAATCAATTAGCCTCCAGACCCCCTTGTGGTTTACCTACTTTGCTCTGCTCAGGGGCTCCCTGTGAATTCACAAAACTTTTGAGAATTATAGAGCCTTTAAAAGAGAAACAGAGCCCCTGCTCTGATTGAATACCACTGCACTGAAAAAATTACTCTACATTTACCCTTGTGTTTAATTCTGTAACAGTTTCAGGATACACCTCCTCCATAATGAAAATGTCAAGTTCCCTAAAATAAACTGTCTTTAAAGTGTCTGCTCTCTCTGTTACGTATTTATGTATTTGATCAACCTGATTCACAAAATAGGTGCACTTTAACCACACCAGTTTTCCTAGGGCAAATCAGAGAGGGGGGCAACAACAACAACAAAAAAACCATAAAATGAAAATGACAAACAAAAAAAAAACACACCAAAAACAACAGGAAAAAAAGAAACAAGCACATACACACACAAACAACACACTGTCATAATTAATGAAATCACTGGAGGTAAAGGAACTTAAAGAAAGTAAGCACAAAATACGTGGAAGAAATCTCAAATGCATAGATTTCATTTTAAATAAACCAATAATTAGCATTCCTGTGAAATTAGCCTATTCTGTCATTAGGAAGAAGGTTATATTTGCACTGAGAAATGAACTTTTAAATGTCCCTTCCCAAACTGTTCTGTGATTCTATGACTACATGAATGACACTAGCTCCCTTTGAACATGTTAGTTTGTAAGAGGAGAACAGCAGAATACCACCATTAGCATGAGTCTCCAAAGCACTTATCCCTACTAACATGGCCTTAAAGCTTGTGGGTGTAGAGTTAGCTTGTTTGAAATAAGGCACTGCACCCTGGGAATCTGTGCATTAGAGAAACTGGAAGAGTTGATCCAAATGGTCTCTAGAGAAACTGGTGACCTTAACCGGTCACAAAACTGATGGAGCTAACCTATTCTTGAAAATTGGAAAGTTTGAACAAAGCTACAGCCTCCAAACCTAAGAGTCAGTTGCAAAGTCAGTTTGAGACCTCCAGTGCTATCTGGGCTGCAAGAGGACTTAGAGGACCCTATATGAATATGCCTGCATCTGTCTAGAGAGAAGCCATTTCTGCAAGCACCTGATCAAAGATGACCTGAGTGGGACTGCACAGCCTATATGAAGGAGTTTCTGCACTTTGGTAGAATTAACCCATTATGTAGTATCAAGACTGGATACCTTGCCCATGGATCATACAGAATTTACTCCATCTGAACACAAGTTCCTACTCTTATTATTTGATAGAAGATCCCTTCTCTAATTAATCTGGAGAGACGTGACTCTTACCATGGAAAACCTGAAGTGCCTCCCTAAACACACTTACCAATAAAAATGTTTTCTCTTTATTTCTTCTTTTCATTTAGTTGTGAAATAAATAGCTTAACTACTTTACAAAGTTTGATTCTACTACAGGCTGTACCTATTAGTTTAAGAGCATGAACTGATTTGAAAACATCCTTTCATGTGGCTAAGTCAAGTGTGTTTTGTTCTGTACAAACCTAAGTCTCTACAGGAGGAAGACTCAGAGGGATTCAGAAAATAAGAGGAATCACTTGTGTTATTCCCACCTATTCCCACGGGAGTGCAGGCAGAATAGGGATTGTGACAAAAGAGAACCACTGTGGGACATTTCCCCATAAAGTCTCCTAATACTGAAGTATGCCTAAGTAACAATAGCACTTGTGCTACCGCTTGTTATCATCCCACTGTTAAAGCAAACTCTTTCTGTGAGCTTGTTCTTAAACCGTTCTTCTTAGTTGTTACAACTTACTGCTGCAGCTTGAAAACCTTTAGTAACCTCCTGCTTTCATGTTCTCTTGAAAGTGTTTTACATGGTAGCATATCAAACTGATACTGACACTCTCCCAAGATTAGGTTTTCACTGTAAAACAAATACACACACATTAAAAAAAAAGTCAGTGAATCTAAAGATATCTCAAACCATGTTTAACCCTTATCTACTATTATTCCCCAGCATGAAAGATAACAGTTATCTACTTCCAGTCACTAGGGAAGAAAGAACTATTTACAAATAGGGAATTAAAAATTACTGTCTTCCTCTTTCACCTTTAGAATACTGGTTGGCAGAACCAACTGGCAAACTTCATTCTCTGGCTTTTTGTCCAGAAAAAGGCTGTCAAGATAATGTTATTATATCTAGATGTTTAACGACTTTTTTTTTTATTATTGCCTTATTTCAGTCAATATATATGATGAGTACCTAGCCTGGAAACACTCACTTTCACCCTTAAAGTCTTACCATTCTTTTAAGTACCTGGTACCTAAGAAAATCGATCTTCCCACTCCTGACATACATCAGTTCCACCATAATTCTGGTTCAGCTGCCTTTCACTTGGTAATCTGCTCCATTTCCAGAATGTATACTTTCTGCTTGGCTCATTTATTTTTGCATTTGCTTTCATCACAGGGTGGTATCTTGGAGTTCTGAGTTTTGCAGTCTTGATTTCAGATTTTTTTTAATCCATTTCCCTTGTATATTCTTTTTCTAAATATCTAGCATTGCTTGCCTTAGGTCCTCTGACTAAGTTGGTGTGGCATCTTTTATCTGTTCACCCTTACAAATGACTTCGTTTGACTGCTTGCTTGAAAATGATATACAACATGAACACACACCCCCCAAAAAAAAGCAGCCATGGAAAAAAGTGTCAGAGAAAAACATATCACAAGTCATAGAATTGCACCTGAAAAGCATGTATTAGCAAAGAAGTTAGGGTTTGATTAGTCCTCCTTTCAAACCAGCATCCTGCCTATGCAGCGTTGAATGTAGAAACAGGTTTAAGCTCCAACAGGATTTTAACTTCTTCCTGTAAACAGGCGTATTCAAAACTAAGATGATGTTTGATGTGTTTCTTTTTTCTGTTCACTTTTGAACTTAATCTTCATTTCATAGTTTTGACCAAAGAAACACTGAGCCACAAAAATCTGTGTCCCAGCTGTTACTAAGTGCTTTGTTTTTCTTGTTTTGTAAAAAGTTTCCACTGGAAATCCATGGAGTGCAAGGACTGAGGGTCTGGGTAATCTATTCAGAACACCTAAATAATGAGATGTGCTTCAATACGAAGGCTCCTTCTCCTTGAGGGGACCCAGAAAACACATTTTATGCTCCTTGCTTTAGTTTCAGCTCTATCAAGTAAAACATGCATTATTTCCTCTCATGTTTTCCATTATAAGTCCTGCCTTCAAGGAACTAAAGGCTTGCTGACATTTACTGCCATGAGTACAGTGCTAAGTACACTGATGATCTCAACTGTGGCCTTCAGTTCAAATAATAATAGTAGGAGCTATGACAATGTTAGCATATGACCAAGAACAAAAACATCTCACAAAACACACAAGCCAAATTGGGAGAACATACCAAAGAATGCTACTTCAGAAAGAGACAATTCATTATTCGCTTTGTCATTCAAATATTTCCAAAAATTAATGATGTTTGCCAAGCATGTGTCTAGCATTTCCCTAAGATAGCAAGCTGATGTACAGTAGGAATTCAAATAACTCATGTGCTGTGATGCAACTGCTTAACATGGCTTATTAAATCAGCTCTCCAAAACGTCCAGTACAATGACTATCAAATATCAAAGCATAGGAAACAGGGTCCTATTTTTTTCATGTGGACAAGCAGAAAACAAATTACCTAAATTCATGAAAATCAGCTAAGACTTATTTCTTAGAGACTCTAACAAAGAAAAAAAACTGGAAAAAAGATAAACTAAAAAGAAAAAGGAAAATAAAAGCTCTCAGGATAAAACACTTTAATCTCTATATCAGCTTATTCAGCAGGCTGAAAGGATCCCAGTAATTCTGACAACAGAATCAGAAAGAGGGCCACTTACTGCCTCATAGACTTTGAAGTTCCTTTGGACTTTCGATTAAACAAATATAAAAACAAGTCAGAAGTAAATGTTCTCATTCAATTTACATCTATTCATTGAAGCATTTGTGTCCTTTTGTTACCTTAGTGCTGGTACAGATTGCAAATACTTGTGAATTTTATTTTACTTTTAGGTTAGGGAACTATTGTAATTAAACTTTATGCTTAAGAGCGACATTCAGAGACTAAATGGCTTTGCACAAGGACCTAACCCAGTTTCCTCTAGACCATATATTAGTTTTCAACAGTTTTGAATACAAACAAAAGATAAGGTATGGTAAACTGTAAGCCCTCCAAGGAACTTCTAGAACAAGTAAGCGTAATGACCCAGATAGAGGATATAAAAAGAAAATTTGGTCTTGTGCAGATTGCACTTTGGCATAACTATACCAGACCAAAACTTAAGTTGACAATTTTGAACAGCAAGTCGATATGGTACAAAGAAGAAAACCATGAAAACACCCTAAACAAAACAGTGGCAATACCAAACAACCTTTCCTCATATCTGTTAACATGTACAGAAATAGAGTAAAGTGAGAATGGCTCCACAGTTAAGCTGAAGTCTGCTCTAACTGTTTTTAAAGTTGAAGTCCCAGATATCTTGTAAAACCCCTCCTGGGTCAAGTTGTATTCCTATTATATATCGTATAAATTGCCTCAAAAGGGCTTTCTCAGCCCACAGTTACACGATTCTTGGATGTCTTCCATTAGCCTTCTGATCTTGCTTCCTAGAACACTTTTTCTGGGATCAGACTGGACCCAGACCCCTGTCTACTGGCTACTTCAAAGAGCTAACACAAATCTCTTACAGATAAATCTGTATGAAAATCAGGAGAAATTCACTTGCAAAGTGATTCACAGATGTGGGAACATACATACCTTGGTCAGAAGAGACTAAAATTAGAAAATCCCTACATGCGCAAGCATATACTCTGTAAAATCAGGTATTTACTACTGTTCATGTGAATTAGGCAGAAGCTTGCTGCCTCAATAGTTGGGAGATCACAGAGGAAATGGGGTCAGATAACCTTTGGGAGAATAAAGACCAAATCTCAAGGAAACAACCTTGTGATGGTAAGGGGACTGAACAGGTCTTCCACACTTCAGTTTTTATGCTATAAAATAGTTAACTATGTATATTTAAGACTACTTTAGATCACATTTAATACCTTAACCACCATGGAAGTTTTGTGTGAGGATGCAGCAAGAAGAATGAGCCAACAGTGATGTGTCTTCTGTGGATCTGCCATTTGAAGAGCTCACTTCTTCAGAAATATAGCACAGTTCTGTTCACCCCACACAAAAAATATCTAACAGCATGGTTTTGACACAATTCTTTCCTATGGTTTTGATCAGTTTTGTTTCCTTTTTGTTTTCCTTTTTTCCCCCTTTTTTGTATTTTCATCAAAATTGGGCATCTTTTCATTATGAACATTGGAAAAACCTGAGAAATTTGAACAGAAAGCCCAGAAAAATTAAAATTTCCTGCTAGAAAAGTGCCAGGCAAAATTTTACTTATTACATATAATAAGGTTATTTCATAATATTTTCACAGCAATTTCTCCTGGAACAAATAACAATTAATGCAGTACCATTTAGGTAATAACATTAGAAGGGATTTCTCTATTGCTAAAGTAAAAGGATGAATAATTTTTTTCTTGAACAATACATGAAGTAAAGATATAAAGTGAATTTAAAGTTTCAGTAATAAATCTCTTGAAAAACTTGATATTAAAGCACAGTTAACCATGAAGCAGAGAAAGCCTAACAGATTTGCACTGTTTCCAACTTTAATGCCCTTAAATATGTTAAGACTGTAAATCTGATTCCAGACAGCAGATTTCCTCTTCAGAAAAGACAGAGGTAGATAAAAGTCTGAAGGAAGAAAGGCCAGGAAGCCACTGAAATAGGTTTCCAGAAACTGATGTCCAGTGAAAAATTAGAAAGAATACTTTCAATGAGCAAATTCTTGAATAATGACTACACATAATATGGGGGGAAATGAGGGGCAGAAATCTAATGTAATGTCCACTCCATATAACAAAAAGTGACACAAAGTGTATCACAGACCACCAAGTACACATATACTGCCAGTCTGGGGCAGTGCTGGTTTTGTTTTGTGTTCCTGACCCCTGGGTCTCTGTGCTGCTTACATGTTAGTGGAAATTATTTCACTGATTTCCTCTAGGTTTAATATTGACCCATCATTCAAAATAACGTGACATCAGATTTCTGCCCATGGTGTAGAGGATAGGGCAGAGGAAAACTGAAGACACACATATACGTGAAACTCAGGTGATGTTGTTCTAGTCTCATGGTCTCCAGTGTACATGTGAAGGAAAATAACTGAATTTCTGGATCAGAAATTCCTCTCCTTTTTCTTAGCACTCCTTCGCCTTAAAGCTGGGTTCTCTTTACTATTTTATATCCTCCCAATATACTAACTTTTTCCATCTTATTCCATCATTCACTTGTGTGTACAGCATTGGTTTAATTACAGTACTACGGGGGGGGAAAAGTCCAGACAAAAACCTCACCTGGATGTATAGACTTGATCTACTAATGGAGTAAATAAGGTTGATCAGTGGGACTGTATTTATGCCCATGTCCTTTCCTCCACCTTTGTGCAAATGTCCAGGAAGCAGAAATGAAAGAACAAGAAAACAGAAGAAGAGGCCACGCAGACAACCAGGGATTCCTGAGTTTAATACACCAGATCGAGGAATAAATTATTTTCAAGCTATGGATAAATAAAATGAGGCTTGGCATGATTTAGTTGCTGAGAGCTGGATCTCTGCAGCTCAGGCAAGCCCTGCCAAACAGGCTCACCTAAGGATTAGGAAATCAGAGATAACTCCAGGTACCTTCAAACTTCATCAGACTCCTACTGCTGTCCCCGCGCCCCCCGCCCTGTGAGAATGCAAAACAAAAGATACCTCTCTGCAAAGGGAAAACATTTCAAGAAATAACATACTGAGGTGGAAATTCACCATCAGCTGGAAGCAAGAAAGGAACAAAGAGCAAAAGAGAAAACGTGGTTACAAATAACATTTGTCTGAAAATAGAGCAAATGTGTGCAAGAACAATGAGCTTTCTCTGACTTGTGTTGGAAGCACAGCCCAGGGCCAGTGCATCTCTACTCACATTGGGCAGCTGGCCAGAGACTATAGAAGTGGCTTTCCTCCCATTATTTTCTCATTTTCATTAAACTGTATTTTAGGGCACCACAAAACAAGCCTATTTTCTCTACATTTTTTTCTCAGGCACATACCCTTTGCTCCTAGCAAAAGAATAATCTCTCCTGGCAGAGAAAGCAGGTTCCCATTAATTATCTCTCTCTCTCTCTCTCCTCTCTTGCAGCTTTACTTGTAGGAATACTGCCATGACTATGGACTCATTGCCAAGAGGCCTTACACATGCTTTTTTCATTATTAGACTACTATAAAATTTAACCATATAAGTCTCTTGTGCTGTACCCTCCTGACAATGCCAGCAGCCATTCTAAAATAGACTACATAAGAGGGCCTAGAGACCGGGCATTTTTGCAACTCCTTAAACTGTGGTTTATTTTTGTCTTGTTAGTAGATGTGATTCTGCTCCTGCTGATGGGCACTGCAGCAGTCTCAGTTCTTAAATGAGCATTTTAAAAAATATCAGACCTCATCATCCTCAGCAATTACAAAAAAAATTCATTTAACTAAGTGGGAGTTTTTGTTTCCAATAAGGGCTACAACACAGCAAGGGCCAAATTTTATCATTGGGCATTAAAAGATTTTGACTCTAAATTGCTGGAAAAATAATGGTGTACAAGGATGGAGTTTGCTTTTAATTTTTTCCTCAAATCACAGAGCATAATTGGTTATACAAATACGGAAATGTAAGGGGAAGAATGGATCCTGAAATAGTACTTCTTATCAATAAGTGGCAGAGTACTTTGCAGTGGAACACAATACCATTTTCCTCTTGAAGCAAAACGAAATTACTTGCTTACCCAGGGACCCACAGAAGAGTAGAAGTGAGGAAGCAAACAACATTCAGACTTTGATCATTTTAGTTAATCGTAATATGCAATATTTTACTTACTATCATTAATTTCCCATCAGTGGTGAAGAATTTGCCTCAAAAGGACACAACCTCTTTTTTCTGTGTGTGAAGACAACACACATGGTAGGGGCTCCGGAATTTATTCTCTCAGTGCAACAAAAGATAGAATAAATAACACTGTCCCTAATTCAACTCTCAGGAATGTCAGCCAGAGCAGTCAGGGAAGGGCACCAGCTGCCTGTCCTCTCATTCTGATCTATTGCAGCAGCAAGGCAATAGTATCTGACAGAAAGGGAAAACCCAAAGCTCTCACACACCACAGCAGACACCCATCAAGATTCAAGCTTTGCAACATTTATAAAACACAACAGTAACAGGACTGATGAAATTAGGAAAAGAAGGATGCTTCACATATGCTTGCTAACATGTCACACCTTTATTTTCATGTGTCACTTAATATCTAGGATATACTGTGTTTAACAGTTTTATAAATATGATTATGAGCCACCATCCTTGGCTAACACATTTCAAGAAGCTTATGTCTATAGTAAGCTCTCAGTGCTGTTTATGTATGCAAAGCCATAGCTACGAGGGAAGAAATGAAGAAACACAAGCCACTGCCCATTTAGCAAACCAGCAGTGTCTGCACTATCCAGAAGCTCTGCACAGCACCCTCCATTAAAGAAAATGTTTTCTGGAGAAATGAAGTAAAAAACTTGCAGAGCTGGTAGTTCACTGTCTTACTGGAAGTGGTACAAGAAGCTGATAACTTTAAGTTGAAGAGAGAATAAAAGCAAGCAGACCATAACTGCACAAAGGCACAGATACCCTGTGCCCAATCCCTGTGTATCGCCATCATGCTCACATTGCCTAAGGATGTTTAGTCCAGGCCAGATGGCCTTATGTGATTGTCTGAATATGCTGATAGAGTCATTCTTTCAATGTCACTGAGATTTTACTCTCATACATCTCTACTGAAAAGTTACCCATCTTCATGTAGCTGCCCATAGCTTACCACAAATTCCATCCCAGCTGAGCAGAGCAGGACATAGCTCAACCTTGAAGGCTGTGTAAAGAAGGCAGACAAGCTGCAGACTTACTGTAAACCTTTGAAATTGGTCATTTCTTTCTCCTGAGGTGTTTTATCCTTAACAAACAAACAAACACCAAATGCCCCTTCAAAAACTAAAGCGGAGAGTTGCAGATTTTTTTCCATTCCACCAGTTAATTTAATGAATTCTGCATTTTCAGCCTTACTCTCCTATACATTTTCCTCAAGAAAAATACCAGTCAAGCTCCACTCCAGTGCCTCAACATTCCATAGGTGAGCATGCTGCACCTTGCTAGATAAAGCCAAGACTTTTCCACTGGGAAAAACAAGTGCAGTACTGTGACCACCCTGGTCACAGTGAGATGAAGGTGTCCTTGCTGCAGAGACAGAACAGGATTGATAGTGGATATCACCCCACAAAGTTTTGGAAAAAAATGTGATTACCAGGTCTACCAGGACCTGGTAATCCCTAAACTTTCTTCTCAGTGAACAAAAGCAAGTGGGTCCACAAGTCTCCCTCTACCCGTGTTTGGGGCCGGGGGGGAAGTACTGGAAGACTTCAAAAGATACTGTAGGTGGCTAAAAAAGCACATGTAGAGTGCTAAAAGGGCAAGAGAATGACAGGAGAAGCAAAGAGCAGTCCAGACTCTGCCCCATGCCCTGGGAGTGGCCAGAAAGGCTAGGGGTGCTGCACCACATAAGCTCCTTACTGGGCCATGCTGCCTTTGAGGTGACACACCTTGCAGGGAAGGGTGACAGCTTCAAACACCTCCCGCTCCCGCACTGCACCTGTCATCTCTCACCGGCAGCAGCAGCCCCCTCACACAATCCATGAGGGTTGGCAGGGCCAGGGTCATCTGCCACCCGTGATGGGCAGGTCTGTCCCTGCTGCGTGCTGGCCAGGGGGGGTGACAAAAATTATTTCTTTGCTAAAGGGCTGGGAAAATGGGACCAGGGTATGACATGGTTTTCTCTTTAGGCTGCCCAAATTTTTTTGCAGGGCTGGAAGAAAACTGTGGCTATCTCAACAGGATGGTCTAACAAGCAACCTCACTGATTAAGAATGACTCCTTCAATAATATTTTGTGATTCCAAAGCTACATAAATGCAGGCAGTAGCTCCTACTTACCTGACTACTCAGGTCCCTCCCAATAAATGGATGGATTGATGGTCATTGCACTGAATTCTTCTGTTGAATTTTGGTGGTGTTGTTCAGAAATCCACTCTATCAGCCCAAATAGCCTGTTTAAATTTACTAGTGATTAGAAAAGTCATTCAGCTTGGATATTAGCTCACAGTATGCTGCACCATCTACACACAGAGGCACAAAAAGAAATAATTTGCCCTTGTTGATTTATCAACAATAGATTCAGTTACATCTAATTAAACCCCCCCCCAAAAAAAACAATAACAAAAATCACAAACCCACAAAACCTGTGCTAATTCAGCCACAACATCTCGAGCAGCATCTTTCCATGAGAATTTAAAGAGAAGTAATACTGTCACCCTTTTATCTCTTGAGCCAAATCTGTTATGCAAGAAGGATCGTTAACATCAGCAGGGATACAAAGTGAGCAAGATTTGCTCCGTGCTTAGTAATAAAAGCTTCTCAAGGAGATGAAATGGGACTCAGCATAATGCAACAGGAGCCACCAGAAGGCACCGTGGCACTTTGTGGACAAGTCTGTATCACAATACTCTTCAAGGACTATAGAGTAGGTAGTCTTGTAGCTCTGTCGTAAGATTTTTCTGAAGATGATATTAATGAGCGGTGACTGTCTGGTACCAGTGTTACTTCAAATTGCTATTTTAATACAGCTCACATCAACAGTAGCACTGAAAAGCATAATCAAAATGGCAGTCCATTCAAGTACAAGATAGAAATACTGTCCTTACTTGAATAGGAAAAATAAAGCAAGAGAGATGGGATATTGAAAAAGGAGGTAAAGTGCTAAAAGAAGAAAGAGCCAATATCCTTTGGAGCTAAATCACTATGGAGCAGTTATAGTCTAGCAATCCAAATATGGACTCCATGGGCAATAGTATGGTACAACTATTGGAATTTTATTTGCCTGATTTTTGTATAGCAATGAGATCAATGTGTGCCTCAGCACAGGCAGAGCACTGCCACAAATGAATTCCTACTGCATATTTTTGGAGAGCAGGGGCTTGATTCTGAGCACAGCATTATCTCTGTTCTCCCCCTCCCTCCCAATCAGGTTCTCATTATGTCATCTAAAACTTTGATTCAGCCAAGCACTTCTGTATGTGCTTTGTTGGAACATGTAATTACTTCCCATTAAAGCCAACAGGACTAAGTAGCATGGTTAAGTGCTTTGCTGAATCAGAGCCTAAATGATATCAACTGTGCCAGTAAGTTACAGGTGCAAAAAAGAACCAGAAAAAAAAAAAAGACAAAAAAACACCCCCTCAAAAACACCAAATCAAAACATATTTTAAAATTTTGACCTTTTTAAAGCAAACTTACAGTGGACCCCTTTGTGATTTTGTTGTGGATTTTATTTAGTTGACTGACTTAGTTATGCTACTTCCTACCTTTCATCTATCTCAAGTGTTGCCATGCTACTCTTTGCTGATCCTCCGGAAAACCGTAATTTTTAGAGAAGATAAAAATATAGTACTGAGGTGACAGATATTACTCTGGTTTGTCAAAAGTGAACAGAGAAATAGAAGGAAAGTAAATACAGTTGTTTGCCCTTCACATCTTTTAATGTGGCTGATATAGACAAGGGTGAATTAGTCTTTGAAAAAAGACACCAAACACACACACACACAAATCCCACAGCAGCCCACAGAAAGCTTCCTGAGCCAGCTTATTCAGGAAAAGATTATGAAGGGTTTGCAGCTCTCCTTTACCAGTGAAAGGTTTAAAGACAGTTGCATGCAGCCTGGACAGCAATGAAGAGCACGTAACTGCTTCATCTCAGGCACACAAACAATTCAGATCTGTTCCAAAGGCCTCACAGGCAACCCTTAAAATTGTTCACCCAATTGACTTTCTCAGGGGCATGTTCACAATGTTGTGGTATCTGAAGCAAGGGTGCCTTAGACTAAGGATGCTCTTACTCAGTGTTCTGGTTAAAATCTTGTTTTGTGCCTCTCAGCATGATGCCTGTCTGTGTTTGCAGCAGCAGTTCTGAAACACAGCAAAAACACTGTCAGAAGTTAATTGGGTAAAACTCATATCAGACAAAACCATGTGTTTAACTGAGTAAAATATATCACTAACACCTGAAAGACTGAGAAGTTGTAAGGAAAACAGATCAAAGCAGAAAATTCATAAGCATTTGTAACTGTCATCAAAACCAGGTTTACTTTGTTCTAATTGAGTCCTGATGCTGTGAACATAGCCTTGGTATCTGAGCACCTAGATGTCATATTCAGGAGTCTAACATGGAAAATCTTATCTATGACGAAGCAGCATCATGAGTTCCACATGACACGAAACTGATGGATGTGCCCACATCACAGAGGTGACACAGGGGACACTCTAAAACAAAAAGGAGTGGATCAATAGGATCAAAATTACATGTTTCAAAGTGAACAAATAGCTGTTGGCAAATAGCCAGTAATGACATAATAAATAGGAATGCCAATAAGAAATTAACTATCAGCCCAAAATTTCAGCCACAAACCACATAGGCACAAGGCAGACATAACAGATGTTACGGGAACGAATATCTTAAAAATACCCATCCAAACAAAGAAGCAATATTACAACAGAATTTAACCTTTAATCACTATTTTCAGACAGAAATAGGCTAAGTAGTTTCTCAAAAGAAACCTCCAGTTGAAGAACTTAACATATTCTATTATTTATTCTATTTATTTCTTTAGATTTTAAAATGTTTCTCTCCAAAGATCTAGGGAAAATATACAGATCATTTAAATTGACACACAAAATTCCAGCTAAACCAATGGTCAAAATAAATAACCTTCCCAGAACCCTGACCCTAACCCTTCTCAGAAAAGAGCCCCACCTTTTGAACTCAGCCACCATCACTCAATCTGCTTCCTAAGAAAAACCTTGGGAAAATACTTGGGTGCTTCCACTACCAACCAAGAGGTTAGCAATTGGCCCACATCTAACATCTAAGACCATGACATGCCGTGACAAAAATTATTCCTGACATTCAACTTTCCCTTCTCATCCTCTCCCTGGCATTCCTGCTTCATCTGCAAGTTTATTTTGACAAATGATTTTAATCAGCTGTTTATCTTTATCCCTTGGTACTCTTTGAGACCTCCAAAATATGTCCCTGGAGGTAAGACGACCACCATTCTTTTTCCATCTCCGCTCCTTCCCTGTTTTATTTTCTCCTTTTATCCCCAGAGATGGTCACTAAAAGAAGTATTGAATATCATAGTGTTTCTCGAAGCCATAATTAAAATTGCCCCATCCCCTTCAGCTAGTAGTGTGCCCATTTTGTAGATGCATAGAGACAGAATAAGAGTCAGACAGAAAAAGAGTCAGCAGAAGAACTGGGAACATAATGCAGATCTCATTTCCCTTCCCCGTGGTTGAGGAGTTGAACTAAACAATAGGGACAGTCTATTTCAGCCTATTTTCAGTTACAGCATCTCCAAGAGCTATTTTCATACCAAAGGTAAAACCAGGTCTGTAAATCTCAAACATTTTTTTTCTCTTTCAGTCAGTGGAAAAGAAACAAGAACACATAAGTCATAACACATTAAAATGAAGAGGGAGGGTCAGCTTTCCTTCTCTGTTGAACAGGAGAAACATCACTGTCATGCTCAGATGAACTATCATAGGCTTTCTGGGTGACAGGTTACAGGTAAATAGAAAAAGAACCCTGAAACTGAATGTTATAATCCTATTATTGGCTTTTAGTTAATATTCTGTACCTCATTGAGCTGAGCAGCCATGCTATAAATTTAAAACACATTGCATGATAGCGTGCTCTTTCCAAAGCTTCATTTGTAATCAGATCTGCAGTTCTTAGCTGCGGTGATTTATAATAATCATCAGCAAATATTACATACAATTGATGGTATTTGCTGTGTGTAAAACAGGAGTCAGAAATCTCACATTTTAGGCCAGAATCAGTCACACTTTTCACAGAAAGTGATTTATTCTTTACATTAACTTGATAGGGGTAGAAAGATACTGAAGGCAGAATTTCCTCACAAAAGGCAGCAGGCAGGTCTGCACATTAAAGGAAGCCCTGACTTACTGCAGGCAGCAGTTCATGGTCTGTGCATTGCCTCGAGGAAGGAAAACTAATTCAAGACTTCCCTGCTCTCATCTCTAAAGTTAGATTCTTTTTCCACTCTATTTCTACAGATTTACTGAAACAAATTACCAGCTGGTTATTTTCCCTTTTACCTATTTAGTATGACCTTTCTGATCATGCTTTTGATTTCCCTGGAAGTTGATTTTTTTTTCTTTAATGCAGATTCTACCACCTAAGAACAAATGTGAATGTATCTCTTTTGGTCTTAATATATTATAATGAGTAAAATTAACTTTATTTTGATTTATCATCAAGTAAATAATAGACCTGCAAGTGGGAGCAGTAGCCCTCAAATCAACCAACAAACCAGCCAACAAATATTGGAGCATGATGAAATCAACAGTCAAATATTCTGAAGAAGTTATTGGTTCAGAGACACAGACTATGTATAACAACAGTCAAAATTATGTTTGTTTCTTTGTTTTTAGCAACTGCAAGTCAGAATTTTTGTCTTAGACACTAAGCCATTTTCCAATATTATTCAGATCACAACGAAAATGCCAGTTTCTTTGCTGGTATAGAAGAGCCCATAGGTAATTAACAGTGTGTTTTTCAGCACTCATTGAACATGCTCTGACTGCAACCTATCCAGAAATCTCTGGCCCAAGAAGCAGCTTTCCAAGAATTTGTTTCACAGAAAAAAATAAAAACCAAAATGTGTAAACCCAAGGTCAAATGAAAAGCCTTGGCAGTCTGACCCAGGAAGCCCTTAGAATTGAGTGCATTTCCATGTAAACAAGAATCAAATACACAGTTTTCATGTTCAAAATTACTGGCACATATCTCTGAAGGATGAAACGAACTAAGCCATGCACCTACATGAGACGTGTCACAAAAAGTGATATTCCCCTGGCAATACAGCCAGTCAAAACAGGGCTGCCACAGCTCAGCCTGGAAACCACCTCACTGCTTTGGAGAAATTCTAGCAGACCACTTGGTGCAAATAAATGGCTACACAAAACAGGAATGATGGATACCTTTCCAGCATGCAGGGAGTTGGTGTTGGGCTGTACTTCTCTATCTGCCCCAAATCCTTTCTAAACGCATCTGAAGTCATATACAGTGTAGGCCATAACCACAGTAACACAGGCTCATTTTTTTCAGTTTATCCCAAATTCCTTAAAACGGCTATATGTGCACCCAGCATTGATTAGAGATACCCACAAAGTCTGCTACCTACTTTTGCTGAATGTACAGATCTCTTGTGATTTACAGACCACTATTTACTTCTCCTCTTTCTTCATGGGTCTTAAATAACTTTGAGCCCAAAATACATACATTATATGCATCTCCTTAAGGTTCTATTTCCAGTTCAATGAATCCTACAGATCTGATAATATTTTGGTTGCAAAGCAGCGGTTTTTCTTCTGCTGCTGTTGAGACTGGCTGTCCCCTGCGTTGATAAGTGCTTAGTTCTGATTCAAGAAACAACTGTAATCCTTGGGAAACATTAAATTTTACATGTATTTTGCAGTAAACATTCATCAGATAGAAACCAGAACATGACTTTGGAAGAGGGAGTTTTTGAACTGTGAAATAAGAATGCTTTAAACTATAGTCTACAAGGCCATGTGCACGTACCTTTATCTCACTCCATCTCCCTCCTGCATGGCACACAGTTTGACTGGTTTAACCCATGAAATTTCTTACATTTTTTTGTCCAGAGGTTAGGGCAAGTTAAAGCTGGTTTTCTGCTTTCTGAGCACTTGCTCTGACCACTTAGCTATGGCAAAGGTAGAAGGAAATTCTCTTCCATTCTTCCATGCTTACTGGTGAGGCCACCAATAGGCACAGGCTCAAACAGAGAATTTGGTTGATGCTTCCGAAACTTAGAAGTGCCTGTTTCATCCCCATTTGCAAAGGGACGCAGATGCTCTCCCTCTTATTTCTAAATTAATATGCATGCACCATCACTTCATAAACCTTAAGTGTGAAAGTAGAAGGCTATGCCGATTTTGGGGCTCAGTTACAGTATTTCCCTGTAATTTAGGACCTTAAACCTTGCCCAATCCTCAAGTTACACAGACCTGAAGCTCTCTGAACCTTCTCTTGGGCTCTCAAGTTGCAAGTTTAGTAGATGCAACAGTAGTGGCTTATGCTAACTGAGAGTCACCATGGTCTCATTGGTCAAGTCAGACAAATAGCTATAGAACCCTGATCTAAAATGAAGTAATCTCCACTCATGTCTATAGGGATTATACAATGCAGCTGTTGCATTATTCTCTTGAATTATCTGTAACAGAGTTCCCCCCTAGAACATGGGTGCAGTTCGCAAAAGCACAGTAAGATCTTGCAGTTAAAAGGACCGTGTAAATACAAGAAGCATTCTTTCAATATTAACCAAAGTCCTGTGCTTCCCAGGTGGAAAGAGTTGCTACATTTAGTATCTGGACAGAGCTCTTCATTGAGGGGGTTAATGGATATCCCAAGTGGCTCTCTTCTACTAAGTTAACCATAATTTAAGCTTTCTAAATAAAGAGTTCATTTTCTAAATGCATAAAGTCTTCTAATTTTACACTCAAGGTTATTGGCACTTCATCTGAAAAGTGTCTTAGAAAGATCCAGCCATGAATTTCATGAATATGTGAGAACCTCAGTCCACACCTTACAAACTGCCACATGAAGCATATTTATATACAAATCTCAGAAGAGGTCTCCCCATGGCTGCTGTATATGACACTCAGATGCATCAGATCTGCTGCCTTTATGCTTTCCAGTTAAGCTGCTCAGAACCAGGTAAGTAACCAACTTAGCTTTTGGAATCATCAACGCATCTCGTGAGCCTTAGTGCAGTACTCCACTTGGCCACATACTCCTGCATGGATTAGGGCTGCCTGTGCCAGTTTGGGGTCTTTAACAAGTGAGAGAAGGTGCTGCTGCCCCACCCTGTATCCCTGGTGAGAAGTTGCAAGGGGCTCTTTTCTGAATTGTTCATAAAAATCAAAACTGTAGGGTCCCTCATGCTGGCCCTGAGTAAGGTATCCCTCAGCTGGAGAGGAAGGGCAGGATTCCCAAAACGCCCAAAGCTCTAGACTGGCTGGCACAAACTACTCCCTGCTTCCCACACTGAGGATTTTCAGACTTCATTTCTAGGTATGGGCTTTACCTTCACAAAGGCAGAAGGTTATCTAAAATGCCCTGTCCTTGCTAACTGCTGAGCTGGATGCAAGGCAGCTGTTGTGGACTACGCTAGAGATAATATAATCTGGCAGCAGCAATATGGCAATAGCTCAGACATAGGGTAGTGCTCTCTCCTAAACCAAGCTTAGGAGGGGAGCTCCACCTGGGTCAGACTGCACTTCATGTCCTGATTCTCCCCACACACTCTGTGGAGTCTGCTGCACTGTGTGACTCAGGTGTTTAAATCATTCCTTACATCTCTTCCTACAAGCCTGAAGAATTTTTCCATAAATATTTCCTGACCAACATTTTTGTCTTAGAAATGCTCACACCAGTGATTTACAAAGCTATTTAAATTAATCACTTTGTTCAAATTCAGTGTCTATTTAGACATAGATTACTTTCTGCATCTGAGTAAAAGTACAAACAAATAAAGGAAGGTCATGCATTAAATATATTAACTCCAGTTGGATAATGGTGCTAGGATGGCCAAAAAGCCCAAGTTACCAGTAACATTTACAACAGTACCATCTCTACACCTACTGAAAGACATTTCAGACATACCAGATTATGGGAATCTAAAGCCTGAAAATATTTCACTTGAAAAGCACAAGGGACTCCTAAGCGCCAATGTTTCTTCTCCAGTCTTTCAAAATTTGCAGCTGCTGAAGCCTTTCCAGCACCTGCTCAGTCACTATGTGCACTTTCAAATACCTGTCATACAGTGGATGGCCCTTGGGGCACATACTCAATTTATCATTATAGCACAGACACACAAGAAAAGTAAATATCTATTTCTCTTCACTGCAGATAGAAATGAGACTACAGTGCTGGTAGAATGCTGCTGTGAAACAGCTTTCCAGAGATTCTTGACTGTCAAATAAACTTTAGACAGTAATTGTACCTAAAAGAGTGATTGCTTCCCTTGAAGACACAGTACTTTTAAGGAACAAATTTTGAAAGTGGAGGACAGTGTGTATCTGCATTTTTTTTAGAATAAAATCCAATTAAACAGATCTGCATTCAGCTGCAGCAGAAACATCAAAATTCGTTCAGTTCTCACTCTCATTATATTCAGTAATTATTTATTAACTAATGATTTGCATACTGTTTTATCTCAGCAATTGTCAAAGGACAGTAAAAATAAAGTGATGCACAAAGTCCTTACAAACTGTCTTCATCAAAGAACTGTGTCCCTCAAGATCTGCCATCCCTTAATGAAGGCCATAAGCTTCACGACCGTGATCAAGCTGTGTCAGACTTAAAGTCCATCTAGCTCAGAATTTAATTGCTTCTACTGGCCAGTAACAGATGCTCAAGGAGTATAAAACCAATAAATTAGTGCTTCAATACATTGAATGCAAGGATCACATCTAAACCATAACTTTAACAGCCACTAACTAACAGATCTATTCCTTGTGAATTTGACCAAATTCTTTTTCCAACTCACTAACATGCTTGACTATCACATCTTCCTGCAAAAGGTTATTCCAATTTCATTCTGTGTTGCATGAGAAGTACTTAAATTTTTTTGAAAGTTGCTGCTGGACATTTTTATTCTGTTTCTGTCATAAGAAAAAGTGAATATTTCCTGCCTCGCTCTCATCACTCTATCTTCTCTAGGACTTCCACAGTTTTATACACCAATGCCTTCCTTTAATCACCTCTTTTCAAAGGTGAAATGCTTATTTAGCCTCTCCTTATAGAGGCTTCATTCCACATCTTTTAGCAACATTGTCCCTTTTTTTTTTTTTTAATTCAGCTCTGTTGCAGCCTTTTCAGATGAGATAATCAGAGTCATTTGTAGTTATCAAGATGTTGCAGCACCATAGATTTATTCTGTTGCAAAATGGTGCTTTTCTATCCTGCTATCAATCCCTTTTCTAATAATTCTTAGAATGCAATTTGTCTTTTCAATTTTTTCTTCTGTGAGCAATGATCTAATAATGTTTACTGAGAAGTATTCATATGAACACCAAAATCTTTTAGGTAATGTTAGGTTAGAGCCCATCATTTATATGCATTCATAAATGTTACTTTCCAAGTGTCTTACTTTGCATTTATCAAAATTGATCTCCACCCAACAGCTTCTCATCAATTATGGCAATTTTTTGCAATACTTTATAGTGAGTATTAGACTCTCTTGTTAGACTTCTGCTTATTCTTCTCATATTATAAATGAACATATGAAAACACTAAACACACATCACAAATTTCAAAGAGAACACATATGTAATCTCTGTTTTAGAAAAAAAACCTGACTATTTATTCCCACTCTCTATTTTTGGCTTTTAACTGGAAATTAATCCACAAAAGGATCTCTTCTCTTATCCCACTACAGTTCAATTGCCTGAACAGCCTGTTTTTGTTGAATCTGCTTGTTCCATTTTGACAAGATAACCCACAAGACAACTGACACTAACAGGAGCTGATTTCACACAAAAGTTCCATAACTAAATCACAAGAAATTTTACCTTTTTTTTTTTCTGAAACACAAATTCATCATTAATGCTGTCCTAGCAGAAGCACTAAGGCAGGCTTACTGGCATCAATAGGAGCTGCACAGATAACTGGAATGGGGAAAAAGGCAACAGTGCTTTGAATCAGTAACACTCTCATTATAGGCTCATTATGTATGGGCTAGGAGTCCAACTCTCATGGGCAATATCTGGAAAACACCTTGGTATGCTTCTGCTGTCAACGAAAAATCACACAGCTCAGCTCCGTGTCTGGTAGCCCAGCCATAGGTGTCAACAAATAGTGCAAACATAAATGGAGCTTCACTGCTCTCCATACCTAATTGAATGAGATTTACTCTTCAATACACTTGTCTTTCTTTGGTCCTCCAATAACTTACAAGTCCCTGAACCACATTTTTCACTGCAGAAGAATAAAAAGAGGCATAAGCATACCCCTAAGTACTGATGACATAAGTTGTTGTTTAGCATACTGACATTTTCAGTGGGCTTCCTGATATCTCCAGACTTTTTCCAATATCAAAATTCCTCATCACTCAAATTCTCTTTCTTCAGAGTCTTAACTTGTATTTAGGTAGCAAGGAAGAGAACACCATGTTTAAGGCTATCTGCAATAGCTCACAAGTTCAAGTCTTATCTTTTTCTACTCAGATGTTTTTTAAAAGTTTAGTAATACACATTATTCAAAATGCAAAGGAAAGCAAAATAAAACTACTACAAAATCATAGCTCTGCATTTTTTCCTTAAAAAAGGCAAGCAAAACAGCACAAAGTGTTGAACTTGAGTGACATAATTTTTCCATTATTTGTACAACAGCAGCTGTTAAGAGGATTCTGTGCAAAGTAGGGGAGGGCAATTTTCATATAAAGATATGAGATACACTATGGAAGTACACCTTGTCAAGATTGTTAACCTTGTTATTAACCTTATTAACTATGTCAAGAAATTAACCAACACAAGCATCAACAGAATTGATAATATCACCTGCAAACACATTTCTCTTGTAGACTTACATCTAAGAGTTTAACTGTGGAATGAGCCTTGGTGCTAACCAAAGCTTAGAAAAAGGAAATTACTAATGATAGCAACTTATTAAAAGTTAGATGACAATCTAGTGAATGCTTGTTGACCTCAAAAAAAATGAACAGAAGTCTTACTTATTGGTCCACTTTTGGTGCACAATAAGCTAATATGAATGTATTAAAATTTACTGAGGATCAGTCACTAAACTTTATTCATGTTGCTGGGCCCTAAAACATAGATTTCTTTTTTAAGGGACACCGTCTAAAACCAAACCAAAATTCCACCCAAATCCTTCAACTTTTCTTTAATTGTAGCTCATAAATAGTGTTTTTAGGGGCTTGTTCCTTCCTTGGCATATTGAACAGCATTCTAGCTATATTTACCACATTAATATATAAAACTGTTCTGTCATCACTCTTCTTTTATGCTTTTAAATAAAGCTTACATAAAGTACTGCCACTTTATAATTTTGGCTGATCAATGAAGTCAAGAAAACAGCAGCCACAACTTTCTGGTAGCAATTACTAAGATTACATTAGTGGTATTTAGTGCATTTAGGCTATTAGAACAGCAATGCTTATATTTTATATAGGTGGGGCTGGTAATATCAGCTATTAGTAAGATTGCTTAACAGTTCCTATTTTAAGACCTTGTCTTCAATTTTTCATTTGCTCGTAACTTTGAAAACTTTTTTGTAGTCTAAACAGGAATTTTCCATCCTAGGTATTCTGCAGAAATATCATAATGATTTGACTACCTCAAAAATCAAGGTAAACTCTTTTGTACATACTTAAAAAAATGGACTCACCAACCCCCAACTTGATGTACTTGTCTCAGAATCATCCTGGTGCTTCCAAGATTTTGAAGAATGACTTGAAATTTCATAAGGAAAGAGCTTGATAAATTCTGCTCCTCTTCAGTAGATATTTCTTCAGTTTCAGTAGAAGTTGCTCATGGAAGATGTTTCTTGTAACACTAAGGCCAGATGCAGGAATTGAAGAGCACATGGTCTGTGTCTCCACAGACCTCAGTGATCCATTGCTATATTCAAATAAAGAAGAAACGAGAAAGGGGGAAGAAGGGACCATAAAGAAATGAGATTAGAATCCATTAAACGAAAAATTGAGATTGATGTGCAGCACACAGACTGGGGCTAGCCCTGGGAAAAGAGAAGGAAAAGACTAAGAATGCAAAAAGCAGGAGGCATGAGGAGAGGTATATCAGATAAGACACTAGTGTACAAAAGAAGAACTGAGAGCTACTGAGGGAAAAAAACCAAATGGTACCAGAGAAATGACCAGAGTTCCTGAGGCTGCAGGAGGGTCTCCAGGCAAATTTAACAATTTAACTGAGAAATCAGCTAGGATTTGGAACTAGTATTTAAGATGAACAACCCAGTCATCAGAGCAGGGTTTGAATTAATAAAGAATACCAGCACACAGTGGACAGCAGGGGAGGAAACAAAATACCATCTAACAGCTGCCTTCACAGGCACCATCCTGCCTGTGGCCTGACTGACGTAGGACACCCACAAAATTAGACATCAGATCAAAACAGCATGTTTCCAGAGATCAGCTTTGCATTCTCATGAATGTCCTTTGATTACGTGAGTGTGCATGCATGTATACTGTTCAATGCACATACTGAAGAATAGGGTTTTTTCTCTCCTTCAAAGGGAGTAGAACAAACCTCATAATTTTCATCTTTGGGACAGAAAGTCATTTTCCCCTCAATATCCCTTGAAATCTCACTTGAAACATCAGAAACAAAAAATATACCAAATTAATCTGACCAAGCTTTCCATCCATGTTTCTGATTCAAGAACCCTTCCCAGCCCACTAAATTAGTGCCACTCACTTTTCAGAACACAAAGACAGAAAACATCTAAGATTACTTTCCTGTGCAGCCTCTTTTAATGTTTGGTCAAGAACATGATGGAGACAGAAAGAGATCGATTCAGTCCTAGTGTTAACAGGCTATATAGACCCTAGCTATAGAGCAGCTGAGTAAATACCACGGATAAATAATGTCACTATTAGCTTTGGCAATGAGTTAAAAACATCTCCTGTTTCAAAGCTGTTCTATTACTGAGTGAGATATGGCAAAAGGAAAGAGAAATTTTAAATTTGTATTTTATTATTTTTCCTTCTCTACTTTCTGATACAATAAATTAAAGCCCAGACATTTTTTTTTCCTAGGAGTTTTACTCTTATCAATAAATCATCATACATTACACTATCAGGCCACCACGTCAATGTGTATGAGCAAGACTGACAGTTGCAAACAAATCAGAGGTTATTCTTATCGGGTCAGTACACCTCATCAGTACTGCATCAATCCTGCAAGTCAGTATACCTAGACAGGGATTTATATTCTATTTGCCTCTGTGTAAGCAAAAATTAATTAAAAAAACCCCAGACCTTAGTTTTTGCCAGCATTCTGCTTCTCATTTCTTAGCTGTGATCACCCTTCGCATTTGGTATTTTCACCTTGATTTTTCCCTTTGACTTTCTATCCTGGGGCAGAAGGGTAAGGGTGAGACTCAGTAAACATTTTCTGGAGCTTATGCAGTTTGACCACTGCAATTCTGTTTAGGAAAAGTACACTTGCATTAAATAACAGAATAAAGCATTGAGATTGAGATTTCTTATGTTAAATATCTGCACTGTTCTTAATGTTTCAGAAAATTGATATCTATGTCATTTGGAACATTACATTATTTGTCAATAACTAAACTCAGTATTTAGCATTAATTTCCAAAGGAGTCACATAACTTACGGAATTTTAGAATCAAAGGATAGGTGCTAAAATAAGCAGAGAATTAATAATTCATAGACAAATGGAAGCTTCATAAGGGATATCAATCCTTACTTTTTGGAGGGAAAGACTGGTTCCTGATGTCAGAAATAAAATAAAAGGATCTATTTCAAGTTAACTCTTTAAGAGTGACTGGCCCAAAGATACATTATAGAACCAGTGAAACTTTGCCAGAAGGAAGTTATCTGCTAACTGACAGCTTTGGAGAGCTAAAGTGCTATTTATTTTTTTCTAATGATCCATAAAAAGATAATATCTGAGAAGAATATTAGTTTATCTGGATTACAAGTCTCCATTTTGAGAAATCCAGTGTCTTTCAGAACTTATATGTTTAATACTCTTGCCTGAATCTTCAAGATTTTAAGTACAATGTGTTGGACGTCTTTACAGAAAGAACCCAGAAAGGTATCTAGTTTTTATGATTTTCTCTAAAATCTTGAAGGGTTTGAATGCCAAATAATAAATCTTAAAAAACAAAAACAAACAAAACCCCAAACAAACAAAAAACCCATAACAACAAAAAAACCTCCAAAAACACCACAAGTGAGAGAGATCTGCATCACTTATTGAAATTTTCACTTTTAACTTTCTGCTTTTTAGAGTTAGTGGAGGGAGTAACATGTTTCTATTCAAGATTTCTGAATGCATAACCACCTGCATTAGTAGGGCAACTCAGTACACTGTATTACAGAGCAACATTAAATCCACACCATGCAGAGCATGAACCATTCACATGTAGAAGCAGCCACTTGCCCTAGTGCTCCAAATTTCTGGAGGTACCAAATAAATGGACTAAGTCCCCTATTTTCTGCCTGAACAAAGCTTCTGGTGAAAAAAGGACCCAATAAGGAGGACAGTCCACCACAAAGACAATCCACTAAAATATCTTCATTCAGATGGAAGCTTTGTAGAACTAGGCATGAATATCTATTTGCTAAGCAAATCCATCTCTTCTTCCTCCCAGTTTTACTTTTTGCTTGGTTAGGTGAGGTTTTGGTTTTAGGTGGGTCATTTTTTTCCTTTCCCACTCTGAGGCAGAAAGGAATAGAGTGGAGGTAGGGTTATATTTCACATTCAATGCTCCTTCTTGACTGCAGGCATCCTCTTTACCAGCAGTGCTTTGGGAGTATTAACATTTGCCTTGCAGAGAGGCACCCACTCCCTTTCCAGGCACCATTTCTAGATTTTTGAGCTATGTGGAAGTGGGATATGAATCTGAACATCTTGAACTTGGAGAGATTCCAGCATGAGGAAGACAATAAGAGTCAAGAGTTTTCTCATAGTTTTTAATTAGGCATCTAAAGTCCATTTGTATCTTGTTTTAAGGGCCCATGTCCTTTTCAGACTATCGAGTAATTAAAAAGTACTTGTGTTTTCATAATTAACAAATGATTTCAAACACTGACCCTAAAATTATCTCAATGGATCTCTTAAACGTAATCTAGATTTGGAAATACCTCCTTGACTTATGCCTTGTTCACTCTTCTCTAATTACCAGTGCAGTCATGCTATTGATGAAAAGCAGGTTGTTTCCTCAGGTGAAGACCATCTGCTGGCACATCACTGCTCCTACCCGAGATGGCAACTTCTTGGTAAGGTTAAGAGGAGCAATTAATCAATTGCTCCATATCCAACACACACTTCAATTAGTTACTGATGATTACAATTCAACAGGGTTTCTGCTATTTAATGTTTTGTTTGTCAAGACATTCTGTGCAATTTTGCAGTGTTAAGATGCAACAAGTTTACTACTGTAGTTCAGCACTGTTAAAACACTGTCCATAAAAGGGTTTATCAACTCAGAAGGCAAAAGTAATTTAATTTTGCCTAAACTGGTTCCAGTATAATGGCAGACACTTGTCTGTCTATAACTCAGACTAGGGCCAGTTTGAAAGGCTGTGTGTTCTGAGAAGAGATTTAGAATGAAGCTTATCGAACAGCTTTGCAAATTGCATGACTGAGAAAGTGAAGCAAATCCAAAGAGGTCTAGAAGTAGAAAAAGTCAAAGTACTTCTACTTCAAATAGACATTTAGTCAACTCTAGCATCATTCCCACCCAGCCACACTATTTAGTTGTTATATATATATATGAGAAAGCAAAATATAGCCAGTGTTATTAACTGTTACACACCGTACATTTCCCCCCTCCACAGTCAGCCTGAGCTGCTATTTGCCCTTTTCTGTGATTTTGGGAGAGACAATCACATCCCTGCTGTGGACTATGGCAAAGGGCCATGTATGCACAAGGACTCTGTCAATCATTTCAACACTTATGGGGAAAAGAAAGAAGAAAAGCCCAAAACTCTGGAAACTTATTACATTGTTTCAAGTTTGTAGGAGGTTTCTGGTTGAGCAGAGGTGCATTGCTCTTTGCCACTTCACAACACTGGTAAGATAGAAAAGCACAAAAAGGATTTGAGAGAGGTTTATAAAGTTTTTCTGGGGACAAATCCCATCACTTCCTGGATAAGAGCAGCCTCACATACACAGATGCAGCTCTGAGGGGTTTTTCTCATTCTGGTAATTTAGGGGATTTTGTGCCACTTATTGTAACATTTATTTTCCCTTCTTTTAGGATTACCATTACTTTATTCTAAAAACCCTCTATTATTCCTCTTTTGAGGCCATATATGTCTCCAATCAATTTCATTTCTGTAGAATAACAAGAAGAATGCAACCTTAGTTGACTAATTAGGCCTCTTAACCCATACAGTCTGTGCTCAGACAGACCTGCGGTGCTGTAATGGATTTTAGTGAGGATCGCCTGGGTGCAGCTGAAGATAAAAGCAGGTCATATGCACAACAGGAAAGACCTAAGATTACCTCAGACAAATTTGCTGAGACATGAGAGTGAAGAACTGAGAGAGCTGAGCTCGCCACCAGTCCTCTCATCAGCTCCCCAGCATGTGCAGCCACATCGGGTGACAAAGTAGTATAGCTCATTTGTTCACACTGGAACTGAATTTTCCCAGGCAGCTATGGGAACTGTAACTACTTCATTTTTCAAGTCACAGCCTTTGAAATACTAAAAAATACCAAACAATTTTATTGTAATAATAGTTATACTACATATTAGCCTTTCCAAAGATTTACATATAAAATATAGGTGAATTTATAACTACACAGATATTAATTTATTCAAACACTACATATAAAGAATATTAAGACTCAGTGCCCCAAAGAAGATATTGGTAAACATAAAGCTACCAACATAACCTTAATTCAGGCTTCTTATGCTTCTCTTTACAATACAGTCTGTAACTGAGCTACTGCTGTTTTTACGGTACAAAATACTTCAATCAGGTCATCACTGTTTAAGTTCCATCATGGGCTGCATGTTACTCATTTTATACTATCCAAATGCCAGTTGGGCTACAGAATTTGGAAGTTTCTCCTGGCTTTCCACAGGGATCTCAGTCCCCAGAGAAGAGACTAGATCAGATGAAAATCATATTTCTAGACTTATTCTCAAAATCCAAACAAACAAAAGCCCTCAATAAACCTACCAATGCTACCATGTTGAGTGGGTAAAGATCATATTACAAAGACAACCTTAAATTTCAAACCTGGGACTCATTTTTTTTAAATGCAAGTGTTGGGTTATAAACAAACTTGGAAGAAAATAAACATAAAAGTGAACCAAAGTGTAATCCCACAAAAGAATATACAAAACCCACACAATCCTAACTACAGGTATCAACCCCTGCCTCAAAGGTACACATACAAATAATGCACACAGATTTACAGCAGTGACTTTGTGTTTTAAAACTATATATAGACAACCATATAATTTACATTATGAAACTCTCAGATTCAACTGAGGAATAATTTCAGAGGCTTAAATCAATAAACATTATACCCATTTTTAGGACCTACCAACACTTATTAAACCTCCCAGTGGGAGAAAATGTATATTTGTGATGGCTCCTATCAGTCTGTGCACTATTTATGCAGCTAATGGACACCGAAGACTGGCAGAAATTGTAGTCAGCTGAAACAAGTTCTCTTTTTTTTATTATTTGTTGATTACCCTCAACCAATTCTGTGATGCTTTTTTAGCTACTAGACCCAGCTTCTGGGCCTAGTGGCAGTCTTCTGCTTGCTCCCTCTAAGTCATTCCTTGCTTGGGCTACCAGTTACAAGAGGGTTTGTTCCTTCTGAAAAAATTTGTTTTGCCCACTGTCATGAGACCAAGTTCTCTTGCATTCTGATATATTGTCTCTGGCATAGGGACCACATAGATCACTAGAGAAAGTTCAAGGACAGATTACTGAATCCAAATTTGTTCTCTAGTTGTTTAGACTTCTTAAGGGGGTTTCTGTGATCTAACTGATCCTTGAGTCCTCTTCCAGGTTGTTTCTCCCCAAATGTTTTTATCTGTACAAACATGCTTTTTTCTGTAGAAAAACTCACTTGCCACATACCCTTGATACATGTTGTCATCCACATATACTCGGGCTTATACGATAGGGAGTCCTTACAAAGCTCTGTCCTTTGAGCTTGGTATTATAAAGACACAACCTACCCATTCGGACAGATTTGCTGATCTCTTACAAGAAAAAGGTCTGACACATACTTGTCAAAATTTGCTTTTAATATTTTCTATATAGATTTTTCTCTCTAATCCACCAAGCAATGATAGAAATTGTTTCATACTTTTTCATGAAGGCATTTCAGTAGCCGCGTAGAAGATCCTCAGCAATGCTTGAGGAATGACTCCACAGTGCTATTCAGTCAATGGTAATGAATAGCCAGAATCTACTGCAAAGCCAAAGTTTTCAAAAACTATATTATGATACTGACAGAAACTAAGAGTACTACTACTAATAGTAATAATAAAGTCTCCAGTGAATGGCCGAGCATCCACTTTCCTTCAAGAAGTAGAATCCAAGGGAACAGAGCTCTGCACAAGTCATGGGCTCCTTTTCCCCAAATCCAGTCTCTCCAGTCATGAAATAGCTAGAGCTGACTCCAAAGGACAGATAATAGGACAACAACTGAGCACCATTCATTGCCAGAACCCCATTAAGTCACGGTGGCAAATGAAATAGAAACAAGAACGCTTATATTCCCATCAGTAAATGTAAACACAACGTAAAATATATGTTTAAAATTAATCACTCAGTCATCTCCTAAAAATACAGGGACTATATTTGTCTTATTGCTGCGTGTTGATGGAGAGGAGGGGAAAGCAGTCTCCCTTCTCTGTGGGTTTGGACTTGTAAATGGAAAGCAGCTTCCATCCTGCTGAGCTCAGCTGCTGCAACAGCAGAAAGTTGTTTTAGACACAGCGTGCACTCATAATTTATTGTTTCTGTCTCCTAAGTGCATTACCTGTTGCTCTTTCCGTTCTTCCTTTATAATCCTTTTAGATATTGACCTTTCCTCCAGTAACCATGATCTTGTGTCATTTTTCTTACTTGTGTAGAGTATAAAACATTATTCCATGAAAATGGCAGCATCTGTCAGCACTAATTGCCAGGCACCAGAGTAAAGGGAGGGGCAGATGAAGGTTTTTATCCTGCTTTTTAAGCAGGAACACAGTAAGACGCAAAACTGAAAAGACAGAAAAATTCCTGTTACCCCTAGTATTTCCTACTTTATAAGCAAACTAGAGCTTTGGGGCTGTCAGGTGCAAAAGCTATTACATGTGACACCTTATTCTTGCCTCTGCCATGCATCCCTAATGGCCTGCACCACCAGGATATTTCTTATTGCAAATACCGAACTCAGTAAGTCAGATTTTCAGCCCTTTTTTTGATTCACCAAAGCTAGAGGTCTACAATCTAAGGCTAAGATCTGGCCAGATTTAGACAAGTATAAACAACAGGGCAACTGCAGGGCAGACTGTTTCCATCAGAAAATCCAAGCAGAAATGAGTTCTAGTTTAAACAAGTTCAACTGCTCTTTTTCCACTCAGTGTAATTTCTTAATTCTTCCTCCCTTTAATAGATGCTTGGTGGCTTCTAGCAGGTAGCTGAGTCTGAACATGTGTGTTTACTCAGCAAGGAAGCTGAGTAACTAGGAAAAGCTGTACCTTGCCCACCTACACCCAGCTCTGTATCTGTCCCAGCATATTTATAAGTATCTTCTATTGCTTTTCTCCCACAATTTCCTAAACAAATACTGCCAAATTAAACAAAAAGCCCTTGTATTTCTATATTTGTCTGTATTGAAGTGTCATTGTCCTCTATTGATTTGAACTGTCTGTAAATAGCTAGCAATTGTATTCTTCATTACTTATAGCTTCATCCATTTATAGTACCTTCCATTTGCAAATTTTTGCTTTTCCTTTACTTTCTTCCCTATTTTTTTGTCTTCCCTGAGCCAATTTTCTTCTTATTCTATGAACGCACAGAACTTTGCTGAAACAACGTTCTCAAGTTAAAATAGCATCATCAAATTCACACTCAGTATTTGAAGTATTCCTTATGCACCGTACACTTATATAAACTGCAGAAGATGTGGAAGAACTTTCTCCAGTTCATATAGAGTATTTGTTATTAAATTTATTACAGTAACAAGCTATATACACTGTTCTTTTACTCAAGCCACAAAGTTATCATGAGGTGAGACAGAAATCACAATAGTTTGTCTCAAGTATAAATAAAATCCTTGACTCTTACCTCATGCTGGTTTGTTAGGAGTACCCTGTGGTATTCATCAGATTTTTCTCACCTGTAAAATTTTCCAAGCAGGACAGAATTTTTAAATTTTAGTAGTTTTGAAAACCAAAGATATAGTACTTATTTACAGCTGCACAGATATAAAACACCAAACTTATTCCTATCCAGTTTTTCCAGGTAGGTGAGAGGATTGCAAATTGATCAATGGTATTTCAAAGTATCTTTCTTGACCTACTTTATAAGGAGCTCCCCAATAAGATCAAGAGGCTTAAAATCAGTTAAAAACCCCAACAAATCATATTCCTCAAAGTGGGAGCTCTGAAAATTACTTCATCATTAGGAAAAGCAACAACTGAGTCACACTCTCTCACAGACTGTCCTCACCTCTCAACTGTGTCTCAGCTCCAGTGACTGTTGGGTCCTAAGAAAGCCTTGCCATGGCTGCAGGTGGCTTCCCCTCCACCACACCTGGGGCTCTGGCTTCATCCTTCCCCTGTACTGCCTGCAAAGGCAGCTCCCAAGCCCAGGCCACCCCTGGACATGTAGCACCTGCTCTACAGCACCACCTCAGCCTTTCCTTAGAGCAGAATAGCAAAATTCCAACCATAAGAGTAAAAATAAAAATTCTGTCTCTCCAAAAGTAGAGCAGTAGCTTTATTATTTTGAAACTAAAACATTTACTTTCATTTTACATCAACAGATTTATTCACTTTCTTTTAGAAAAACCTTGGCTATATTAGAATGCCTCAAAAGGAAAAACAATAGTTTTGTCACCTGTAGAAATACTAAAGCATTTCAGACCAAGCAAAGTACAAAACTGTGTACAAACCTTCTATGTACAGTAGTTTAAATAAGGAATGAGAAGAAAAAGTGGAAAAATTTAACTTCTTAAAATATTCAGTAGAAACCTCCTTAAGAAATTAGTTGCCAAAACCTGAATTATGCATTAAAGACTTACTGGAGAAAATCTACAGTATAACAGGTGATCTAGCTATGCAGGATGACTGACCGACTTATTGACTACTTACATGACAAAACAGAAACCTTTGCCTATGCTTTCTCTGGAGGTTGCCTTGCCTCTAAGTCTTCTCTGCCCAAGACACACACACAAATACTTAAACACCGAGGTTGCAACTAATAAGATCCCTGTCCTTCGCCTCCTGTTTAAACCAGGCTGGTCCTGTAGATGAGCCTTTGTTCTCCCTGCAAAGACTAACACCTGAGCAGTGGCACAGTACTGAGCACAGCCTTGACCTATTTTCTAGGGCAGCTAAGATTATTTGAAAATCCTGTGAAGAACAGGGGGAAAGGCATAGGTCTTGTGGGCTTTACAAGAAGGAGTTTAATGTTCAGGAATTGAAAACAATAAAATTTATTTACGTTGCCTTGCTAATAAGATGCAGGTTTGGAGATTGAAGAAAGTCATTTTCTTCAGTAGAATAAGTTCCTTATGATTATAAAAAGTAGAGAACCAGTAAATAAACCAATGTCTGAGTGGATTAATAAAAGTGGAAAACAAAACACAATAAACTCATGCCTCAAAAATTATTTTGTTCTCATTATGTGCAAAGCAGGTTAATATGGTCAATCTCTCCCACATATCTTATAAAAGCCATAAATTTTGCCAAGCCTTCTTGAATGCTATCAAACTGTTTTCTGGAAACCAAACAAATCAGTCCAGTCAGTATCAAGTAAGCCCTTCAGTTCTCCATCACCAGGGACGAGGAGAGGAGGATGACTTGGATGCAGGAAAAGTGGATGCAGAGCTGGCCGGGCAGGCTGGGCAGCACTGGCCTCCCAGACCGTGGAGCCTCGGGAGTCACCGTGGCTCTCCCAAGCTGGCTCTGTGCTGCACCTCACTGCTGACAGGTCTCCCTGTGCTGGGATGAATAGGGGAGTGTGGCTCAGAGATTCTTCTGCAGGAGCTGCTCACGGCCAGGAAGCAGGTCTTATCTATTATTCAGATGGACAACCTGCTAAAGAGTAGAGCAATCAGAAGAGGATTGGTCCATCAGCACTTTGAATTGGTTTTTCACTGTTGAGCTACAACAAAAAGTTATTTTTGGAAGCCAGAATTTTACTCCTTACCTTTAGTTGAAACGGATTTTCACTGCTGTGCTGTAACAAAAAGTTATTTTTGGAAGCCAGAATTTTACTCCTTACCTTTAGTTGAAACGGATTTTCACTGCTGTGCTGTAACAAAAAGTTATTTTTGGAAGCCAGAACTTTACTGCTTACCTTTACCTGTTGGTTTTACGGATAGTGCAGCACAGTTTTATTTTGTTTGTACTGACCCCAAACTGTCTTCTGTTTAAAAACAAAGATATTTTTAATAGGTATTTATATAATAGATATATAAAAACAAAATGGCAGTAAACAGATAAATTATAAATGAATTTTAATCATTAATATTCACTCAACTAAATGGGTCTTTGTCCTGAGAACATCAGCATTTTGTGTTTAGCACGTGTATATTTACTTTATTTACTTGTGTATATTTATTTTATTTACTTGTGTATATTTACTTTATTTACTTTTGTATTTGTGTCTACAGACCCCAGCTAAGTCGTGGGGTTTTTATTACCCTAGGGAATGAATAGACACAGAAAAAGACAGTCTCTCAGGGAGGTTACAATCTGATAAAACACATCAAGTGCAGAACAGAGGTGCCTAATGCATTCTCATGTCTTTCCAGCATATGAAGAGTAGCCTGGAATTTAGCTGAAAAGTAGCGTGAAGCTTCAAAATGCATCCAGTGTGCTATGGGGAACATTTCTGCAAGACAAGTGCCCACAGAAACTGGTACCAGCCAGGGTCACCAATGATTACAGATGCATTACATCTCTGCAGATCCACTCCCTGTTCCTTGCACAGGACCTATTGCAAATGAAACCTGGGTCCCAGATGGCTCTATGGCCACACCAAAGTACAGAGGATGCTGTAACAGTTAAACAGAGACAGAATTTCTCATGGAAGTCATGGTTACTGATGTAATTTAAAATACATCAATAGTTATCCTGCAAGCATTTTGGAGAAAGTAAGTAATTCATATGACTTTATTTTCCTGGAATGACCTTTGTCATCCCAAATAAATATGTATCATTTTATATACCCAACAGGTACTATTAATTACATTTATTACATATAATTCCACTCAAGACTTCACCTTCTGAAGAAAATGCATATTTACTTTTCTGAACAATAGTTAACACATTATTGTATTTATATTTACATTTAGTTTGGCTGGAATTCTATTAAATGCAACATGAAATTAACATTATGAAGAATCAAGATGTTTTCTTGATCATTTAAACAATATTTCAATGTAGTTTTGCCAAAACTAATAGCAACTCACCTATTCAGTAACCTTGAAATTGCAAGAGGGTCATAAAGGTGGCATTAGCTGAGATATCAATGGTCTCAGGAAGGGCACAGTACAGAAAAAAAATATCTAATTGCAACTCCAAATCTCTTGATGTTTGTTCATTCAAATTCTAAAAGTCCAAAACCTCAAAAGCTGTTGCTAGTATCCAAATTCAGTATTATTTCAGAGAATAATACTCTTCTCCAGTGCTCCTATTTGCACAGACATTTTGTGACTATAAACCACTTTTCCACTTCTGTGTTTTTAGCATCATTTTTTAAACACAAAACAGGAAATAAAAATAACCTTGGCTCCATTATGCAGCAAATGTAGGCAGACCTTTAGCTTTAGCATGATTCTATAACAGAAGCTGTCCACTGGTGTCCCTACACAGCCCTCTTTGCACAATCAACTTAAATTAGTAAAGGCATATGATGCATTAAGCCATGCACATTGCACTATTCAGGCTTGAAAGTGCCTAATGTTGAGTAAAGTTTCCCACCAGCTGTTTTTGTGTTGTTTTGCACTCTCATTTGAGCTATTACATAATGTGCTGAGACGAAAAATTGGCATATAGAGGTATAATGGTTTGTTTATTCTAGAGAAAAAAACAGTTTATAATTAGATTTCATACTGAAAGAATAAAACAGACCTTTAACTCAAAATGAAAAACAAAGCAGGGGGTGTTATGTTAAATAATATAAGCACCATCACTTTCAGGAAGTATTTTTATATTGTGAAGACAGATCTTCATCATGTCAGTCATAATTAATGATATATCTAAATCAACATTCTTCTGCCTGAATTATCATAGTCTAAAACCACTATGTACACTGACTTACTGGAACATATGAAAAGGACAGCAGAAAAAATGATAACTGATGTGTTGCACACCATTTCTGACTTCAAAAATGTCCAATGAATACTACAAAATATGTGCAATATTGAATCAGATAGATTAAATGAATGTGAATGCACACACACAAGATTTATTGCAATAACACTATTATTTTGCCCATTACATACTTGTGCATACACAGAACTGCAATCTACTTTGAGATGGAAAAAGGAAGCATAACTATTAGCACACAAGGCAAGCACCCCAGTCATTAGACTCTCACTGAGTTACTACGGAAATGGGTTGCAATACCATAATCTGGTTTTAAAAAGCTCTGCTGCTGCTTAGGAATAGAGCTGAATGTCTCCTTCCAGGAGCAAACCTGGGGCTAAGATGGCATCAGTAAGCCTGTTATTCTTCTGGGAAAGATTTAAGTCTTACCTCTTCTTTCCATGAAGTATCTCAAGTGGTTTCCTCCTCACTATGCTGAATTCTGTGCATCCCCCTTCTTTCCCTGCAGTGTAAAGGGAAGATCAATATCTGACTTTGATAGTTGGACTTAATTAGGTCTTTTCCAACCTTAATGATCCCATGACTCTATGATTCTGACTTCAGTGTTGCAAAATTCACTGGTGACCTAACCTTATGTGGTCAGTCATGGTTTAACCCCAGCTGGCACACAGGTTCTCACTCATTCCCAACACACCTGGATGGGGGAGAGGATCACAAGAGTAAAAGTGATAAAACTCAGAGGTAAAGACACTTCATTACATAAAACAAAAGTCATGCATACAAGCAAGGACAATAAGGGCATTCATCTACCACTTCCCATGGGCAGGCAGGTGTTCAGCCATCCCCAGGACAATGGGGCTCCACCACACGTAACCATGACTTGGGATTACAGACACTGTCCCTCCAAATGTCCTCATCCTTCCTCCTTCTTCTCCCAGCTTTATATGCTGAGCATGACACCATAACCTGGCGTGGGATATCCCTTAGGTCAGTTGGGGTCAACTGTACTGTCTGTACCTCTTCCCACCTCCTTGTGCAAGCCCAGCCTCCTTGCTTGGTGAGGTGGGGTGAGAAGTAGAAAAAACACAGACTCTGTTTGAGCCCTGCTCAGCAATAATGAAAACGGCCCTGCATTGTCAACACTGTTTCCAGCAAAAATCCAAAACACAGCCCCATGCTAGCTACTGTGAAGAGAACTAACTGCATCCCAGCCATAAACAGCACATAGTAGCAGATTTTCATATCAGAAAGTTTTGGCTACATATCTCATTCACAACATAAACTGTGCAACTCCCACTGTTGCCCAGCCATAAAAGATGAAAACAAAATCTTCAGTAGGCATTACTTGAGGTTTTCATCAGGAAAACACAGGAGTTTTCAGCCTTTGGTCACTTCAAAGGGACATTCACCACCATGTACTTTCATTACTCTAACGTCCATAGGAGACATATTACACTCAGGATGAAAAACAAATCTATTTGTGGTAAGAGATAAGTCCAAAAGCAAGAACCATCAGTAAGCAGAAAGGCCCAAGAGCATGTAGCTGCCATGATAAATTAATCTTACCATGTGGCAAGTGAAAAAAACTTATTTTTAAAGCTGTCTAATCTCAGCATATATATGTTTTGCCTAGATATTATTATAGGCTTATTCTCAATCTGCTGATGCACATACATAACACAGGCTTTTGGGAGAGGGAGAGGTAGAAGCCATGCAAAAGTTACAGTGGGGCTTAAGCACCAAGCAAATTTAATGGGACCCCTGGAAACGGGGCAACACACCAGCAACAGGAAAGATGAACTCACTGCCCATTCACACTCACTTAAGCATAGATTTAAAAGTGAAAAAAACCCAGTGGTTTGATTTCTCTGCCTCCCAGGTAAGGAGTCCAAATTATCTATGTGGTCCATATTTGTGCATAAGTGGTACTAACCTTCAGTATAGCTAAAAGTTGTCATTGGTGGGAAACATACATCCAGAGTCAATGGAGAAACACTATCCAAATAGAGACTATCTGTGACTGCATTTCCAGGGTGTTATAATTGTTTCAAATCCTTTAGCACCGGTAGGGGTGAGAACACTCAGAGTCAGGCAGAGGGAGATGACACTATTTTAAAATAAAGAGGTCAGAAATTCTTCAACATCAGTTTCTATGTTCTCAACACCCTCTTTTCTATTTTTAAGAACAAGCTAGGCAAGCACTTTCACTGGTAACACGTCCACACAGGTTTCCTTGGCATTCCTCAAATCCTCTCAGCTATTATATGTGAATGCTGCAATTTTCCATCAATGGACAAACTACTCTGTTTCCACTCCCCGTAATTTTACACCCTCAGAGGACACTTTTGTTGACTGACAGACATCTTTCTTCTTCCTTTTGCTGCACTGGGATTGGAAGCCTGCACCACATGAGGGTTAATATAGCTGATTTTCCCACTTACACAATTAAAAAGCAGTCACATGGAAGAACAACTTTATGCAGGGGTGGACAAGCTTAAAAATACAAAATCCCAGGAAAGAGGAAAGTAGAGAAGTACTTCAGCACCTTAGTTTAAATTCAGCCCTGTAAAAGCTCACATGAAATATTCATACTTTAATGTCCACAAAGTAGTTTAATCTGATCTGCAGAATCACAACACTGGCAGTATAATATGTCCCATGGCCATACAAAATGCTGAAGTGAGCAGAATCTGTCCGTATTCCTCTGCCAGAAAAATTCTGACCAGCAGGCTCTGGCGCAAAGCATTCACTAAACATCCTGTATAACTATTTAATATATGTGCCCTCTAGAAATGCTGAAGGTTTTTCTCCTTAGGTATCTGTCTCTGATACTAGCAACAGACACTGTTTCTTTGTTCAGTGACCTTATGAATAGAGGTATTAGATAAATTGAGCCAGATAAATTGCTAGCAGCATCACAGTCTTTAGTGAAGGCCAGTGATTGTTCAGATTTCATCCTAAACATAATTATGTAGAGAAATCCATCTATAGAACTTAGGAGTTCCTCAAAACACTTCATCTGTCATCACTCCATTGAACCAACACTATTTATTTGCTTTTGAAAGCAAGTCTAATTGATTTATCTGGTGCTCAGCGTAACACCATGATAAATAAATTATCACTTAAACACGATGGATTATTAACATTTCCTTTTCTATTTATAGTTATGACATATTACTAGGTCTTGCTTCATTTAAGAGCTTTTTCCTCATCCCTGTAATCTAAGGTGCAAAACCTGGATTCGTGCCAGTGAACCCCCTTGCTAATACACTGCTGCACTACCAGAGTCCATTTGGAGTTACTGTTCTGTTTGATGTCACATGGCAGATCCTACCTGCATGGAAGATGAAAGGACATTCAAGACATGTATCTAGGGATGACAGTTTCCTTTGTGATGAACCACAGAGTCACAGCTTGTTAAGAAAGACTGTGACAGTGATAAAAGACAAAGCCATCATTTTATAGCAGAATATGGCCTATCGGTATATGACAAGCCATACTATCTCTGCTCACACATGCTGACATCTCATAATGCATTCTCTCAAGTGCCAGACAGAAATAGTCCCTGAAGACAGCACCACTAGAGACTAATAGCATCCTGCTTATCTGGGAGTAAATGCATGGAAAAAACCTGAAGTGCACAATGTGTCTCTACTAACAGCACAGATAAAGGGAGCTTTCAGTTTAAAGTATTTTCTACTTTCATTAGAAGTTCGATAGCTTTAGAATCAAACAATAAGGACAATTATGTTACCTTCTTTGTCAGCTATTTTGACGCTTTCAGCTATTTCTTCTTTTTAAATGTTGGGGGTAAATTTACAAAATTCTGATGGGATCCCTGGTTTTTTTTGAGGGCTGTGCATCCATACCATGTGTGCAGTCTTGCCCTGTACTTAACATTTTTTACATTTGACATATAGCCAGACTGTCCAAGTATCACTAGCTGGTGCTCACAGGCTCCCAATCTGTTCTGTGGGGTGAAAGCCCATGGGAATGTAGGTTATGGCAAAAGGTTAACTGCCAGACACCTCCTCCCAGAGCAGGTGTCATAGGGGGACAGGGAGGTGACACTGTCAGCAGAGGTGGCATTAGGGAACTTGAGGCTGGTATCTTGCTGGAGGGAATGGGAAGGCCTGGTGGCTTCCTGGGAAGGAGAAATCATGGAAGGAACATTGAGAAGGAAAAGATTGAGTTTACTGCTGACTACAAACCAGCAGTGAAGTGCAAGGAAAAAGAAAAGACCTTTAGCCTCTAAGGATACTTCTCAGTTAGATCAGGCTCTTCTGGGTTTAGCCCAAGCTGTTTTATAGTCCCCACACAAAATCTGTAATGATATATTGACCTTGCTGTTGGAAGAAAGTGCAATCCACCTGAATCTGTGCAGAAATGAAACCAACTGCTCTAGTGACTCCTATGAAACCTCTGGTTCCATGCACTCCCACAAGGACAGAGCAACTCTCCTGCAAGTGCAGTTCACAGGGACAGGCAAGGAACAGAAGTGTGACATCATAAAAAAATAAAGAGATGTTCACAAAGATAACCCTGGGTGGCTGCAAAATTAATGGTGATGCCACGATGTAAGCTCTGCTTATCAGCAAGAAGCTGTCAGTGTAGGTAAAGTGGGTGTTTGGGCTGAGTGCTAATCACATGGGCTAACCTGAGAAGTATGCCTGGTGCTGTTGTACATTTGAGATCCATTAGCTGCATTGGCTGTGGGTTGTAAGTCTTCAGAAGTGACAGTGAAACCTGTCTGCCACTCTCCTCTCGAGTTGCATGGTGCACAGATCTCCCTTTCCTTCTGTACATACAATCATCCCCCTCACGGAGTCTGTCCCCTTAGCACAACCAAGCGTTCTGTTCTCACTTGCACTGTAACCCACCCATAAATGCCTGCAAAAGTCACTGGGTAATCACCTGCAAAATCTTCCTCAGTGACATCTATAAAATGTTCACAAAGGTGAAGTGGCCCACATCTTGACTGTTGCCCACCACAGTGACCAGAATTCTCTGTTTGCTTGTACTCTTCCTATCTGTTGACTGAATATCTCTTATCTTCATGCATAAATATTAAATTCTTTGGTATAATTGTAATATAATAAGCACAATAAATAAGATTAAAATTAACCAATGTATTTAATTGTCAACCTGTTGATGACTGTTTGTATTATTATAATATCAGTGTTTCTGCTTTGTGTCACAGGTTTTGTTATATAGATTAATTGATTTTTTCCCTATAGTTAGTTGTTGACATAATTGGATAGACACTCTTTCAAATTTTCCCTCTTCTGGGCTCTGGACTTCAAAATCTATATTGGTACTCAAGTCTCTACCTTTTTCTCTATTTCTATATTTACAGCACCTTCCTCACTTATCTGCCTTCAATTCTCATTTTCATGCCTTCCTTTATGGGACTTCTCATACTTAAAACTGTTCTCTCCAGCCTCTGATTTTGTTTTGCAGGAAGGTCTCTCTATTAAATGAAACAGTAAAATTATACTCAAAATAAAAAAAAAGAAGGAACAAAAGCACTTTAGGCAGTACATGTGATATTTGACCATCACAGAATCATTGAATACCAGGTTGGAAGGGAATTCAAGGAGTAACTGGTTCCAATCTTTCCTGGCATAGGCAGGACAAGATGGCCCTGCACGCTGTTCAGCTGAATCTTAAAAGTGTCCAGTGTTGGGAAAGGTGTTCAATGTGGGGGAACAATCTATAGCTGAGTCACACAGAACATGCATACATGACACAATAGATGTGGTACATAGAGTTGTCTTGATAACAGATGAGAAAGATCACATAATAGAGTGCTGTTGCAGCTGGAGTCTCACCCTCTGCTACACCTCAGCTGATAAATTCTGTGTCTTAGCTTCACATGAGCTTGGACAGACTGCTTCCAGTTCCAGATCTACCACCACTCATAACCAATTTGATGTCTCCAGTCCTTCACTGGTGCAGCACAAACACAGTCATAGTTAGTCTGATGTAGGTCTCCATCCTGTAAAGACTTCGGTATGCATTTACCTGGATATAAAGGGTATGCGATGTTTTATCTCTTCTAACTATACTATAGTAATGGCCATGTTTTTGAAAGATCTTAACCCTGAAGTTGTGTGATTATGGGATAGTTCCATTTTTCATTTGAAGAGAAACCCTTTATCCTTTAAAATAGAATGTCCAAAAATATGAATTCATAGAGAAAGGACTCTTCATTTTTTTTCCTGATTTTTCAGCCATTCTAATAATTTTTGGATATTCTGTTCTGGATTACATACAATTGGAGTTAACACCACTAAAACACTTTATTGACTTGAAGGAGACAGAATGTTTAGTTTTAAAACTCATTACAAGGATCACATTTATTCACACATTCTGAGCATAGGCATAAATTGAAAAAGTGTGCCTCAAACAAGAATTGTTATAACTTCTCTGTTTTCTTCTAGCCAAGCCATCATATGATTTTGAAATTGGAATGAACAAGATGTTTCATGGTGACAATCATCATTTCACCTGAAAAAAAATGTTATTTTTAGAGATTCATTAAGCACAGCAAGATTTTTGCTAGAGTTTTTAAGCTTTACATACACCATGGCTCCAATCTGGATTATAAGTGCCAAAATGCCACAAAAAACCCTATTCCCTCAATACTTTTTGCTTAGTGAGATATAGAAAGTGTTGGAAATTTTGCAAGAAAAAAAGCCATAGTGAGAATTCCCACTCAGATTTTAGATCAAAAATGCTGATTAAGCACTGGAGGTTTTGGGAAGACAGAGTTGATGTTATACATGAGCTGAATTTTGCAAACTGATTGAATATTGTCTCATGTATGATCAGTTTTAATATTCTGGGAAGGCTTCATATAGATTTAGAAAAAGAAAGCCTGAAGTCTAAATCTGCCTTTAATAATGATTGCTCTTGGCTAAATATGAAAATGCAGAAAATGTGTATGTTGATGACTGGACCCTGTCATTGCCATCATCGTTAGCTACTCATTTGTTTATCTTATTAAGGAGTTCCTACAATTACACAGGAGAGTGACAAAAATTTGAGAGGTTTCCCACGCAGGGCAGGAGCTCCAGGCCCTTTCTGGGGCTGTTGAGAAGGCAGAGGCCTCCATGGTGGTTCAGTTTCACTCTGTCTGCCATATCATAGGATCTACAGGTCTGAATTTGCCACATGTTCTACGGCAGGGCAAGAAGTAGCAATCCATACTACCAGAAGGCTTTCTTTAACAGAGTCGTGGGATGGAAGAGAAGCATGTATAAGATGCAGTGAAGGACTAGGGTTAGAAGTCAAATGACCAAAATTTCCCAGTTTTCCATTGTTTCTCTGTACCAGTTGTTCTGGGTTCGCTGATGACTTGGAGCAGGAGCAATGTTGAATATCACGAAGACTTTCTGCATGCCTCAGGAAAAACCACTGGAATATGTTTGAGTAATTTCTTTACCTTGTCCACGATTATGTAGGTTTTCTTTCCCAAACACATCTGAATACTCAAAAATGCACACAAGGTTTTTTTTTTCATGCAGCAGCTCTGACCAGAGTTTGTGAATTTGCAACACACAAGTAACTCATGTAAGGCACGCAATGCACAGTGAATATGAGATAACCTCCTCCATGTCAAAGTTAAGGTGTGAACTCACTGACGCTCTTTGGAAGTAGAGTAAATTACTTCACACACTGCTAGCCAAGAGAATTTGCAAAAGGAGTTAATGTGGAATAGTTTATGAGCTTTAAATTCACACCTCAATTTTTATTCTTTATGGCAACTTTTAATGCAGAGAAGCATTCAGTCGTTTTAATTCAGGGAGTCTTAGTTCAAAAAGTGATCAATGTTTAAAAAAAATGCAATGTAGTCTCCCTGTGTTTTCTTCTGCAATGCCACTCCTCCATAAACTGCATTGCACACTTTGCAGTTAGTTCTGATACAAAACAACAGACCGAAAGGATACATATATTCAGGGATGACAAGATGAGACATTTCTCTTGCAAAATTAATGCAGTCTTAACATGGACTGTTGACATATGTTACAGACAGTTGAAATACAATCAAATTTTAGGGTTAATATACTAACAGTTCTGAAAGTCTTATGTAACTTATAATTTAGGTCTTGCATCTTGCCTGGCGTCTTGCCTGATTTCAGCCCTTAATAAATTCAAAACCAAGGGAATTTTGCCTCTTGAAAATCTGAAGCTTCTGAAGCCAGCCCTCCCTGGCACACTGAGAAGAACACAACAAGGGAAGCCGTTCCCACCAAATCCTGCTGTCATTCCAGATGCACAAGGATTTTTAAAAGTAGGAATCTTTCTCAGTGATTTATCCAGACTTGTTTTGACACTCTCCAAGGATTGCAACTGCACAAAATCATATGCAGAGAAACAGACTTTTATCCATACTTTTAATTGTTTTGTTCAAATTCACACTTCATTTAAAGTGCTCATGGATATGGAATGCTAGTGAACTTACCAAGATTTTTGAATTGGAATGTGCTGAATCATGGAGAAAGCGAGGATGCTTACTTAGAGAAAGTCTTCTGGGCTAGAAAGATCAAGGAACATTAAACTGGGTAAAGCAAGGCTCTTTCAGAGTCCTCAAAGGATCAGCAAGAAGAAAATTTCATCACTTTCCACCAGGTCCTGATACAAAGCATTTTATCCAAAATCCTACTTTTCACCTAGTAATGATCTACTTGTAAAAAACTAAGTTCTATAGACACAGACTCTAGTTAAAGATAAAAGATCAGTCAGTTTGATAGAGTTCAGTGACTCTAAGCAGAAAATAAGAAATAAAACCCACTAAAAAGTATTACCTAGGATTTACTTCTTTCAATTGCAGTGCTTTATCAGACTGCTCTAGGTATGAATTATTTTAAATATGATCATACACAGCACAATTTGAGGTGCTTAACTGAATATTGATCAACTGGTATTCTTTGTAAAAACATTCTTCGCAAGTTCACCTTTGTTACTTGGTACCTGATTTTCCAAAGTGCTGAGCTCCCAGTGTCTTCACTTGCAGTAACTGCAGTTACCCAAGAAATCAGGTCAGAGCGTGCTTGTACTCACATGCAAGGCCACAACTTTCAGTGAAAAACTGCACATTTTGAAGACTAGGGCATTTTTTATTTTGCTACACCTTCTGCTAAGAAGTGTCTATTTGTCCACAGCAGATGCTGGAGCCCTGCTCCTTTTAAGCCGCCAACATCCTACATCTGTTCCTAAGCTCATATAGTTAGAAAGCAAGGGTTGTCATGCTGGAAAGTACCTTAAAAATAGGGGTCTGGTGCAGGACCCAGATGCAGCTCCCCATTTATTCTCTTCTGTAAGCCGATAGCAAGAAAAAAATAGTTATGAACCAATGCTTGTTTCTGCCCTGCTCTGGCTTCTGGACAGATGGACTGTCTGAGAAGGTGTAATACACGCAGCTGCGGCCTTTTAAGGGTACACGCATTTATTCACAGGAACAAGAGGAATGAGATGAAAAAGGTAAAAGAATTAGGACTTCGAAAAATATGATTTCTTAGAGCTGTCTACAAGGTGACACAACTTTTCACCTCTCTATATGAAGAGACACCATCTAAAAATCCATACTTGTGATACATTATCTGAGACACTTGGACAAATCAGGGCACCACAGAGAGGTCCTTTTTTCAGTGACTCTGAGAGCACAACTGGAGATTAGGAAAATAATTATACACTGTAAAAAGAGTGTATATGGCATTAATCTAGATTATAAAAAGCTAACTACATCTGGGGCTAAAAAATGGTGTTATCCCAAATTCTCATTAATAGCATCCAATTACTGTCTGTGGTTATGTAACTGTTCATCTCACTATGTGGCCACTTACTGCTGAAGTCTGTTACTGCTCAGCATAAATTGCTCAGAGCACACTGTGCAAGGCACTAATGGCACTTACTTTGCATTTTGCAGTACAAGGATAAACAAACACATATTCTGGAGCAAAACTGCAAGTTAGGGGGAGAGGTTATTCTAAGCAAATCTTTTTTACTTTTATATGTTTTAAAATTAGTTCAGTTGGGGATTTTTAAGGGATTTTGTTTGGTTGGTTTGGGCATTTTTATTTTTTTTTTGGTAGCAAAAATGTATGATCGTTATGGGATATAAATGAAAGTAAATGTTTTCTGTTTTAAATATGTAGTAAAAAAGAGTACGCTATCACATAAAACATTCCATTAATTTTAGAGGTTCTTTTTTCCCCTGAATGCTATACAAACATTTCAGATCTCAAAGTGCCCATCATTAGAATATGAGAACTTCTACTGAGACGTCTTGTGTGTGGGCACTGACCAAACAAAATGCCAATGAGCCTCTACTGATAAGAACCAGCAGAGACAAAGTAGATGGAAAGATCTGTGAGTCAGAATACTGCTAACAATAATCATAGCAGGTCAGGCAATTACCAGAAGAAGAGAAAAAACACTGATAAGTCCAGCAAATAAAATGTGATTCCCTTATAAGCCACGAACATGAGACGGAATGACAGCAGGCTAAAGCTGGGGTTCACAGGACATTGGCCTCACTGAATGGAGGGCTGAGTATTGCTGTTGCATCAAATCCAACAAAGCCTGTTTGTACAGCAAATTACCTATTTCCTTTGTAGAAAGGAAAACAGTGTTTGAGTAGTAAAGCTACTGTGAGAACAAAAAAAGCAAAATCAATGAGCCAACACTTGAGGGAACAGTTGCAAACTGAAACAATAAACAAAAGAGTTATGAAAGACAAAAGCCATAGACTGAAGCAGCAGGAGAAAAAATAATAGGTTGCAATGGTTTCTGAGAAGATGGTTTTTAGTTTTCTTCATGGTTAATGGCAAGACTTCATTGACCTCTGCTGGAGCAGGATCAGGTTTCTTAAGATGGAAATAAAAATGGCTGAAAAAGGAGAAAAAGCAAAATGAGTAGTGTAAGGATTAAGTGTGAAAAAAAAACCAAATAAATACTAATTATTCCTTCCTAGTTTCTGCCTGTGTTGGAATGGAGAGTTCAATTTGTTGCTGTCTGCTGAAAAATAGTAATTTAACAAGCAGTCACCACAGGTTTTTCCGTCATAAAGAACAAAACATCAAACAACTCATTCTCCCAACAATAACATTTCTTAATCCTCAATATGCTACCTGTGGTCTGAAAGTAGGCAGCTCATCCTCAGCTCCTTTGGAAGTGTTTGTAAAACACCCTTCCCAGAATGTAGTACATAAAGGTAATGCTAAAGATATAGGCATAATATAATGGTGGTATCTGCTAGTATTGAGCTTAACTTCTGAAAAGGAAAAAAACATGCCTTCTGCCTTATATAAATGGGTATATATGAGATGAGTAACAATACACAGGTAGTCAAACTATTATTTCTGGAAACAACCCAGACTCTCCATTTTATTCAAAATATTTGTTTGACTAGCCCTGACAAAGTAATGACACAGTTTTCTGGGATAAAAGCATTATTCTAAAATCAGAATTAAGCCTTATAAATTAGCTAATATTCTGCTTTACCCAGCAGATCCCCAATGCATAAATTTAATCTTCATCAGATATTCAATACATGTCTTTTGAAACACATATTAGCTTAACAAGGATCTATGATATAAGCCATATTAACCATGTATTTGCAAACAGCTTTTCTCAACATTGATTATTTTCTTGATAAAATTGCAAAATCAATAGAAAAAAGTGAGACATCAGATTTCATATATTTAAATTTATAATGTATTTATATTTAAGTATTAAAAAGATCTTTAAAGACTGGCTTGCATTAAAGGATTTGAATAGTGAGAGGTATCAATATGAGCAAATGCATCAGAATAGTCTAAGAGGTTAGCCAGGAAGACAATACATTTATTAATAAAACAATTATGATTAAACTTAAAAATTACAAGTTCATAGTTTCAAGAAAAACAGTTTCAAGTATATACATACACGTATATGTATAAGAAAAGGAAGAAATCTGTGAAGACAGACATTTGTGACAAAACTGAGTAACAATTCCAAGATAAATATTCAGTATAATATAGAGGTAAAATAAACAGGTACATGTTGCTCAGTTTCTCAAGCAATTTTAAAACACAATGCCAGATAGACGTACAGAGGCAAGAAATGCCACAGAAACAGATAAATAACATGATCAAAGGTTTGAAAAAGAAATAACCAATGTGTAAGGCTAACTGGAATGTTCATGGGAAAAAATAAATCCACAGTAGAACTTAAAAAGAAGAGAAAGAGAGTGTTTCTCATATGAATTTCCCACAGCCTTACAGGTACCTTCTTAAGATCTGAGCTCTTTCCAGAGGAAAAGTAAAATTAGCATGAGTAAGCAGGCAGACTAACTTGAGTACAGAGACTAACCATGTGGACATCAAATACACATTTTGGGTACCTGAAACTATTAATGGACCCAAATTCACATATTGTTTCCCTTGGCTTCTGCACATTACAGGTCAGGGGAACTTGTAGATGCTCCATCTGGAACACTGAAGGCTACAGCATGGCAGAGTCTCCTTGGTCAATGATCATGATGCTCCCTGCCATGGGGTGGCACAGAGGCAACCAAAGATGCAAAGATACAAAATCAAAATGCAAAGAACTGCATTCTTCCCAAAAAATGCAGTTGATAGATGGAATAGTGGTGAAACCACTTTCCTCTCAGACAGGATCTGTGCGTTTGATGCTTTCTGAGGAAGAAACTGAACTCTGATCTAATTGTGAGCTGGTGATCTCTAGAATCTGATAGAAAAGGTGAAGACCACTGTCTTCTCCTTTAATTTAGAGCAAGGAAGACTGGAGAAAGGCAGCCTGTTTCTGTAGATGTGCTCCTGGCACACTGCAAAGAAACCTCTCAGGTTAAGTCTGGGAGTACTTTCAAGCAAAGGTATTTCTACTTCTGGGGTCCAGTCATATTTAGAAGGAAAATAAATAATAAGATGACTACATAGACATCAGCCAGTCTGAGCATCTACAGAAGGACAGGCCTAGGTGCTTAGGGATTTTCAGATGGAACAGGGAGTTCCTTATTGAATTTAGGTTCCACAAAGGTTAAATAGTGGCTGAATGGATTTAGATAATTTGTATCTACTCAGCTGTTATCTTAGGAGTCTAAATCCTTTCCTGGATCTGGCCCAGAAGAGAACAGAGAGTTGTGCTGTTAAGTGCTCTGCTTTTACAGAAAATCAATGCCTAACTCCCATATTTTCATTTAGAAGATCCTCCCTCAGTGTTTGTATATCTTGCCATTATTACAACTAATTGGACACATTATAAATGCTTAAAGATATTGAAGGTCTTTAACAAGGAGGAAAATGCAATTATTTAGTCTAGTACAAGAGTATGAAAATAAGAAGAAAATTTCTGTGTAGAAGAATTATTGAGAATTAACTATATTTAAATGAGGAACAGTCTTCTTACTAAAATTACAGAAACTTCAGCATTTCTACTATTTAAAAAATAATAAACTTGTCACTGATAAGTAGAAGAAACATAGTATTGCTGAGTGGCCAGTGTGTGTCATCTCTTTCTCTAATTGATGTCACTTGATGGAATCAACTCTCTTTTCCATTTTGAATATGTGATTTTGGAGCAATTATTGATTATCAGAGAAACCTGTGGGAACATGACCTTGCATAGGGCTGCTGTTTGCATGCCAAAAAACTTCTGTATTATCATGTTTTACTGGTTTGATCCAGGATGGTAAATCCCAGCCTGAGACCTTGTGAATATAATATTTTCCTCAGAAGTAAATAAAATAATGAACATAGAATGAAGTAAGGTAACAGCTTTTTGTAAAGTAGTGATAAAGGCTACAAGACAATGAATAGGACAAATGCTTTAAAAGGGAACATTCATTATTCTGTCTGTAAGATTCAAGGGAGAGGAGACGTGGAGCTCCAGTGTTCTTCAGAAATATTTCTCCATACTTTGGGAAGGTTTTACAGTACTGCAGGTTGACCAGCAAGCACTAAACTGATCTTTGCTCAGAAGTTCAAGGTCAATGATGCACTCCATGAAAAGCAAACCACTGAGGTCTGGTCCACTGTGGAATCTCATTTTCCTTATTTCTCTGTAAGGAAGGATCAGAAGGGTTTCTGGACTGGAGATTCCGACTCCAGAGAAGAATGTGACAATTAAATGGAGAATGGATTCAGAGGAGACTTGGGGAGAAGGACTTGGGAGTGTTAGTGGACAAGAAGCTCAACATGTCTCAGTAATGTGGCCTCACAGCCAACCATATCCTGGGCTGTGTATAAAGGAGTGTGGCCAGAAGGTCAAGGGAAGTGATTCTGCCCCTCTACTCTGCTCTCATGAAACTCTGCCTGGAGTGCTGTGTCCAGCTCTGCAGTCCCCAAAATATGATTATGTATCTGTTGGAGTGAGACCAGAGGAGACCACAAAGATGAGCAAGGCACTGGAGCCCCTCTCCAGAGAGTCTGAATGAGTTGGAGCTGCTCAGTCTGGAGAAGAGAAGGATCTGAGGAGACCTTAGAGCACCTTCCCCTACCTAAAGGGGGGCTGCAAGAAAGCTGGAGAGGGACTGTTGTGAAGAGCATGTGGTGATCGAACAAGGGAGAATAAAATTAGATTAGATATTAGGAAGGAATTCCTTTGTCAGAGGGTAGTGAGGCACTAGAACAGGTTGCCCATAGAAGTAGTGAATGCCCCATCCCTGGAAGTCTTCAAGGCCAGGTTGAATGATGCTCTCTGTAACCTGGCCTAGTGGAAGGTGTCCCTGCTCGTGGAGCGGGGAATGGAACTAGATGATTTTTAAGGTCACTGTGGTGATGCAACCCTTCACCCAGAGGCCACACTATGATCTGACCCTTCCAAAACAAACCATTCTGTGATTCTATGGTTCTGTGAAACAGAGGACAGAAAAACCATCATACAAACAGGGAAAGTCATTCACCTTTGGAGATACATACTCTTTTCTTCATGGTAACTTCTTTGCTTGAGGAAGTTATCCTTTAGCTCTGTTGTTCAGCAAAGCAAATAAATTTTAGAAAAATAATATATTCAGTTACAAACACTAACAAGAATTTCAGGAAAGGCATAAATGACAGGCATTATATACAAAGATGGATAAGCTATTTCACTCCAAATATCTTCCCTAACAAATTACATTTTTATTAAAATAGTGGTTATTAAAACTTTTCCACTTCACATTTTTTCTACATTTTCTTCAACCCTTTTTACATATTTTTAAATTTTGTATTTATTAAACCTTATCTTTTTACTGAAATACATGGATTTTCATTAAATAAAAAAATAATGTGAAATCTATATTGATAAAATACAAAATGGAAAGAAAAAAAAGAAATGGGTCAGTCTTGAGCTCTATTAAATGGAAAGAGCTTTAAAATGCCAGAACACCAGATGCATTTTGACAAGTAAATGTAGTTAACCATATCAATAGTGAAAAGTTCATTGTATAGACTTCCAAATGAATTAACAAATAAGAGAAACATAAACTTATTTTTCTCATAATTTCTCTTTTTTTTTTTTAAGCCAAACTTATCTCTTCTTGCATCCTGACTTGGTAGTTTTGAATGCTTCAAGATGGGCAAGCTGTTATCAGTTTGCATTTAAGATGTGGAGTTCACTTTGACTGCAATAATATATTATTTAAATGAAAATTACTTCCCTTTTGAGGAGATCTTAGGAACCTGGTGAATACAAGCCTGCACAGCAACATTTTAAAGTCTGTATTCTCATCACAGCAAAGGCTTTAAAAAACATTGAATAATAATAGTAAAAAATGTTGATTCTCTGTCCTTGTACACCTATTATATTATTGGTTTACTAAGCAGTATAAAGGATGATATTTTCTTTGTAGAGGCCACTAAAGGACATAAGAATCACTTCCTGAAGGTGATACACATGCATTTTCAGACAGGCATTATTTCCCTTGAAAGATACTGTATTAATTTTCCAAGTAATTACCAAGGTTTTAGGGAAAATAGTATTCAAATAATCTCCAGGGTTTGCACAGCCTTTTAAACAAGAATATCTGAATGCCTTCTTGTTTTTAAAATACATTTATTTTCCTCATAGGAAATAGAGATTCACAGAACCATAACTGGCCCTTGGCTTTGCTAGCTGTGGACTGCGGAGTGCACATCTGTCGAATCCAAAACCAACACGCCACAGAGCTGCAATACAAGTGGGAGGGTGCACAGCAGCACAGTCACTCCCCCCACATTCTACATCGTGCGCTCTATTGGAAAATCGTATTTGTGGTAGCTGCATCTTTTTCACCCATGTCATGCCATCTTCTTCTAAAAGCAGTGGTTATCCTAAGCAGTTAGGTTAGCCTAAGCATTTGACACAAAAGTGACCGGCAGATCATACAGCAAATACACGAGTTATGTAGAAAGGAATAAACACAGCCTTGTCTTCATCATGTTTCTTTTTCAGTAGTAATAAGAGGAAGACTGAGATCCATCCCGACAGTGTTGTTTTCTGCTCTGCCACGACTTTAAGAAATAAAGATTTCCCGACAAAATATTACATGCCAAATGCCTGATAACTTTACTTTGCCCTTTCTTCATGCTTAAAACACAATGAAATAGAGCAAGCTGGTTACAAGGCACCAGAGCATCTACGGCTGCAACACCTCTGCTCAGGTGCTTCTGTGCTCAGAAACCCAAGGCCAGCTGCAGTCAGAAAACTCCCAAGGCACTGAGAACATAAACTTCTGCCTGGAGAACAATCTATGACTTCACGAAGACTGTTGTCATCGTAAACACATGACATGTTCATGCTTCTTTATTGCTGAATAGATATGATTCTTATTCAGTTTAGAATATATTACATAAATTTACATGAACTTTGGCAAATTTTAGGGCTTTGTGTTCACTGTACCATCACACATCTCATGACAGATATAAGATTCTGCCTAAAATATATGTTATCTGAACTACTGCACTATGAAGAAAGAGTTGAGTCACAGAATTTTTTGGATTAGAAATCAAATCTCTTGGGGTTTGTACCTATATACATGTTTTGGGGTTTTTTCCAAGGCTACAAATGGTTAATTCTATGTTAGTGATAACCAAGACCATTGAATGATTATTCATTATCTGTCAGAACTAGTCAAATAGAAATGGCCATTAATATAATCAGTAAATTATTAATTATATCCCATATCAATCACTGAGCAAACTATTCATCATTTGCCCCTGTTCCATAAATGTTCTGTACATAATAGCCATCAAACTAAAAAAGAATCAAGATATTTTTTGAACAATCTCAACTAAATTATCCATAAATATTTGTTTAATTAACCAACTCTATTACCTGTCATGTCTCCAAGCAGATGTCAAGCATTTCTCTGTCTCCTTTCCTAAGCAAATTAATATCTAGTTTATCTAGTTACACTTTTTTTTTTCTGTGTGCCAGTTACATGATTTTAATGTCACTTTCTTACCTGAGGTCAGGTAGCAGTCCACAGCAGATGATCTCAAGTTACATTTCTTTATTGTCATCCAAATAAACTTTCTCCCGTCATAAACAAAGGATATCTTTTGTTCTTTCCTTAGTTATCGTCTAGCTTCATTCAGATTAAAAATAGTGCTTGTATACATACCTCACAAGGCAAATAAAAGCTGGAAACCTACGCTATTTACTTTCTGTCTGATGGGTTATTCATTTCCTCTGCTCAAAGGTGTTTAAAAAGTGTTTGTCAATGAGTCTCATGGGTATCTTATATGCAGATCTTTAAAGAGAACATCCTAAAACGTGTTTTCAAGTCTAAGACAATCGGGGCTGCATTGAGTTAGCTCAGAATATTCTGTGCTGTATTTCTAACTCCTAACCCTGGCAGCACCTCTTTACCCTCATGGAGTGATAAAGGCAGAAAGATTTCATCCTTTCCCATAAATACATGGGTATTTTTATTCCTTCAAAATGAATACAAAACCTTCTTTCTTTATGAGGAATTGGGAGAAGAAAGAAGCATTTCTAGTTCTAGCCCTTACCCCAAGCAGCTACAGCAGCTCAGGGGCTCAGGGACACAGGAGGGCAGGTGATGATATATTACTTGTTTTTACAGCAGAGACGACCCTCTATTAGGCAGATAATAGCAGGGTTCCCCCAGTGCCTTAGTCACATTTCTTAATTAGCAGCATTGGTTTAAGCGCACATAACTGACATTCCTGATAACAAAGAAGGTTTTGTCCTCCATCTCTTTTTCTAGGTTGACTTCAACCTGAACTGTGAGTACAGGAACACTTGTTCTGGCATACGGGAGTAGGTGGCTCAGGAGCAAAACAGGATGACAGAGATGGGAAAGGATGGATTTTTTGGAAGCATATATAATTAGTGTCAGCTTCTGGAGCCGTGATGTTAAAGTCAGAACCCCTGGAATCATCTCTTAGAGCTACTATGTAAAAGGTCAAAAAACTCAATAACTAGACTTTGTTTAGCTAGCATAAGAAAATAATATTTATGTTATGAAGGATGAGACACTTAAGTACCGTTGTATAGTTCCAAAATCTGATGGCCATGCAAAAACTGTAAAGTTCCTTTGCCTTAACCCAAAACTGGACAATAAAGAGACACTGTTGTAATGATCTGACTGGAATCACTTATCATACAATCATATATTCATTGTTGAAAAAAACCTTTAAGATCATTGAGTCCAACCAACCTTGAAACTGTTACATTTCAGTGTCAATACATAGTCATAGATTTCTACTTCCTGGTGCTTTATTGAGTGGGCTGTATGCCTACATAACTTAGGCCTTTTTTGGTGTCTTTCTAAAGGTCGACATCAGTTTTCATGCAGTCACATTTCCAAAATTTTATTTTTCAATAAAAATTAAAGAATTGGGACAGGCATCTGAACAGCACGAACTGACACAGCCCTGCTGAAATCAGCACATCTGTGATCTTTTATTCCAGACAAGGATGCACTTTATAAAATATTTTGTTAAATATCTTGTGACATTTAGGGATTTAACTTAGAAAGAAATAGATTTTCTGTCAAATTGGGTGGCCGTAGAAGAGAAGAAAACATGAATAATGTTTATAATCTCTTTTTATCCTTAATTAGTCACAGTTTTCAATTGATGTTATATTCTTGGATATTTCAGCAATATCAGAAATATCACCACTGAATAACACTGAATTGCTTAGAACTTATGCTAGACTGATTAAAGAAGTCACTTGTTTATCTGCCCATGAACATGGTGTTCCTTCTGGCAATTTTTATTCTCTTTTTCTCCAGTATTCTTTTCATGTATCCAGGGAATTACCATTTTTTCTATTGTTTTCCAGTGTTTCTATGCTTCCTGTGTGAAATACTCTAATTGCACAGCTTGGTTTTTCACTTATTCAATTGTCCCATTTATGACCAAAGTTGAAGTCTATTTCGCCTATATTTTTAATCTAATGCTAGCTAATATTTAACTGTACTGGCTGGGTAAAACTTTGCTGTTTAATGTTGGGTTGCTATGACAAAGTTCAGATGATAATTAGGGAATATGCATTTAAAGGGGTGTCACATTTATAATTCGCTTTGCTCTTTACCATACTGTTTTCGTAATGGTTAGCATGACTTAGCTGATAGCTCCTTGTGAACTCTTAGTGTTCTAACTGAGTATTTGATCCATTTCTTTAAGAATAAAGTGTGATTAATGCCACAGAATAGCATTTCCATAGGCTCAAATGTACTCTTTACATAGCAATGTGCAACAATATCTTAAAAATTATTTTTAAGCTCTTAGCTATTTAAATACCAAATGGTTTGTCTATTCAGAAATAAATTTAAAAAATGGATGATGAAATATGTTCTCATCTGCTCTATGATAATGTGAATCAAGAACCAAGGTAGTACTGGCATAAAATAAAAAATCCGGGTCATAGATAAATATATGGCAACAAGTATCTGAAAAATTTAATTTATGCTCATCCAAGTAAATAGTAGAAATAAACTGGCTATCCCTATCGGCTTGCTGTTTTTTTTCTTTGACAATTTACATAATAAGAATGATGACATGAAATCTAAACTGTGCACACCCTACAGAATAGTGCCCTTTCTCTTGCTGCCATTTCATAGGATCATCGAATATCCTGAGTTGGAAGGGACCCACAAAGATCATAAGATCATAGAATCCCACTCATGGCCCTGCACAGGAGAGCTCCAAAAATCACACCATGTGCCCAAGAACATTGTCCAAACACTTCATTACCTCTGTCAGGCTTGGTGCTGTGACAACTTCCATGGGGAGCCTTTCCAGCCTTCAACCACCCTCTGGCTGAAAAACCTGAGTCTGTTCAGAAAAAAGATACCAGAAACAGTGTACTCAGCAGGACTAAGGCAGTGATACTCAGAACTGGTGAGGTCACACCTCAAATCCTTGTGTTCGTGTTTGGGATTCCTCTCCAAGAAGGATATTGAGCTGCTGGAGTATGTCCAGAGAAAGGTAAGAAAGGTGGGGAAGCATCTGGAGCGCAAACCTCATGAGTAGCAGCTGAGAGAACTGGAGATGTTTAGCCTGGAGTAAAAAGAGGTTTGGAGGTCCTCATCTGTCTCTGCAACTATCTGAAAGAAGGTTGCATTCAGGTGGGGGTTGGCCTCTCCTCCCAGGTAACAAGTAATAGGGCAAGAGGAAATGGACACAAGTTGTTCCAGAAGAGGTTAAGGTTGGATATTGGGAAAAGTTTCACTATAGGGCTGTTAGGCATTGGAAGAGGCTGCCCAAGGAAGTAGTTGAGTTGCCATCCCTGGTGGTACTTAAGGGACATGCAGATGTGGCACTTAGGGACAAGATTTAGTGGTGGACTTGGCAGGTTAGCAATTAGACTCTATGATCTAAATGCTTTTTCCAGCTGAAATGATTCTATGATTTTAAGATCTATATAAAAGTCAAACTCTTCAGATTTTATATTTATTCATTCCTGCTTATTTCGAATGTCTTTGGTTGGTGACTGACTGTACTAGTAATAGTCTTGTTTTAAAGTTCAGGTCCCATGCACTTCCTTACAAAGTGTTAAATTATCATTGCTTGGTTTCTTATTAGATTCCTGTGCACATGCCATTTAAGAATGCAAATACCCAGCAGACATGATGTAAGCATGCAAGGACTTTAGTCAACACACTGCTTGGGATTCCTCTCACATTAGCAAGGACAGCACAGCCAACTACCAGCTCTAGGTGTTTAGATCTTTTAAAATCTATGACACATATGCAAAAAAACTAAAATTCTCTTTAAATAAACATTTGTCTATTAGAGCTTTCTTACCCAGACTTGCATAGCACATTTATTTCCCTGGGTCATTTTCCATTTTACAGCAAATAGATTATAGACACTGCATAGCAATCTGACAACAGCTTTTCCCTCCATCAATAGTATTTCTATTTAGAGATGAGGATTCACAACCAGTATTGAAGGTACATGCTCTCTCTTCTCAGGGTAGCCAGTGTACCTGGACATAACTCATCACCTTTGTTAGTTTAGTAAGGCTGAGTTTAAAAATTCAAGGAAAAACTGGCATTAAGTCTTTTTAATTAAATGTCTAGTGGTCTGCAGGTGAGTCCATATCTTCACTTAAAACCAGCTCTACTCTGACCATATTACTTGTCTACAGGAATGCTGTTGGCATAAGCACTGTGGGTTTAACAGGTATCCAAGGAGGGTCAACCCCACTGTACCTTGAGAACACAACGATCTTCCATGGCATTGTTGAGGTCGAATCATCAAAAATCTAACAAAAGTAGACTAAAAAAAGAAGGACTCAAATAAAGCTGCTGCCTCCATTGAGCTTGCTTGAGCTCTAGATATCCCTGGAAAGCAAAGCTGGTATTCTTGCTATCACACTTCTTTTGTCTCTCTTCACTTTCCCACTTTCTTATTCTTCCACTTTGTCCTTGAGTTTTCTGTAGAGAAAAACAAAGCTCAGCTAAACTGGCTGACAGGGTACAGGGACATAGATAACAGTGTGACAGTAAATTAGTCAAGCATGAGTTAGTATCAAAACCAGAAATTGGATAAAACCTTCTCTCCTTATAGGAAACCAAATTTTCGTTCAAATGAATAAAAGTATATCCTAACAATCACAACTGACTTATGCTGTTGTTACTACCATAATTTTTAAAAATTCCCATTTTTTCACCACTTCTCAGCATGAGAATATAGAAACCTGCTTCAGTTATTAACTTGTTATATGGAGACTTACCATGAAATACTACAAAGTGCAATTACTGTCATAAAATACACTGGAGTGCAATTTAATTTCTCTGATAGAACTTCACATTCAGCTTTCTGAAACTCTTGACTGATTGATTTAAACAATGTAGCCTTCACACTATTTTAAGGGATTAAACTCAGATGAATAACCTGGCTGAGCTATGATCTGCGACCTTCAGTACCAGCCATGGGCCTTCATGGATGACTTCTGATGAGCACAGCCCAGAGAAAACGCACTCTTGTAGATTACTTATTCCTGTGATCATAATTATAGGTACACTGTCATTCAAGGATTAATTACTGTGGAACTTGCAAGTTTTTTGGTTTTATAATATAGTTAGCTTAGAAGCAAATACAAGTATAATAGTGACATTGTGATCACAGGAACACTGACTATCCATGTGATTATATGCCCAAAATTAGGAAGAATTTACACATAAAATACCATCCTTGAGGTGGACATCAGTATCTAATTATAAGATTCAATATTTGGGCTATGAAGATAGAGGACCAGCCCTGCTCTTAATAACCTACTTATTTGCTTCAAGTAATTGCAAAAGAAAATATCATAATACCATAATACTAGTGGAACTCATAGCTAATTTTGAAGAAAAAAAAAATTCAACTAAAACTTTCAGGTTTTATAAGGGATTTTTGTCAGGCATTACTGAGCTATTTTACTTTTTCCTCCATCTCACTTTAAAGATAGAAGTAGAATTCCCTTGGAAATTTTATTTTTTAAAGACAGAAATAGAATTCAAATGGATTTTATTCCATTTGCTCAACACCTAACAGGCATTTAAATGTGGCTATCAAGATCCTTGGTAAAACTGGCTGGAGCTTTACTATTAAAAGGCAAAGCTTTTAGAAACTGGGCTGCATATCAGAAATCTCACTTTGTGTAAACTCAGATGCCTAATTACAGCTGTAAGCTAAAAGAAAACACTTTTGGGGGGTTTTTTTGTTAACTTGAATATGTATAAAGCAGTTAATCTCTAATCCCATGGCAATTTTTTATTTCACCAGAGAATCAGGAAACTACTGCTTCCCTTTATGACCCTAATTCAGTACTATACTGAATATAATTCAGTACTGACTTCAGTGGAATTACTCTTAATTCACAGTACTCTCTGGAGAGGAAGTTTATAATCAGATCCCTAAAAAGTTACTAGAACTGAGAGAGCAATACGAGTTTTAAAGTAGCTGATGTGCTGTATTGAAATGTTTTACTGGCCGTAGGTTGCAAGGAAATCTATTGTGATACGTTGTCTGTGTTTTAGGCATTATTCTGCTTAAAATGCATATGTGCTGGGGATTTGAGACTAGGGAAGTATAAGTTACATATATATATATATTTATGTATATAAATATATACATAAATCATATATATTTATACAAATATAAAAGCAGGACAGTGTTTAATAAAAAGAATAAGAAAAAAATTACATCAAAATTCATGCCAATACCCCCCATCTAAAAAGAAACATAGTCTGGTAAAGGTTACATGAACTCAAGCCTCACCAAAAGTGGAATGGTGCTTGTTACAATCTGACTGATGTATCAAACCCATAGCAAAAGGCAAGAAGAGAGGTGCTCTTCCATGGGAAGTTAAGTTTTCTGGAGAGATTTGTAACAGGTTAAGATCCCCTAAAAAAGACATCTTTCCTCTTCTTTTATAAAATTTCAAGCCCTATAATTTTGTTTTGTTTTACTGAATCAGTCTCACAATAATTTGTCTAATAGAAACAAAGGGGAAAATACCATCATTAAAGACTGAATTCCTTGATACCTTTTAAAAATTTCTTATTATTTTGGAATATCCAAAACATACATGTCTGAATCCCAGATAGCCAATCAAACAGGAACTATATAGAGACATTATATAGCATAGAAAGCAAAAACAAAGGTAAAAAAGTTGGCTAGTAGGTGTTAAAGATAGCAGATGTTAAAAATGTCTTTCAATCAGTAGACACAGAAGTGATAGACAATTTCTTATTTATCCAGAAATAGAAAAGTTTTAATACTAAATAAGGTGCAAAATATAATTATTGACAAAGCTGATTATATATAATGCCATGCATTTTTAATGCTATGCACTTTTAGGCAAAAAAACAATGTTTATTTTCTCCCCTAGTCTAACTCCTTTTGCTTTCATATTCTTTTGGCTTGAACTAGGTGTGCTTTTTGGAAGTGATTGTCACATATTACTATAATGCTTCCATCCCTCCTGAGGTATTTTGACATAAGAAAAGCAGGTGGCATTGTAGCCAGGGCTCCACTACCAGATTACCATATGCCATTATCTGTCTCAAGTGTGAGCGCTTATGGAAGGATTTCAATGTTCTATAGTTTCTTAGATTCATAAATTGATAAAGTTTTTCAAGACCCACAGCTGTCCATGTTCTTGTGGATTAAAAATACATATATGCAATATTTTCGGCTAAGCAGACATATTCTATTGACTGGTGTTGATCGTCTTGACTGAAAATCACCCAAGAATGTGTTCAAGCAGCAGATGTAATTTTATTGATATAAAATAGAATATTGGTAATTCCTCTTTCTGTTTATTTTCCTTTTTCACTTTCAGGAATTCCTTCTGGCAGTAAAATGTTCACTAGAACATCAACAGGAGAGACTATAACATGCAAAACACAGTCCTGAGGTTATTCAGTTCTGAAGCAAGTGGCACAAATAAAACACTCTTCCCAGAGGCTTCTGGATGACAGAACCTGGATGCCAAGTTAGTTTATGAGAACTGAGATGAATAAACTGTTCTATTGTGACTATTCAGTCTTCTGAAAATGATTATTCTAATCCAAATTACTATGAGGTGCACACTTTGGGTATTGCTTGTCCTTGAGTCTGTCTCCTTTGAGTGTTGGCTGATGCACCAGTCTTCACTTCCTGTCATGGAAACTGAGCTAGAACTAAGCTGATTTATTGTCCTTTTGCAGAACTCATCCAGAGCAGCATGTAATTTTTTTAACTCTAAGATAGGAAAGGCCAAGTAAAAGTGTAGAAGGCAGGCAATTTTCAATTGTTCCAGGTAATAAGATCTTCCTAACACTTGCCATCTGCACAGTGATTCTACTACTTCCTATCAGATTACAGTTCATATAATAAAATTTAAACAAAATTAAATCAAACCCTTTGTGTCTTTACCTCTATAGCAGTTATTCAAATTACTCTGCTCATATGACTACTGAAAAGTCAAACCTGTCAGTGATGAGGACAGAGAGACACAATAAAAAGGAAGGGAAATCTGGTAACCAAGCAATAGGTTTCTGTCTGTGAGAAGGATTAGCAAAGTTCTTCTGTTATGGTAGCACAGGGGAGCAGTGGAAAAAATAAAAGTGTTATGTCTGAATGTAAGGAAAGAATTCTAGAACTGGAAGTATTTTATGACATATTAATAAACACTAAAAAAACATTTAACAGTCATGAGTGAAAAACCATGCTGATGCAAAGGAGCTGTGAGAGACAGGAGAAACATGGCTAATAAAGAAGTACAAAGGGTAGAAGCAAAGACTGCAGATTTGTATTTAATGTTTAGTATGAAAGGTTTCAGATGTCACAGACAAGTATCCTTCTAGCATACATGTATATGACAGCCTTTCAAAATGTAAATCAATAATGTATCATTTATGGAACATCTCAAGCCTCCGGAATGCTATTCATACCATTGATGATTTCAGCTAATGGCAGAAATGGAACCACATGCTTTAGGGAGCTGTATGAGGCCTCACATAGATACCATAGGCAGAAAGCATAGGTGACAGAATTAAAACCTCATCTGCACATTATAGATAATCAGAAACCAAGTCTCAGTATATCTGAAAATATCAAACCTACTATCATGGGATCGTATGATAATACAGTTGTGAGCAACCTTAGAAGATGCCTAGTGCAATGTCTGTCCCAAAGCAGTGTCAGCGAGACTGAGACATGGTTGCTTAGGGCTTTATCCAAGTCAGTCTTGACAATGTCCAAGGAGGAGGAATGTATAACTGCTTTGGGACTAGCAGAGAAAGGACTATTGAAGCACTAAATGGGATTATATTTTTGCCCTAAATTTAAGATGTATTTGGCACCCCTTAGCCTCAAATGATGCATATCCCTAGACCAGGCTATTTGACAAGGCCTGAAAATTGATACCCCCTTTCAAGAGAATCACATCAGTCTTGAGTTTTCAGGCAAGAGTACAATGAAATTATGATTCGAGATTATCACAGTTTATCCCCCAGAATAGTCCTCTGATTTGTAATATCCAATTCCTAAATTGTCAGCATTCCCTGAGAAAAAAAAGTGTTTTCCTAATAAAAATTTAAAATGCCTTTAGGAAATATTTTCTCTCAATATTCAATATGACTTCATGGGTTTGTTTATTTTCATGGTAAAATGGGATAAAAACAAGGCCTATGTTTTCAGCAGTACAGTTCTGCATCTGAATCTGCCCCTGGATCTGTCAGGCTGTGTCAGATCTGGAAGTCTGGAGGCCAGTTTGGATAGGAAGTCATTTGAGTTGTGTATTACTGTCCTAACTTGACACAAGAACATGGTTGTTTTTTACATCCTAGATGTGCTTTCTCTCTGGCTATTGACACAGCACATGAAAAAAAAGGAGTAAATGACTATTTATCTAGCTCAAATGGAATAAAAAAATAATTAGTGAATGTTTGTATTGATTTTTTTTTCAAGAGTTGTGAGACTAGACTTTCAAAACCACCAGTGAGCAGCCTGATTACTGAGCTAAAGCAGTTTCTGAGTGACTGCTTTGCATGCTGCAGCATGTACAGAACTCCTCTTTCAAAAAGCATATCTGCATAGTTTGGCTATTATACTGTGAAAATAAGTATAAAGTATAAAAATAAGTATAAAATAGTAAAAATTATCATAATCATCAACAGAATTAATAGCTATACTGTGATTTAATATTCATCTCTTAAATAACAGATACTGACAAAAACAAAAAATGCAAAATGAATGTGTCATGATGAGAAAATCTTGTTATTTCTGAATATTTGGGCATAACAGTGCTTTTATTACTCTTCACAGGCAAATAGTGGACTTTCAACAAAAAAAATTTTATTCATCCTTCCAAATAACTTGAACTGGATGGAAGACAAGTGCTAGAAAAAAATAGACTGAAAATGTATGTCTTCCCTGTATTGCAATCAAGTAGACATAATGGCAGAGATAGAAAATCCAGGAGAGCATATTTAAATAAATTTCATCTTAGGTAGCAAAGAACTTTTTACAAAACAACATATGTAATTTGAGTATCTCCCTCTGTCATCAGAGATTATGAGCAAAACTCATTTGCCAAGTACCTGTAGTTCATATTGGCTTCACTGGGGTTATTGAATACGGCATCTAGCACTGATGAAAAATCTACCCATTCATTTGCAGCTACATCAATGTAGTTCTGGAGCTGCTAGCTTCAGACAGGCACCTGGGTTTGGAATGTGTCCTATATTACATGTATTTTATCCTCAGAGACAGCGGATCAGCTCAAACACTACCTTTGTGGAGGAAAATGCTGTTTCAGGATATAGGTCTCTCTTTAAATGAATTAGACAAATGCCAATTTTTGTAATATAATTAGACATGATCTCATGCTATTATATTATGAAAGAAAAGTGGAAATATTGAAAAAGAAATATGTGACCTGGATATTTGCAGATTATTGTTGACAGTAATGTGAGCAAAAGCACTGATAAGTACAGTGTCAGGAAGAATTAGTCCATGTGATTCTGGACTCTACACTGTTATGGAGAAATATTATTACTGTAAGAATAATACTGAAAAATTAAATGTGGAAAAATACAGTTGTAGGGAGAAAATATACATGCCAGGTGGAGAAAGCTTCGCCTACAGAACTGAGTGTTAGAATATGCTAATAATAAAATTGTTAATGACTAAGTGAGCACAGTGTAGAAACTGCAGTTACCTTATTTAGATGAAGTGACTGTGTAAAGTATGTTAACAGAATGCAAAAAGAGCAAAGAAGGTATAGAACACCAAAAATGAAAAAGCAAACTCGGCTTGCTGAGGCTTTCTAATGAACATAGAAACACATTGTACTACTGCTGATATATTTAGAAAAAAAAAATTACCTTCGTCACGACAGTATGGGGCCATTGGCACTAAAGCCTCATACTGTTTTGGTGGGGTTTTTTTCTTATGAGCGAAGTAGGAATTTTTTGCTATGCTGTGTTCTGGGACCCCATATCCAAATTTGTGAAGCTTACTGCACTCTGATTGAGGTCTACAGAGTCTTTGGGGATATATAACAATCATCCTTAGGAATACTGAAAACATTTTCAAGCTGGGCTAAACATCTGAATTTGTATGTAAAGTGGATGGAAGTCAATTTTTCCCCCTAAACTGTTTGAATTTATGTTTAATTTTGGCTACTAAAGTTTACTGCATTTCTGGCCAGTTTCAATCTCTTCACTTCTACCCTTGAGTCTCGATAATGAAACTGTCGCTCCACCTTTCTTCTTCATATCAGAGTTAGTTTCTGGTCTATTTACACTTCCATCTACCTTTTTCCTCTATCCTTCTATTTTTGAGGCTGAAAAACACAAATAACTGACTGTAAGTAGTAGATATGAGTCAAGCAGTGAAGGCAGGAAGCTGAAATCAATGGGAAACATGACAGAAAGGGTAAAAGGGAATAAAGTTTATGCAAAATCACAACATATGATATCAGCCCAAAGAATGGGAGCAAACCAAACCCCATACTTATGTATTAAAATTAAAATAAATAAATCTGCTTAGATTATTTGTACTGCTAGGACACTGGTGCCCAAAAGGAACCACTTATATGCTTTAGAACTGCATTTTATTGATCTTAAAGTGAACCTGTGCTGGAAAGAAATTTATATGTGTTTACTGATTGAAAACACATGCAATCTGATATTGTCCAAAGAAGATAGAAGGTCTTGCTCTCTCTTGGTCACTCAGGAAAAACATCTAACATGAACCAAGTTCCTACAGAGCAGCTGCTGTCCTTTTTAGCCCCTACAGCTGCTCAGTAATGCCACACTGCCAGTTGCTGCAGGGCAAAGAAAAGGAAAAGAGGAGCTCTGGCTATCAACTGCATGCTAATATAGCAGCATATGGAAATGGTATCCAAGCAGGAATTCAGCTACTCAAGCCTGATCTGAGGGAAAAGGCTGGGGAATACAAATAATCGTCTTCATCTTATGAAGTTAGGCCCACCAGCAGAGAGGCACCAGGTTTACAGAACTGATTTGGAACAATAATTCCACTTTGTGAAACATTTTGATAAGGAATTTTTTTTTTTTTTAATTATTTCTTGGAAACTAAGCAGTTTGAAATTCTCTGTGAAAGGAAATTGTGCCAGAACAGAACGTGTTAGGGCTACACACCCTGAAGATCCTAGTTCAGGCTACCTTTCTCTGAGGACACATTCCCCAGAACCCTGCTGCGGTTGAGCTAGGAGGAACTTCAGGCAAAACCAGAAACCTTTCAAACTCAGGAAGGTCTAGACCACTGCCATACCTTTCACTGGCTTTAAGGTGCGAGCCAGAGGTCACTATAAACCTGTTACAAATGCAAGGTGCACTCTTTTATAATGCAGAGCATGCAGATATAGAAGAAGAATTTCTAACCATACAGTTTATTCAAGTGAGAAACTAAGGAATGAACCTCACCTGAGAGATGGCAGTCCTATCACTTAATGTTTGAATGCACTGTGGACAAAGCAACAGAAATTTGGGTACAAAGATAATTAGTTTTAGAAATATATAATCTAGTTGAATGAATAACTTAGACAATAACTTAGTTTTTTCATGCTCTAGAAATGAATTTGTTCCTTTTTCCAGCTCATTCCATTTTGCTAGACATACACTTATGAGGAGACCAAACTTAAGATATGTAATATACTAGTTCTTACATGAGTTTTCATGAACTATTATTATAAAACATCATCCCTGAATTTCTGTTATTATGAAAGACAGTTTACAGAGAATGCACATATTTATCTTCAATTACATTTCCCTGTGGTACAGAATGACTCACAAATATAGGGAGCAGGGTACTGCTTTTGTATACCATTAAAATTCTTCTACATATAGTATGAGGAAACAAATAAATTAATAGAAGTATGTTTCATGTCTTGCCTAATTATAATCAACATTTTTTCTGGACTGATGGCTGTCAGAATCATAGAACCATAGCACTGTAATCTAGACAGAAAATCTTGGAGAGGCACAGCACATGCTGGGGTCAGTCCTGATGTTCTTAATTGGCCAGAGAGGGTCAGCATGGAGTAGCCTGAGGCACCCAATCCAGGCCAAGAATCCAAGGGGAAAAAATGTGCATCTTAATACTGTAAATCCACACCCAAAAAAACCCCACACCAAAACTGCGGCTTAATATGAGCGAACGAAGCCCTGTGGTGAGACAGAGAGATACTGAAAGAGTCTCTCAGAGGAAGATGTAGAAGCCTCATTGCTTGAATAATTTAAATGTTAAATAAATAATACAAATGCAAATATACTAAAGGGAACAATCTACTGGCAGGGCATTGAGTAGATGGGTATATTGATGCTTTTTGTAGTTCTGTTTTCATGACCTGTACATGCTAATTCTAAACTTACCCTAAGTCATGAGGCTCTGAATCCCTAGGCATTCTAACATAGCACATAATAACAGCAATATACAGTGCAGAATAACTGGCTTAACTTTTTATCAATCCTTCCTGAAAAAATTAAGTTGCTTGCTGTCTTACTGTTTTCCATGTGATTTTACCTTTACTAGCCTAGGAAATTTAGCTCAGAGTAGTTCTACTCTTATAGATTTTGCATTTATAATTCATATTCTTGTCATCAAATTACTGCCTCCCAGAGTGAATTACATGTAAAATATACATTGAATGAAATTCAAAGTAAACATAACTTTTTTTTTAATTACTGATTAAACTAGATGTACAATTAACTAGAAATTTGTGATCAATTTTTTAGACTGTACTTTGGTTCAGACTATTCTTTTGTGATACTAAAAATCTGATATACTTTCTCCCATTGAGATATATGAAGTCCTGAACAGTAATGTCATCCATATGCAGACACAATGATGACGTATGCCTTAAGGCCAAGTACAATAATTGCCTCTGTGTGATCTCATTGACATCAGTGGTCTTGACAGAAATAGCAGCCTTTTTTTTTTTTTTTTAAACAGCAAAAATGAAACACAAAATAACCATAATCAGGCCGAATTCAAGTTGAATTTTTAACGGTGATAATGACGTGTTCCAATTTTGCTATGTAGGCAGCTGTGTAGACCATGTGGCTGTAGGATTAGGAATGACCTGGTGATCCTGGGGCATCAGCACAATGCAAGCAAAGACAAGGTACTGCTAGAAGGAGTTAGCTCTGGCGGAGGCACACCCTGTGCCTCTCTCAGTCACATCAGTAGAGATTTGCTATTTAGCTGCTCATGATGTTCAAGCAGCTGATTTCTATCTTCTCCAACAGAAGTAAATTGGCAATCTGTTGTCCCAGGCAACTGCATACTTTTCCTGTGCCTAAAGCACAGATAGTCATAATCTAAATGATGATCATTATTATTGTGAAGGATTAAAACCAAATCTAGAGCTATAACTTGAAATTCTGGAAAGACATTAAAGAGTAAAAAGACAAGAAAGAAAGATTGACAAAAACCAAAGGTGACAATAAGATTCATCAACATGTCAAGGAAACATGAAGGCCATCTTAGCACAAAATAGGATTCAAAATAAAGTTTCAGTATTTCACTCAACAGCTATGAAGACTCCCAGCCTTATTTAAAATTGTAAGTATATGTAGATGAATAAATTACAGGGGCATATAGAATATATGTGATAAAAGCAACATATATTTTATGCTAGTTGGTGGGGCAGAACAGAAAGAAAGAAGAAAACCCCCAAGAATTATCAAGACTTGACTACATATTGTTCCAGTACAAAACTGTTTATTCAAATAGGAATGCACTATTAAAATTCTGTCTACAGGAGGGCAAACCATAGAATCACAATAACGAAATGGAAAACACAGGCCTTTGAAAAGTAAAAACATATGGTTAAAGATTATTTAAACTGGAGAAGGGAAAACATTTCTCCTAGGGAAAGTCTTCTGCAGCATCAAAGAGGAAAAGACAGTCAAGTACAACAGACTGCTGGACTAAATCTGACTGTCTCCTTTATTTTTGTTTTCTACCAAAAATGTGATGGTAAATATGATTAGAACCAGTATCCCCAAGTTATCTTTTCTTGACAATACCAGATTTAATTGCTAAAAGCCAAGTCATTGAAAAGGAGCAGTAGCACATCTCCAGGCATATATTCCTATAAATTCTCCTAAGGGACTTGAGAAGGAACTAGTTAAAATGCCAGTGTAAACCTTGAAACCATTATTTCAAAATCAACTATTCTCCTTGAGGCCAGGACATGCCATATATAGTTTTGCTGTGGAGCAGCAGCCCTCACTGGGGAGCTATCTCTGGTCTGTCACGCGGGTGGTACCACAAGGGGCAATACCACGAGGGGCAGAGGACAAGGGATCAGCCATTCTGGATGCGTTTTAGCTCTGGAGAGCCTCCCTCGGTACTTTTCTTTTGCAGAGTTAGCAACTATACAACTTTATATATAAAACATATATCTCCATGGCATTTCCCATTTCTTTCATCACACTAGAGATGCACATTTATAATGAATTCAGATTTTCCCACTTTCATGCATATTTTCCCAGTCAAATGCAAATTCTTGCACATTACTTTCTCTGTGTTTGTTGTAAATTTTCTGGTTTTAATATATTTTCCTCTCTCACTTCTCTCACTATGGGCTTGCTACAAAAAATTATCAAGCATTATGCACAATGAGTATTAAGAACTCCAGGAGCAATAGATCATCTACAAGACTGCAGGGGTGTAAATCACCATAATGAAAGATTTTCTGATGCCACCTATTGCTTCTGGAGTTATTACAACCCATCATTCTTGTGAATTCATCCCCTGCTAAAAACCACATCTCAGATCTTTCAGCAGCAGTTTCCTTGCTTTGGCTGGGGTTGTCTTGATCAGGTTCTGTTTAATATATACTAACATAATCAACATCAAAGTTCAAACTGTCATTAGGAGACCGAAAAAGAAAAGGTTTTCCAGAGTCATGGAGTTCTGGTGCCTTCAGTTTTCGGGCAAGCATAGTGTGGCTCTCAAATTTAACATGAAGAGATAGGGCTTTTTCCTTGTTTTCTTTCCAGGCAGGCACCTAAAGCACTGGACTCTTCTGACTTGTAGTTGTTCTAGTTTGCTACTTACTGTTGAATACTAGAAACAAACACTGGTTGTTCAGTACAGGTCACAATGTGATTGTGATTATTTTCCATTGCTGGTATACAAAAGTCAGAGTGCCATTTTTAATGTAAAAGTGAGAATGAAGTCACTGGTGGCTATTATGTCTTGACTGGACGTCAGGTGTTATAGAAAGTTTTAAAATAACTATGTTCCTCTTGCTTGTGTACACTCTTTCTACAGCTGTCTTTGGGAACTTGAGTACATTTTCAGGGAAATATATGTCCTTGGTAAAGATAAAGAGCAAAAAAAGGAAAATACAACCAGCTTCATCTACTGTCCAAACAAAATGAAAAGTAGTTAAAAACATCTTAACAGGTTTATTCTCTAGTGTTGATCAGGGTCACAAAAATAACTTCACCAATTACTATTACAGGAAAAAGATGTCTGTTTTTCCTTTGATTCATGTCTCTGAGTATAGAGATTAAAACATTTCATTTGTAAATAAGCAACACTCCCTTCTTAAGATTATGTACCTGATCATATATCACTTAGTATAGGTGAGGCCTTGTAATTAGTATGCAGTCAATTACTATGAAGACATCTAAATACAGTTTATGTATATATAAATTTTATTTTCAGACATCATTTAGAGTTGTGTAAATCCAGGATGATTTCACTGAGATTAAACTAACTTAATCTGGAAACCTACCCACCTACTCAACAGACCGTGTCCCACCTTTGATTAATGTAGAGGATGACACATGGTAACAGAAACAAAGGCCACACCTGAGAAAAGCACACGGGAATAAGGAAACACCTGTTTGTGCTGCGGAAGAACAGGTGGGAGGCGGTGGTTTGCCGGCTCAATATCCTGTATTTGCGATTACAAAGAACGGTGCTCATGTGCCTCCGTTTGTTGTTTTTTTTTTTATCCCCTGTAAGTTTATTAAGAAGCCGCCGCTGCTTTGCACTACCCTGGAGATGCCTTTCCAGCAACGCATGGCTGCCCCCAGCTTCCTCTCCATATCACCTCGCCGAGCCGTGCTGAACGCACACCGTTCTGCCTGCTGGGTAGTACAGGAAGCCTTAATTACAGCCTGAAAATAATACCCGCTTCCCCCGGGAGCCGCCCCAGCTATTCCTGTGGGATGGGAGAAGCTGAGAGGAGCCGGGCTGGGAGGAAGGTGGCGTTCCCCGGCCCCTCCGCGGGCAGCGGCGCCTCCGTGCGCGCCGGCGGGGTGGCTCAATCCATCCACCCATCCACCCATCTATCCATCCATCCATGCAGCACCGGGGACAGCTCCGAGCGGGCGTTGCGCCCCGACCCTGCCCTGCCCTGCACTGCCCTGTAGGAGCCCGACCCCGGCTGCCTTTCTGCTCGGAGCCGCCGGGGACGGGCAGGGCTCTGCCCCCGCCCCGCGGGAACCCGGCGCGCCCTCCAGAGGTTCGGCTCCCGGGGGATCCCCGCTGCCCCCCGGGAGGGGGTCCTGTGGCGAGGCGAAGTCCTCGCCCCGGTCACGCTGCGGGAGGAGGGGGCGATCCCGTCCCGTGGGACGCGGAAGGATGCTCAGGGCTCCGGTGATCCCTTCCTCCCGCTCCCCCATCACTCAAAATCGATCCCCTGTTCACGCCTCCCCCCGCCCCAGACGGGGCGTGTTCCCAAGCTCCCTCCCTCCTCCGGCCCTGACAGCGCCTGGGGTGCCCGGCGGACCGTGCCGTGCCGTGCCGTGCAGTGCCGCGGAGGGCCGGCCGTGCCGGGGAGGAGGGCGGTCCGCCGGGGTCCCGGGGCGTCCGCCGTGCCCGCTGCCCCCCTGCAGCGGCGGGGGATGTGGCACGGCGCGGTGCTGCCGAGGTGTAGCTCCTTCCTGATGCCGCTGTTTGTCGCGGAGTTTTGAAGAGATTTATTGGCTGGCTCTTGCTAAACCACGCTTGAGTAATCCGAGCTGCTGCGCGCCGTGGCGAAGCCCGGAGGGGGGGAACGTCACTCCCTCTGGCTGCAGAGCAACATTAGTCTTCCAGCCCTCAAACCACCACTACAGCGTCGGAAACTGCCGGGTCACAGCCGCTTGCTTTGGAAAATTGGCGATGTTTGGTGCTAGAGATCGATTACCCTTGTAATTTCCCCCCGCCACCTCCTCCAGCTTACCCCACCCCTACCCGCCCCAGACAATAGCGTCCGAGCGCCTCAAGGAAAACAAAAATAGAAAAGAGATCAAGGAGAGAAAGAAAAAGAAACCGGGTGATGGATCTGACTCCAATAGGAAAAGCGTGTCTCTAGAAGTGGTGCTAATGGGAAGAGATTTCCGATCTCCAGAGGACGATGATTTGTCACAAAGGGTAGCTGGCTCGGCGCTTTGGGCTGGAGCCGTGTAGGAAATCCTTGGAGAAGTCATTGTGCACAGCAAACCGAAGACCTGTACAAACATGCCGGTTCGCAGAGGTCATGTGGCACCACAGAATACATTTTTGGGTACAATCATACGAAAATTTGAAGGGCAAAGTAAGTTCTCGCTTTCTATCTATTTTGCTACAGTAGTTTGATTCTGCTTGTGACTCAATGGACAGCAGCGCCAGACTATTTTAAGTTTGTCGCTTGAAAAGAAAATCCGGGAGGTAAGGAGGGGATCCCTGGCAGGAGTAACGTTGTTTTTGATCTAGAATACAGATTACCGACTTGAATTATTGGCTGCTGGTTTGGGGAGAGGGGGGTTGTGGCTTTTTTCCCCCCACTATTTCAAGGAATAGTTTTATCTTTGACTATCCATATTGTATAGCTATAGAAGTTACATAGCTTACCTTTTTCTGAACCGGTGAGATGGCTCTAAAAGCAGATTGTACAATCTTGCTGCCTGTGAAATGTCTAAAAAATAAGCTGGATTTATTGTTGTTATGATTGTTATTGCTGTTATAATTGCCTTTTCGAAATAAAGTAAAATAGTCTGACTTCGATTTAGAGGACGCAGATAATATGCAGAATAGTTATTAAAGAGAAAATTCTTTTTACCTTGTTGTCATGACTGCATTTTAATAGAGCTGTCAAATTTCTCTGTTTATGTAAGTCTAAAATATCTATCAAACCAGTGCAAATACATCCTCAGGGAGAGTCTGTGAGATCTTTTCCAGTGCTGCAGCTTACTACCTGTCAAGGAGGCTGAAACTGAAGTGTTTTTCCTGGCAGGAACTCTGGTTTACTATTAACTGTAAGAAGGAACACTTGATGCTTAAAATGATTTCCATTTAGAAACAGTATTTTTATGTATGTACATTGATTTAAATATTTAGCATAATTTTAGTATCAGTCTGGTGCAAACCCTTACAGCTATTTTCATTTTATATATTTCTTTATACTGAAATCCACATTAATATTTGTAATATTTATATTATTTGAGAAAAAATATAGAGATAGTGATTTTAGTCCTAATTTATCTAAATGCTTGGTCAGTGTTGCTACTGAAGTAAAGTTTTTATGTAATGAAATGTGTATTTTTTTAAGGTAATAAAGCACTAGCTGCTAAATAGGTTAGAGAAAGTTCAGCATGATTCAAATACGGTAGAAAAAGTAAGAATGAAATATATATTTTCCTCTCCAATTGTTTCACTTTGTTCAAAACCAGACCATATTTAAAATTTTGAAGACTTGTACTAATAACTTGGTGTCATGTAAGAAATGTTTTAGAAAGCAAGCGACCTCCTAGTATAATTAAGTAAACAGAAATTACTGTTAGTAAATATATCAAAGCTGCACATTTATAACTACAGTGGGAGTAGTGTGTTGCAGTGGCAAACAGAAACAAATTAAAGGGGAATTGAAAACTTTTGAACTTTTCTGTTAGATAAGAGTTTGGGAAAACATGATGGACAGAAACACAGAACTACAGACAACTGAGCAAAATGTTTCCAACATCACAATCATTTCATGTACCTTCATACTCCCCTTTATAAAGTTTTTTTTTAAGGAATATTTTTTCTGTTGTTTTCTAGATATATTTGTTAAAATACTATGAACTTACTGTCATTCTCCTAAAGAAAATCCCTACAGAGCAGACTGAGATTGTTGGACCTTACCCCAGAAAGCCTTTCACTTGAATAGAACCCCCTTCCCGAGGCCCTTCTTCTCCCAAAGGGAGCTGCTAACTTTTTGTGGACCTGCTGAGGTGCAACTGACAGGGTGGCACTCATCACCTTGGCTTCAGTGAAGCTAAAAAAGACAAAATTTTGAAGTCAAAAGGAGGTTTGCAAAGACTTGCTTGATCTGGTTTTATATCCTTAGAGGACAACTATCTTCATCTTTGATGTATTCTAAATTGATTGAAGTTTCTTTGAAAGCTATGGATCAAATTAGCTACATTAAATGACTGAAAATCCCTGCATTTCAGGTAATCTCAGTAAGAAGAGAGTTGTTCAGCATCCATCCATGCAATCAACACTATATGAAATGTCGAAAGAGTACTAAAAAATGCATAACTTTCTTTTATTGCAGATAAAAAATTCATCATTGCTAATGCTAGAGTGCAGAATTGTGCTATCATCTACTGCAATGATGGGTTCTGTGAGATGACTGGGTTCTCCAGGCCAGATGTCATGCAGAAACCTTGCACCTGTGATTTTCTTCATGGGCCAGAGACCAAACGACATCATATTGCCCAAATTGCGCAAGCACTTCTGGGGTCAGAGGAGAGGAAAGTAGAAGTCACCTACTATCACAAAGATGGTAAAGTCTGGTTTTATTTTCAGGATTTTTGAGTGTTTGGTTATGAATTGATTGGTAAAACAAGTGTGTATGTTTTGCTGGCCTGACCCTTTGCCAGAGTAGTGGTGTAATTTCTCTGAAGTCCAGTGAAGTATGCTTGTGTGTATCAGTAAGGGAATCTGCCCCCAGAGTAGTGGGTGTATGGAGTATATCACTGTACACTGACTCTAACAGCTGAGTGAAGCTAGCACAGTGTTTGCAACTATTGAACAGAAGTTTTCCTCTTGGTTGGTTCAAAGCAGATGTCAATCTCTTAAAGTAATCAGCATAAAGGAACCATACCTTAATTTAAATGCAGTATCACAAAGTTAAAAATAGGAAAAAGAATTTCCTATCATGAAGAAAACCTTAGCTTATAAAAAAAGGGAAAAGCCTTTTTCAGAGCTGAGTTGGAGTACCTGCAACTGAACCACTGAAGTTGTCCTAGAACTGTGTTGTCAGGGTCCAAATTTGGGGATGGCTAGACTGTGAACATTTTCCCTTTTATTCAGTAAAGACTCAGTACATCCAGAATGGTTAAATCTGCTGATACTTTTTTTCCTGTTAAGAGCACAAAATGATTAAATGTATTTGCAGTTTTAAAAATGCGTGCACATGAAAACTAATTATGATACATAATAGTTACAGGTAGAGTTTTGTTGTTTTATTTTAATTACCCAGAGTTATTTACAGAAACATCCATCTGCCAAACAAGTCCAAGTAATGGATAAGTGTGGTGTACCTTATTTTGTCTTTTGCTGTGTACACTCTTGGGAGAAGAAAAAGGAAATTCATATTCAAATGCTGAGCTTAAATTAGTTCTGGAGAAGTGCCAGTGTGTTGTTTGCATCAATTTTAGAATCTCCTGCAATGTGCTCTCATTTTAAAGTCACAGAGTTAAACCCTGTTCTCAATAATTCTGTTGTTACCTCAGAAAGACTTAAGTAATATTATTTTTAGCTTGTGGTGGTATAATTCAGATAGGACTCGGGCCAACCATTCTACCCACGCTACCAATATTTAAGCATATACTTCTTAGCAGATTCTCAGTAGAGTCCTTTATTCTTAGATCTGGTTTGGTGGTCTGAAGCAGATTTCGGTCAAGTTTTGTAGCTGTAGCTGTGCCTTGAACATAGATTTCTCAGGAGACCTGACACCGGGTGTCTTTTACACATCTAGCCTGTGTTTGTGTTAACTTGGTGTGTGTTAAAAATAATATTGCAAAAAGAGAATGCCATTGCTAACTTTCACAGGCACCAACCCGGAGCACAGTTTTGAGATCTGGTAGTTTAAAAGTGCTACAGTCTCCCAAGACATTGGGTGGGAGGGAAAGGCACTCAACTAAAATACTGCTTATCTCTCAATTACTGAACAGATATATATGTATATACACGCTTTTCTAAAATGCTGAATTCTAGACAACAGCTCTAGACAAAATTGGATGAAATTTCTCAATGTTTTACTTGTCTAAATGTGCACTATATGATCTGCTAAATTAAAACAAATACAGAGGAAGACACCTCATGAAGGTGTGAATCACTTGAGGTTCCACTGACAGGAGGTTGTGAAGACCATATTACACACTCTTGAACAAAAAAGAGAAAAATTGTTAATGGGAACAGATGGATGTCAAAACTAAGAGTCCAAATTTGTAGGTTCTCATTGTGCAAGAAGCTTTGTAGGGTTCCTGGAGGTACTCATGGGACTAAAGACACAGTAGATTTCTTTTTGAATGTAAATATCCCTTTTTAAAAGAGCAATAGATAAATACACACCAGTCACAAGAACTATTATTCTGAAACAGATTTTTTTTTCAAGAATTGCCCATTAGGCATTAACACCTGCTTAATTCAAAAATTATACTGGTATCAAAGCAGCAGTATCATAGATTCTTCACTATCTCACTTCATTTTCACTAGTCTTATGGCTATATGATCTGAATTATGCTTGAAGGCAAGATATTGTTTATACAGGATATCAGTTCTGAATTTAATAAAGTTATTTGTGGTGAAAATGTTTGACAGCTCTTCCTTTGAGGACTCCATTTTGCAGTTTAAGTCATTATTGCATAAATCATTCTTGACAGATGTAAAATATTGCTTGAGGTGGTAAAGCTGTAAAGCTTTTGACATAACAAGTATAATTATTTTGGGATTGAGAATGGATATATAATAAACAGAAGAGATTGTATCACACTGAATACTTCTTTACTTCTTACTCTATGCTTTGTGGGCAACAGTGGACTATGTCTGAGCTTGGAGATGATACCTGTTATAGGGAGGTAAGGAGTTCCTTTAAACCTACCCTGTAGACATCAGATATTCTAGGGATGAGAAAAACTGCAGCAGAGTATAGGTTTGAGCAAAGATAAGATTAAGCAATTAATTGCAGAGTGTGTACAAACCTCACAAACTATTTGCCACTTATCCAGTTTCAAAAAAATAATTTGCTACAAGCAACTGCAAATAAAACATTTGCACTTTCACAACACTTTTCCAAACTTAATATTTTAAGGCCTTTTAAGCCCTTTTTTGAGAATAAGAAAATAAAAAAATGTGCAAACATACTGACAAAATAAAGTCAAAATGCTATTAAGTGTTCTTAAATAGAAATATCAGGAACTTCATTTGGAAGCTCATTGTCTAGATTTCAGTCAGCATAGCTGTTTTATCCTGTTTGTGTGAACCTACCAATCAACTAAAAATACAGCTGAAAAGGAAGACCCTCGCACGTGTGTCAAGTCTCCTTAGATTAGCTCTAGCATGAGGGGCAGCAGCGCGATCTTGGCTGTAATTTCAATACATTATCCAGAGCTGTTGAGAAAAGTCAGTGAATCAAGTCACTGTCTAATATTCTGCAGCCGTAGGAGTCCTTGATTTAAGAAATATTGCCTGATGGCATTTTGATAAATTGTTATCCCCCAACAAAAAGCTGTCAAAAAACCCTTTCTTAATGAGAGTGTTTTCCAGGCATCCTTAAAAGAAAAAACCTTGGATCAAATCCAGAATGCTACTGAAGGTGTTGAACTATTAGAAGTTAATGAGGCCATCCATTCTTATGTCCTTAGTGCAGTGTTTCTACCTTAGGCTTCAATGCTTGTCCTACAAGTAAAAACCTGTTCTTTGCCCCATTCAGTATTGCTGATTTTTCAGCAAGGCCATCATCAGCAGTGAGAGGATACCGCAGGGATCCAAAAATCTCATTTACCCATCCCCATTCAGAATGTCTGCCCAGAACTGTGGGATACCTAATGATTACAATAAAACACCTCCCAGATATACTAAGTAGGCTTATTTATGGGTCAATTTCAAACTTATTTTTCAATTCCTTGATTTTCCTATGTATTCCTTTTTCTTCTCAGGTGAAGATGAATTTATTTTCAATAAGGAGGGAACCTCTATAGGTCATTTTTTCCCATTCATGTTTTCCTGCTAATGAGAAATCTGAATAAACAGGACAACAATTAATTAGCTTTTAAATTATTCTCTTGTTAGTGTTTAGGACCAGAAAGTATGAGTAGATGCATATAATTTTAGCAAATAATTAAAACTACTACTGCTATTATTATAGATACTGCATCTTTAACAGAAAAAAAATCTTCATTTGGAAAAATCATTTCTGACAGTTTTATGTTCCTCCATGGCACAAATAAGAAAACCTGCAGGCTAGTGGATCAGGAGTCTTTCATTTCAGTATGGTGTTCAGAGGGAACTCTTCTTCCACTCGACTTCCATAGCGCAGTTTCACATCAGGATTCAGAAAGTCACAGGGTCAACTTACACTGATAAAGGGGCCCAAATTTCCTTTGTTTGAGCTACAAAGAAACAATGATTGCTGACTTCCAAGAAGAGTGCCAGAGTGGTAAGAGAGGTGTCACATTCTGGAGTGAAATGGTACTATAAGGTTATGATATGATACATATACTCCATGGAGTTTCATCTTTTAGGTATTGCCTGACAACATTTTTTATCTGCTTTAACTGTGCTCCTTTAGTTCTAGTGAAAGCTATTTTGGTTTTGGGTTATGAGACAAAAAGAACAGATGCTGTCAGTCTATTTTTGGTGTGGTTTCACATGATTTATTGTGTCCTCTTTCCATAATCACTGTGCATTCTTTCTAATGTTACATTATGATAAGAGAGTTAAAGAGAGTTATTGCATACTCCTAATTTGCACTATTGATTGGTTCTTTCCCTTCTCCACTGAACTGGCCCATATATCAAAAAGAAATGCAGAGAGCAAATCAGAAATCATACCTTGCAATAGATATGGGGCAAGAGTAACTGCTTTTCTAATTGCAGCCTTTTGCATATTTGATATGATACAAACTTCGGAACATGGCACTTTGAATGGTACCAATGTTGACATCGGTGCTGTTCTCTCTGCTTCCAATCAATAGAAAAAGAACAGTGGTGTGGATTAGATTTTGTGTTAGTGGTTTCAAGTCCAGTTTTAAAGTGTTCCCTACATATTTGACTCAGTGCTCTCTATGTGCTAGGTAGTCCGTGCTCTTCCAGCTGAGTATGGAAAAAGCTTTATCAGGCAGTATAGGATTCAGAGTAACAAGACAAAGCTGGCTATGGAAATTGCTAACTGACTCTGGAAACCTCCTATCTCCAAAGCAATCAGAACTGTAGCTGTGAACCTCCATATAGGCAGAGCAGATAAACAATAATGACAGTGGTGTATTGTGGCTCTATAGTTACAGCTGGCTTCACTGCATCTCTGAAAGTTCACTTCTCTGAGATGGGAAGTATTGGTGGTGTACTTTTGTATAACTTGAGTGTTGTAGTCTAGTATATTTTTCTGTTTTAAAGGAAATAACATATATATTTGAGTTATTTCTTAGAAATTAAGTTGAAATTTCATTTTGAAAGCAGAACTGTAGCCATAACTAGTCACAAAATGCTTTTGGACCTCCAGTATTTCCGTAGATATCGATGTTAAGCTCTCTCACCAACTTTCTGATACAACACAGCCTTTTAATTTCTATTTTTCTTAATTCTCTAATTATGAAATCACAGTAAAATCTTATCAGGAACTATTACCACAATGGATACCAAAATTCAGTCTGAAAAAAGAGTCAAAGTAAACAGTGTAAAGGGAAGGTTTTGTTGCCTTTTTCTGTTTCGTTAACCAGACTCTAATTATAGATCTCATCATACCCAGTTTTGATAATGCCCTCAATTATAGCATTGAAGTTCTATCCACAAAAAGAATATATTTCAGCTTCTTTGTTAGCAAAGAGGCATCTTGTCATCAAAACGTAAAGATGGTATTTGTCCCAGTGTCAACAATAATAACTATTTAATTACTGGTAGTGAATGGTAGTGACCAGAAGAAATCTAGGCCAGAAATCACAGCTGCCTTCAGTACTTGCCTGACTGCTGAAATTTCTTGATTTCCTCCACAATATTGTAGTCAATAAAAATACTTTTTTTTTCATTTTGCATATAAAAACCCCACATTTTTTTACATTTCTTTTACATTTTGCCATGACTTCGTTTAAATCCCTGAAGTGCCACATTAGACTGCAGTGGAAACCGGAAGGTCTTGCCTAAATAGTCAGTTCAGTTCAGAGAAACACAAGAGCTTACTTCACATACTGGGAAATTGGGATTTATCACAATACCCGAATACTGATCCTTGCTAGTATCAGCTTATGGAGTGTTGGCCTCTTTTAAGCAAATGCACAGGACTATGTGGTAACTGTTTCTGCAGGCAGAAACACTTCTAAAAGCCTGAGAGCAAGATATCAATACGTACAGACACAGGTCTTGGCTTGCACACCAACAGCTTTCATAGAATTAAATTGCAAAATTTAATTTTCGTAACACTAAGAATCCTGATCTTTCAGTAATAGAGCACTGCTGGTAGAGGCACAGTGTGCTATTCCTAACTATTGGCTGGTGGTCCAGTATTAGCTGGATCTCTGCTGCTGCATAAAAAGACCACAAATTATGAAACCTGCAAAACACAGACAAAACCTTCCTCTGTTTTTATTCACGGGGCAGACAGGCAGAGATAACTTCAGAACAAGGATATGTTAGGAGGTTTTGCCTTTGTCTTATACCTAGGCTGATTGAAAAGCAGTTAATCATCATGTAAATGTATTTCGTCACTACCATGCATGTGCCAAAGTACTTATTCCCAGCTGTTGTCAGACTTTGGAGGCTGTGCCCTTTTGAGATTATTTCTTAGAGCATTCTTTGCTGATTTTCATTCAAATCAATGCAAGTGTATCTCTGAAAATAGCTTGCAAATTTCCTCCTTCCAAAACTCATTTATGTCAATCTGCTTTACTCCTTCCTCTCTGGAAAAAATGCGAGATAATCTCATTAGTATTTTGCATGTTTATGGAATTTCTTTTTATATTTTCAAAAGAACATGAAACTCAGTAGTCCACAAATCCTGTTGTCAAGGTATTTAAGGTAAAATACTGTTGCACTTCTATCTACTTGCTTAAAAGATGTCTTTCAATTCACAAATGGGAAAGAAAACCTAAAGTCCATGTCATTTGAAATAATGATAATATTTATAAGAAAGGAAAATGTGTTTTATTTTTTCCATTATAAGTGCCCAGCTTTATTTCTGCATGTTAAAATATACCAGGAATCAATTTAACACCAAAGTCTGTCCAACTGAAAAGACAGCAGTTTCCAAAATGACTATCTGTGGAGCCATAGAAAACATAACCATATTATCTGAGAGAATAACAGCCTTGTACAAAACCAGGTATCTATAAATTAGTATCTGAGCCTTCTCTGTGGATTCATGGAGCAGCTCATGAACTGGTGTGAAAGCCTATGTATGTCAATCCTGAACCAGCCCTTGCTGGTTCACAGTTCAGAGCATCCTTTTCAGAGCATCCTTAGTCTTTCTGTAAGTTATGCTGATTGCTCATGGCAACAAGAATGTGAGCAGAAGCATCTTAGTGTTTCAAAGGAAAGTTTTTTTAGAGTGATAAAGAAGAGTTTGAATATTGTTTGTGGATGACCACAGAACTGTATTAAAACCTTGTTCCTCTTTACCTGGAAACTTGCAAATCGTTTCTCATGTCAGGATTAGAAGTGGGGTCTCAGGACCTGCTCCCAAATACTTAGAAAATAAACTAAAAACTACTAACTGCTACTACAGCTACAGTAGAGTTAGTGTGTGATTTGTGTGATGTTTGTAGATCAGGTGCTGGGTGCTGTGGCATCACCCTTCTATGCTTACTGTTTATTTAAAGAGGTGAAAAGCAGAGGGAATATGTGGTTTGCAGACAGCTCTTCCCAGCTGCCAGGTATGCAAGTCTATTTTATAACAACAACTACACAGACCAGGAACATTATAGCTAAGGGAGCTATTCAATAGATGACGCAGATCTATTTGCATTCATTTCTGGTTGTCTTTTGACCTCATTTGTAAAAAGATAGATCCTGCAGATGCAGAATTACCAGTAGTGTCACTGTCTCTGCAGAACTCAACATATGCAAAATGTAATTATTAGCCAAACAAATACATTCTGTGTGGCTGCTTGCATTTCTAACATAATTTCTCTGACATTTGAATGTCCAAGAGAATTTGTCTTTTCTTCATGGGAATTGATTGAATTGTTTCCCTTTTAAATAATGTTTTAGTCTTCATCCTTTCTCTTTTCACCTTGGGATCATTTGTCTGCAAGTAAAAAGAATTGTGAATAAAGCACTTTATTTTCATTTATTGAGGAATATCTGAAGAAAAGATAACTGGTTTTTGAAATTATGGAGAAACAATTCTACACACTTAACCTTGATTGTTACGTGAAAAGTAGATTATCCGAACAGAGGAAGGGTTTTCCCCTTAGGAGTCACAGGCACTAAAATAACAGATATAACTAAGGTATTATAGCTATAAAGATCATACTGAGGTTCAGTTACTGCAAGGGAAATGACTGACCTGAACTTTTAAAATGTGAAAGCAAATTTAGGACTAGATTTTCAGTTATATGTATACATTATAATATATATTATAAAAGTGCGTATCTCATTCTCAAGAGGTTTAAGAATCAATTTGAGGAGCTGCAAAAATTACCTCCAACCCCATCAGAAACTGATACTCAATAGTTCACAACAGTTTTACTAAGAAAGCATTATTCTTATTAAATACATTCAATTGCAGGAAGTCTGAATTCAACAGCAAATTAAAGTGGCTCCTAATGAGCTGATTGACTAATGCAGTGAGTCTTTTACCTCAAAAGATGTATTGTTCTGGAAAAGTTCACACTATCATTCTCTGCTGCATTTTTGCACTATCCTCTTCTCTTTTCCAAGACAGTAAACCATTGTAACATTTCCTGATGTAGACGAGAGCAGTGCATATATATGTGTGCATGTATCTCTCTCTCTCTCTCTGAGACGAGACACCCTAGGTAGTGCAGTTGTGTACATCTCTCTTCTGTCTGTAATAAAGGATGATTTCTAGAGAAATTACTTTTTCTGTTAGAGTGGACACATTGTAATGATCCTGAAGTGCCAGAATGGGATCAGAGGCAGCTGGGGTTAATATGAATGGCAGAAGTGTCCAAGCTGTTTCCTTCTCTTGCCAAAGGATTAAAAAAATGCTAAGATGGAATGAAGGCCTGTGTTAAGTTGAGCCCTCAGGTCTTCCAAAGTTGGTACAGAAAATAGAGCTTCCAAATAAATTACAAAATAAAAATAAGGAGGCATGGTTAAGAAAGTTCAGTGGCTGCTAAGCTCACACTCTTTTTCAAACAGAAAAAACTTATCACTTTTAATTCTCACATTGAACTTTGTTGTGATAGTTGTAGCACTTATTCAGGTGCTACCACAAATCAGTCACACAGAGCTATGAACTGTTATTTTAAAAGAAAGCAAAATTTTTCTTATCTGAGTATTATTTGTCTTTAACTGGTGCTGCTTGGATTATACAACAAACAAAGTTTTATTTCCTTCTCAAAACAAAACTTTCCACTCTCCAAACATTCAAAGAATTGAAATTTCATCAGACTCTAGCTTGATTCAGCTTTTTAGGTGTGTGTATGGGATTCTGATCTCCATGATCCTGAATGCTTGTGAGAGTTACATAAAGTTACCAATGGGGAAAAAAATGACATTTCTGCAGTATATAGTACATCTGTTTAGATTCAACTAGCACGTTTCTAAACTTGATTATTAAGCAGGGATATTCTCATAATCTAGTTTAGATTGTAACTTTTTCCTCTCTTGGATTTCACCCTTTGTATCTTGTTTTTTAGAAACTGGCACAATCTGGGTAACAAGTAGTGCTCTGTTTCACATGGGAATCTTTAAGCAGCAATCACTCAGATGTGTTTGCTTTCAGAAAACATTCTGTTAGCATGGCACATACTCTAATATATAACATCTTGCCATTCCAGTATAGCAAAGAAGTGCTTTTCTTAGATAGGCCTTTTATTGTCATCATATTTTCATAGAATCAAGAAGAATTTAGGTCAGGAGGAGACTCAGGAGGTTGTCCAGTCCAGCTTCCCACTGAAAGCTAGAGTGGCACAGAATTCTGATTAGGACTTGTCCTGCTGGGTGCCATGATGGAGACAACACAGCCTCTTTGAGCAACGTGTTCCACTACCCTCATAGTGAAATAGTTTTTTTTCTTTATACCAAGTCAGGATTTCTCCCATTTTAATTTAAAGCCTTGTCTGTCATTCTTCTGACATGCATCTCAAGACCTCCCTCCATCTCCTGGTAATTTCCTATCTACTGAAAGACTGCTACTAAGTCCCTCAAACCTGTCTCTTCTGTAGACTCACAGCCAAAGCCTCAGCCAATCCTCAAAGGACATGTACTCTAAGTCCGTATCTATCTTTGTGTCCTCTGCTGGTCTCATTCAAGTTTATCAGCATTTCTCTTGTAATAGGGGTCCAAAGTTGGATACATTATTCCCGGTGTCATCAACTGAGCACTGAGTAAAAGGGAAGTATCACTTTCCTCAATCTACTGGCAAAACTTCTGATGATACAACCCAGTGTGCTTTATCCTGGACACAGCTGGACTCAAGTTTTGCAGGAGATCCCTTTCTCAGTTCTCTTCCACTATGCTGAACTTTGTCTCAAGGTTCAAACATCTCCCAGACTGAGGCAATGGATATACAAAACACTGCAGCTTTCTCTGCATCCACTGTCAGTACATCACTCTCCCTACTCACCAGCAGGCTTACATTATTCTTGTTTATTCTTTTACTGTTAACACAGCTAGCAACACAAACTCTTCTTGTTGCCCTTGATATCACGAAAGTTTCAAATCTAACTCAGTTTTTCCTTTTCCAAGACTATCCCAGCATGCCTGGGCACTGTTTTGGTATTCCTTCCTTGCAGCCTGCCCTGCTCCCACCTTCTTTATATATTGCTTTTGAGGGCTTTTTGTTTTGGTTTTGGTTTATTTTTTTTTTCACTGGAGCTTAGTCGTGAGTTTCCTCTTGGGCTAACTGGTATTTTGGTACATTTATTAATTTTTCTGGATAGACTACTATGGTGCAAATCATTTTACATTACACGCTAAAGATGGTTCAAATTGCAACCTAGATTTTTTTTGATGAAAGATCTTTCCCAAGTATTATTACTGATGTTCTACATGGTATGAATTCCATGTTTCTACACATTTTATTATGAGGAACTCAGTGTTTTCCTGCAATAGAGGCCAAGTTCCCTGGGCTGTTAGGCATCCGCATGGTTTTCTTTGGCAGGTTTTTTATACAAACATGTTTGAGTTTAGAAGAAAACAAACATTCTAATGCTTATTTTGCCAGAGATTACAGCCATCCAAACAGCTCAGTGTTAAAGAAAATTATGTTGGAGTTTTAAGTTTTAGAAGCAGCTAATCAATTGTCTTATATTGGGAGATAAATGCAACTGCTGCTGGTAACTAACCAGAGCATCTCTGGTACATATTATTCAACACTTCATTCCCATCATTAAAGATGTGCAGAAAACAGATCTTCTAAGAGAGAAATATTTTTCATATTGTGTGGAATTCTTTCAGTGCCTTTAGTAGTAAGGTAACATTATTGAAACACTGTCTCATCTCAGCAGAAAAAGTTTGTTTTTAGTATTTCCTTCTATAGGTCATGCAAAAGAGAGCATTTTCTTCTCTGTTTCTCTTCTGCCACTTTTAATTTCATATTTTCTTTTAAAAAATTAGAGATTTGTCCTATGCTCTTTCCTCCAGGTTACTGGCTAGGGGAGATAGAAATCTGCTGTTTTCTTCAAGGGTTTAATGCCACCCTTTTCCAATGCGAACTACCCTTCCCCTCCCCTCTGAAGCACCACGATCGATCTGGAAGTGTGCTAACTCCCTCCTAGGAGGCGCTCAGCACATCTGGCTGCCAGCACTGAGGGCACTGAGCATCCTGCCAGAGCCGCCCCTGACACAGAGCATCAGGAAGTGGCACCTTGTGTGGTACTGCAGTGCTGTCAGAACCTGGTTTTAAGCAGTGCCCCTTCAAATACCCATTGTTTAGGGATGTGATTCCATCTGAGGGTATTAGAAAAGATATCTGAATCATAATCCTACTGGTTTAAGTTTCCCCAGCTGCATGGCCTAACAGCCTATTCAGGTCTGTAACCCATTCCATGTTTTCTTTCAGTTCTTTATCTACAGACAAGGACTGTTAAACAAGCACAATCTGACAAATCATATTTAATGAATATTATTAATGATGAGTTCAACTGCTGTTTCAAGGTGTTGATCTAAACCAAAAGAAATGTAAACCAAATCTTCCCAAAAAATTGTTTCATTTCTAGGGGTTTTGACTATCTGAAGAGCTTTTATGTCTTTATTTGGATTTGAAATTATTGAACATATTTAATAGTTACATATTTGATAAAGGTTTTACAAATATGTGCTTTTTTGGGATTTTCTTGAACAGATCACCCTTTTAATGGTCAGCGATAGTGTATTTAGATACACAGTATATTATAATGTATATTTTGCAAGCAATTATGACAGCAAGATAACATACAATAGTATATTTTAAAACTGAATTATTTTCATAGTAACTTCAGCCTTAATCTGTAGGGTTATGGCACATTTATTCTTTTGTTTGTTTGTTTGTTTATCCCCAAGATAACAATGGGAAATTTTAGAGATCAGGGCAGTGAATTGAGCCATGGAACTGCCCAAGGTCTATTGGCTGAGAAAAAGAAGGCTCTTATTTTAAAGTGTGAAAGCTAAATATAAACCCTTATTGAGTCCAGGATTGACGATTCCATTAAGCCTACCTAATCAGCCTTTCTGAAATACAGCAAAAAGGGTAAGCAGAACCTCTGACTAAAGGGTACTGTGCATCACCTCAAATTGCTTTTTCCAAAGTCTACAATAGTAAATTCAGCTTTCCTTTCAATATTCCAGGCAATAGATGCCTTCATGCATACCTGTGTTGGAGTTTGATAGTGGTTTCCATTTTATGGGAATAAAATACCAGAACTGTGATGCTGAACCCCGATCAAGGATCAAAGTTAACATGGTATCTCTGATATATTATCTGCAAAGGGAACTTTCTAAGAGGGATTAATGAGTGATGAAGAAAATTCATGGACATATCATCTATATATTGGAGAAGACAAAAAATTACTAATGGAAAAACAAACCAAACAAATACCCTAAAACAAATGGTTTTTGAGTCTGTGCCCTTCTCCTGTGCTACCAATACTTGGAGCAAACTGGCAATGTTCTTATGCAACAGCACTGTACAAAGGGGAAGTTTACTAGGATTGAATCAAGTTAAAATCTGTTTTAGCTGTGCCAAGTGTATCACCTTTCAATCAATGGTGGTCAAATCAAATCTATTTTGAGAAATGTTAGGATCCTAGTGTTGCAGTCTTAGAGTCATTGAGAAGTTTGTGTTTGAGCAAGTAAAGGAAAAGCAAACAAAACCTGACAGAGAAGTTTCTAGTTAGCTCCGTGCATAAAGCTCATTTCACCTTTAATATTACTACAGTTTTCAGTGGGGAGAGGAAGGGAAATGTGGATTCTTAAGAATACACAAATATTTTTTTTCTGTTGAAATCATCTTTCAACTCAAGTAAAGCATCTGATATGGTCACATGCTGAACATGAATCAGATGAGCACACCTGGCAAGTAGCTCTTTACTCAGCTCTATGGTTTGGTAGGTAGCAGGAATCATACTGTCTATCTTTAGAAAGGTGCCCACAATATTAAGTTTGCAATTTATTTTTTTTCAAATTATGAGATATTTTCACCTTTCCCTCAGGGCAGGCATTACAATGCATGGCCAGATTTTCAAGAAAAGTTTACCAAATTAGCTCTTTGTGAGAATTTTGGATATGGTTGTTTTTGGGCATGCAAATAATGGCCTGCATTCTGTGCCTAAATAAGAGCTGATCCTTCCTGAAAATCTAGTCTGAGCTACAATTTTAGGAAAGTCATTTGCTGAATAGTTCACTATGTTTTTCTTATTATATCATAGAGGATCTATCTTCTGCAATTGTAAAACAGCAATAATATAATGCATCCAAGCATATCTTCAAACAATAGTATAGAAATAAGTGTATTATACATGTCTTTTTCATTGCTGATACTTATGCTTATTTCCTTTAAAATAAATATCATAGGTATGGTGAAACACAGAAGGGAAAAATTACAAATTCACGACTATTCCACAATTTTTACTTCAGAGCAACTAGCAAAGTCCAGCAGTGAATATTCATTGGATTTGGTACCAATGTTGATTTTTGGCTTTAATAGTTTATAGGAAACTATAAACTAGTAAATAACTTCAGATACATTTACTATGGTGGTTGCAATCCCTCGTAATTATTTAATTGGATGCCTAACACTGTTTATCAAAGATATAGTCAGTATTACATATGAAATTGACTTGACTCTGCATTAAAATGAAAAAGTCAAACAAAAAGCTTGATTTACTACTTGAATTGGAACCCTGTTCAGACTTCAAGAGCAAGGATCCTCTGGAAAACTGTATATTACAGACCACTCCAAACGGAAAGAAAGCAAATCTAAGTGCTTTAGGAAATACATAAGCACATAAAGAAAGCATGTGCATAAATGACTGTGCAAGACTGCATGGAATATTTTGGTCCTTGGCTGAACTGTGGGATAACAACAGCAGAATCAATATTTTTCAAGCTCCACCCTTCTAACTTTTCATGTCATGTTTCAACTGAATCATTTTTGCAAGTGCTGGATTTCTCTGTACCCAGATTTAAAATAGCTGAATTCAAAAGAAGGAAGACTAGCTTGGACATTTTAACCCTACCTTAAGAAATTAGGATCTGAGGGCTGTTGGAAATTCAATTAACATTCTCAAACTTAAACCTTCAGCGTTGGTGTTGCCAACAACTTCATTACACTGATACTCCAAACACAGAGGGCTTATAACCTACTTAAAAATAGCACAAAGCAAGCAGAAAACATGCGAAAGAGCCACACAAACAAATCTTAAAAGGCATGTACCCACCAGATGGGAAGAGAGCAGAAAACAGAGACCATACAGCAAAATTAACACATTGATTACATGGGAATTGTTGCAAATCTCATAACTGAGGCTGGAGCTGTTTTTGTCTTTGATCTAGGCTTACACGAGTGGGAAGGTGAGCCAACATCCCTTTCCCTCACCTACCTTCACTGAAACAAGCACACACTAGGCAGAGCAAAGGAATGAAAGTTAAGACTGCCGTGGAAGTAGTTTAAACTGTTTTTCTTTGTCTTGAACCTTGATAAAAGCATGGCTATTTATAGAACTGAAAAATATCTGATTAATTATTTTTTCTGTAGCAGAGTAAAGATATAATATATAATACTGTATGAAGATCATTTGAATACTAAGTTTTCTTGGTGTGCTTTTGCTTCACTGTATTTAATCTATTTTTGAAAGTAATTAATTGGGGCAGGGGAGCGATAAAATAACTGGAGAGAAATTATCTAGGACTTCTTGATGCTACCTAAGTAGATACTTTTGAAGGTCTGATTTTTGACATGTACAGTGTAGAAATACTGTAATTTGAGCCAGGGCTCTTATTTACTTTGTTTTTAACTACACTGTGCTGGATTGCCAGGTCTGTACAGTTTTTGTTGAATGCTCAGGCATCTCTTTCTGCATGAAAGGATCACATAACAATAACAAATGCTTCTACAAGAAGCCAGGGAGCTGTGCAAAAGGGTTTTTGTGCACAAGCATCTTCTAGTCATAAGAAGTAATCACTAAACAACGTCTGAGGATTTCTAGGGCCAAGAGTGAAAGGCAGGGTAGTGAGCAATGACTAAAAATTCAGTTCAATTCAGAAGACAGTTCTTGACAGTTCTCTCTTTTCTGCTTCATCTTTTTAGTCACAAACAGGCACCATTCATCACCTTTGGTTCAGGAACAGGGATTCCAGGAGAGGCTAAAGCAAGGTGTGTTGGAGTGCATGCTGACAGCTGGTTTGGGAATCAACTGTGAATTTCACAGCTGGTTTTCGTGAATCAGCCTGAACTACTCTGAGTGGTGCCCCTGGCTGTGCAGCTGTGTGCACAGCACACAGGTGCTGATATGACTCAGATTCCCGGCACTGATTCATATACGTATATGGGAACATGAAGTTTTGAATGCAGCTGGTCATAAACTTAATTCCTAAGCACTCACCGTACTGTTTAGAGTTCCAGTGTGTGTGGCAATGGACAGAGAAACTTGCAGAAGTGTGGGCCTAAGAAAACTCAGAGATTTCAGGAGTCTCAAACCCAGTGTTAAGCCTTAGGTCCTCTGAAACTAGAAGGTGGTCAGAGCCTCACACTGCTCCTAAAAGCAGAAGCAGCCTTGCTTCTTCACTACTCCTATCAGCACAATCTGAGAATAAATCTATGGAAAAACTCCAAAAGACCTTCCAGTCCTTCTCACCATATTCATCTTAGGGGCATTCTGTTCAGAAAGGCCTTTTGCTGAAAGACTGTTTTATTTCTTTAGCTGTATTTTCCTATCATCCCTTTGATTCATCAAGGTAATAAAGATGTGCATTTGATGTAAACTGAAGAGCGTCTCTTCCTTTGGATTGCTCCCAAGTGCAAAATCACCATCATAAACAAATTATTTCCAGATACTTGTTAAAAGAAGTTTTGACTATTGCCAGTTAGAGGTCTCATCTCTGCCTGTTTGTTAATAGTGATATGATTTAATTTGCCATATATTGTTTACAAATTTCGTTCAAATACAGGTATTACCTCATTGAGGTACGTAATTCCATAGGGTGACTAAAGCATGTTCTGCAAAGAGAAATATGGGGAGGCACATGCCCTGCAATGAAATTGCAGTAAAATCCACAGGAATTCAACTGTCTGCATATAAAGCAAAGACCTCCCTCCCACTGAACTGCCACAAAAGCATGGAGAACAAAGTATGGCCCTCTGTGCAAACATCTCTGAAGACAGCCAAAAAGCCAAAGGAAAACACAGGAGCCAAAATGTAAGGTCAGGAAAAGGGAAGCGTTATATCAGCACACAGAGAGGCTGCGGTATCTATCAAGCCAAAAAGTTTGGCTTCAGACTGCCAAAGCAAGAATTGAATATGACTAAAATTTTAAAAACTTTGGGCGAAAGTGACCTAAGATTGTTTTTACCTAAAAATGTTTGAACTACTGGGCAGGATAAAACAATCAAGCAAACAATGGAGAAAGGCAGACAAATGTATTATTAAAATATTACTTTAATTTCCTTAATTTTTAATGAAAAATTGTGACTAATTCCATTGCATAAGTCTCATTAGTATCAGCAATTAATAAAGCTTTATGTAATGTGCAAAGAGAAGACTCAAACACTGATCCCAAACATCTTGTAATCAAAAAATATGGGCAGAGAGTTTCTTTAACAAAATACTCTTTAAAAGTCTCAAGTTTCTGACTTATAACAGTTTTAGAAATCTGAAATGTTGTTGAAAGTGAGTTCTCTCTTAGATCTATTTAATATTCTGAAAATGTTCCATCTAAACCAATTGAAGCATTTTTGTGGGTACCAGAGGAAAACAGGTAAAAAAAGCTTTTGAACTTCTAAAATATTTAACTCCAGATTCTCTGCAACTGAGTAATTATAACAGCTGATGTAGAATTAAAGGAGAGATAAAATCTGTATATTTTTGCCTCTATTTTTTACCAATAATGTAATATCTTTATATGATTTTAAATATATTTTATAGGGAAAATTAAAAATACTCATAAAATGATGCACTTACTGTAAGATCCTGTATTATCCTTTGTATTACATAGAAAACAAGAAAAATAATCTATGGTGTTTTCACTTAATACACACATTTATAAAGTGGGCAAACAAATAAAAAAAAAACTACGATTTACCTACCTGTCATTATTTTGTGGTTTAATTCTCAAAAATTATTAACTACGGTTGGATAATTTTAGAAAACTTACATGTCTGTGTTGCTTCACCAGAGACACCATTCTGATTTTGCAATTCCTTAGTGTCTAGGATGTATTTTTAAACATCTGTTTATTTAAGTGAAGGCACCTTAATATTTCTAAAGGTATTGCTAGAGCTGCGAACAGGAGACCAATTTCCAACTATGTTTTCTAGTTCCCTCTCTCTGTTTAATGTTCTTTTCTTGTCATATATTTAGTTGCCTTTCATTTTAATCCCAGCCAGAAACACCAAGATTTTCCTAATTGTAGAGCCATACAGGCTAACACAGGGCAAATGTTAAATACTTGATAGTTTTGTGGAAAACTGGATTACAATTCCCATTGTAAAATTAGTTTTTATTACTTAAAGCAGTATTTCTGCCACTGCCCCATAACTCTACGTTCTTAAGCACAATATAAATTAGTCTATCAGGGAAGAAGCATCTCAGGAAAAATCTCTGACTTTTTAATACATACTGAAGGCATCAATTGGTTCTTTTACCAATGAGCAGCAGAAACGGAACATGTCAAGACCAACAGTTAAGTCATGATAAGCTGTGGTACTTGTTTCAAAGTTTTATACAGAAAGCAAAGACTGAGCACATACTCCTACAGAGAAGTTTTATATCAGAACTTACAAGAAGAGTCATTTTTTTATAAAATATCAAGTGACCAGTGTTTACATGTATCCTTCTTACTACAAAATTTCAGACACAATTTTTCACTAACAACTGAAACAAAATAAATTATAGTTCCAAACATAAATTTCCGTAGGATGACTTTCCCATTATGCCTTAAATGATTTCATTGAATAAAAGTATTTTGTGTCATACTTAGGCAAACAAGCAGGTGGTGGAAGTTGAGCAGACAGCAGATTAAGAACAAGATCTGTATGAAGGATTCAGATACTTTAGTGATAAGGGCGAAATCTAACTAGTTACCTATATACATGTTAATTACTTTTCCAGTCTTCCACTCATGTAAAATGAGTAGATGGAAAATTCAAGAATCTCTATCCTTTGTATCCTTATGCAAAGAGTTGGTGGATGGTAATACAAGCTTACCTATTTATCACCCCAGTGTTAACATGTTGTACCAATTTCAAAGATGGCAGGACTTTTACTGCAGTGCCCCAGATCATCAAAATTCTTGCAATAGCCACTTCAGTGCACATTTTTTTGTAAAAACTCTACAGCCCAGAGAGAGTGCTAGAAGCGCAAAACCAGAATGTGACCTGATACATTTATCCTCATCTCTGAGTACTTCCCAAAATAGGGACATACCTATCGGATGTGTAAAAGAACAACTACTGTGTGCTCACTAACAGCTTGTAAGAGGATTTTTAAATATTGAGTAGGAGGAGAAATGACAGCTGACCAGGAAATAGGGTTATCATATGTTCTTTTTTAAAAGCATCATTTTGAACCACTTCCATAAAACCACTACTCAAGGTTAACAAAGTAAACACAAGCTTAACATTTTATCCTAAAGAATGAACATCAAATGCAGTATTATCTCTAATGCTGCATTGCGGTATCATTTCTGGGTTTCTGTCCAAGTCTTGGTGTGGGACTTCAACTTGTGGATTCCCGGCCAGCTTTGAAACCCACTGTGAGCTCAGCCATAAATGTTCTCTACTTCGGATTATGCAGCAAAATACATACTGTTGTAGCACAAATAGTAGGAATGTGATACCAATAACTGCAATTTTGTAGAAATAATCATACAATATAAAAGTAATCAAGGGCCTAAATAGCACATAAAGACAATTTAAAGACTAAGGTATACTGCATTAAGTATTTTTATTTCTCCTAAAAATAGTTCTTGTATTGCAGCAACAAGATAAATAGAGACTAAATTACAATGCACCAGAATCTCATTTATGCTGTTTTTACATCACTTGGAGAAATAGGACTAGAGCCATTAAGCTTAAGAGATACTAATCATCTTATTGAAATTGCATTACTAATATTTAATTTAATGCTCCTTTTAAAGTGTAGCAGCCCTCCTTCAAGAGCTAAATATTCATGTGGATGGCCTAACTAATGTGTTATCTGAGGACTTCAGTTGTAGCATGAGGCTAATAACACCCCATTTGTAGTAAAGGTGACTGGTTTGAATTCTACATAGACTTTTATGACTCCTAACAACTACTTAAGTCTAGATGTATAATTTGGCTCTAGATCTCCACATCCAAATGAAAATAAGAGAGACAACTGCAGAATGCAAAGTTGACTAAGGCTACAGATAGCATAGTGGATTATTTCACTGTGGTGTTAGAATATAAATGTCCCAGAATACCTCTTGAAGGAGAAGCACATACTAGTGCTGTTTCTCACAAAAAGCCAGCATTGTCAACTCTCATCATCATGTCTTTTTGAAAGCTGCCACCAAAGCAGAAACCACAGACAAAAGCTCCTTGATACACACAGCTTTAGTAAGAGAGAAACACCCAGTACCTCTGGACACCAGAGAAGTGTTATCCACTCAGGTGGTTATATGATAACATGAAACTGCACCTGCACACCATGGATCTGTCTCAAGAAAATATACTAACATTTTAAAATTCACATCCACTCTCTTTGACTGGAAATTTGCCCAAATCAATCTAAAGTAAAAAATGGTTTCTAGTTTTGCTTTGTTTATTATTTATTTTTGTTTAAAATAATAAATTTCACATATTTAATTTAAAAGCTCCTTGCCTTGAACCTCAGAAATATTTTCGGCATAAGCGATATATATATAATCACTGTTTGTAATTATACATATATATATATTATAATACCAAAACCAACAGCCAACAAACAGTATTTCTGATTTTGAAGGTCTACATGCAACAAAAGTGAATGCAGTAGGCCTTTCCTCCAATGTATTTGTAAAAAAAAATAAAATTACAAAGCCATTTTTAATTCTGTCATAATTGACAGGAACACTTAGGACAACACAGCTGGCCTGATTCTGTATAAGCATCTTGTATTATGCATGTAGAAAGTGCTGGCCAAAAAGGGGAGGCTGAAGGAGTTTGTACAGCTGGGTACCAGGTTTCTGGCAGCTCTGGGATTCAGAGCAGTCTCTGATACAGCCTTGATAGAATAGAAAGCAGTGCATGAAAAGTCTGTAGATATAACACATTTATACACATGCACAAAAACACGTAGTTCAACTTGTGACTTAACTGTCTTTGTTTTCTTTCTAATCCTTACAAATACTTTTGAACTAGGTCTTTAGATATGAGGATTGTAAATGCAGAGTGTTCAGGATGTTATGCCAGCAGGCAGCCAGGAAGATCAGAGGAACAGCAAACAGCAAATCTACATCCATGGAGAAATTTGGTTCCTTACTCATCCTTACTTAACTACAACTGTGATTAAAATTACTTGTCTTGAACAAATTTATTCATGTTTCTTCTTTTACATTTCCTGGAAAAACCGTTTCATAACAGGCTTTGTTAGGTGAGGAAACACACACAACTGAGGGCTAATTAAAGGATTAGTCTCATACAACGCAGATTCAAGTCACTTAGGCCTTTTACTATGACAGGATAAACTGAGAATAAAACTTTTAATGCCTTTCAAGATGTTAGGCAAGAGCTCAAAAGCAGTTTCCAGCAGTTCCAGTCAAAGCCTGCGAAGTTTAATTATTGGAAATGATAGATTGTATTTTAAAATATTCTTCTGCAAGCTAACCCCAAATTTTAAGATATCCAAATGTAGGACTTTTTCTGTGAGCATTTCTCTGATTTTAATGTACCTTTTCAGCAACTCCATTAAAATTATTCCAGATGTGTGCACCATTTTAACTGGAATAGAACTTGGGCTAAAACCTGCATAAAAGTACATATTAAATTAACTGGGATTAGTATTTAAAAGTCAGAAAGACAGGCCAGGAGAGGGATCTCCACAACTGGGACTGGCACATTTTTTCCTTGTTTTTATCTTTGAGGTTAGAAAAATACCAGAAATGCTTAGCTTCGGAAGTGTCCTATTTGCTTTTCCTTATTAGAGAAGTGAAGATCCAAATGTAACTGACCCTCTCACAGTATCCAAGCTGCTTTACTTTGCTGATGTGGCCAGTTAATTTTGAAAGAGATTAGTTATTACTTGTATCTTTGTGCAAATTGCAGCATAATTCACTGCTGAAATACTTTTCCCATATTCTGATTTTTAAAAGAATTTGGTTTACTTTGCAGTGAAGGATTTGGGGGGCAATGAAAATAATCGCTATAGTAATCTTTTAGCATCTAAAAACATGATAGAAAAGAAACATGTTGATGGAGCTATTCTAATATTAAAGAGAGCTTCAATTCAAAGAAATTGTGGCCAAAAAAAAGCCTTAACACATCTTCCCTTTTAGTGATATAGGTTCCTAGTTATATCATCTGTAATAATTTCTTGTGCTGTTGTAAAAAAACATTGGTGTACTCTTTGCCTTATGTTGCTCAGTTACAGAAAATTTCTTTTTTAACTGCAGTATAATTGTGTTGCCTAATGAATAAATTATATAACACATTTAATCCTGATTGATATTGCAGTAAAGCTCAAATTATTCCTGCTACTAAATAATGAGCACTTCTGTATCTGCAAAAGATGATTTAACTAATCCAATGTATAGATTTTCTTGAGGCTAATTGTCAAGTTTAATGAACCAGATATCTCCCACTGAAGCAAGTGTCATGTGCCGTTACACCAAGCAGCTACAAGGATTGTAAATCCCCTTGCACAATAGCAGTAGTTATGGATCAAAGCCTGTTCTGAGCTGTCTTCTGCTTGTGCAGTGTCCTTGGCTTTAATGGGAATGTGCAAGCAGAACACAGTTTTCTAATATGTTTTGACTTCAGATTTGATTTTTTCTTTCTTAATTTGTTTTCTGTTCAACTTTAAATCACTTTAAGTACCAAAACTAAAATAAATACAATGAGGAACTAAGATAAGAAAGAGAGCCTATCTGAAAAAATACCCAGATAGGGAGGCCCTGGTTAGGGTGTGTTACAGGGAATGCATGGATTACTGGTGAGCAAGCACAAATCACGATAAAAGCCTTTTTGATGCACAGTGTCTGTGGCACTTTCACATTTAAAGCCATTGACAAATTTAGCAGGAAAGAGATCCAGTAGTAAAACAAATTTCAGCAAACCAATTGAGCACAACTGAAGTCCCAGACAGGCCTGCTATAAGTTGCTGTTACTGATGCATAGAAGGGACTAAGTTAAAGACAGCAGATACTGAATTACATTGACATGGGGAAGTGGGGTAGAGGCACTCAGCCATGAACAGCAGGGCAAACACAAGATAAAAGAGCAGTTGTTTGCTTAGTCACTTTTTGCCTCTTGTTGCTTACTGGACTGCCAGATCATCCCCATCCAGAAGTTATTTATGACACTGAGATTTTTTTCTAGAACTTAGTCAAAGTGTCAGACAGCTGGAAAGGAAAAAAAAGAAAACACCTCCCCCCCGCCAATAGCCCAACAAACCGACAAAACCCAGCAATACCAAAACCAAAAACCTAAATAAATAACCAGAATTAATCTGGAATAAAGCATCAGGTCTGGAAAAGTGGTAAGTTAAAAATTTGATGTTACCAAATTAGTGATTTATCATGGTAGTTATGTTTGGAGGGTTCCCTGTCATCTCATAAGGATATAGCCACATAACTTCTCATCTGTGTCACTATCATTAGCAACAGCATTAATAGGAAGAGAATATAATGAATTTTTTTTCCTTAAGTCTTTGGCTAAAACCTCTGTTGACATCTATGTGTTTTTCTGCTTGGCATCAACAGATTCATGATTCAGAGCATTTATACTTTTCAAACTATAATTTGCTGTTGCTGTTTTCGTCTGTTTGTTTCAGTATACCTAATTTTTTTAAAAAGCATTTCCAGGTACATTTAAAAGACATTTCTGTAATTATAAAATGTACCATTGCCTCAAATCTTACCATTCATTGCAGTATGAAACTTTCTCTCAAAACCTGTCCCTCTAGAATTTTTTAAAATATTGTTATTTTTATTACTTACCATGAACCCACTTGAAGTGGACTGAATCAAGCAGATGAACCTTCCCTGTTAGAGTTGATTGGAAAGTTTCTCTCTGGCAGTCTTCACTAATCCATTTGGAAGGGACTGAAAATATTTGAGTTGGATAGTAAGGAGAATATTCTTTAAAAAAAATAAAATTTTTAAAAAATTATTCATCTAACTCTCAAGTAGTATTTACTGAGTTAAGCCAGAAAATTTATTTATTCAATTTATTTATTTAAACATGAGTAGTTTTAACTGTTTTCCTCATTTGCACACTTAGATATATCAGCTCATTTTCATTCTCTTTTTGAGGTCTAGACTCTGAAACATAATTCTCGTATACCTTAACCTTGGCCATATCTCTGATCTTTCATATTTTTTGTTCCACGTTATGCAACATCAAGCACAACAGACACCAGATACTCTCTCACAACTAGAGGATTACTGCTTCCGTGCCACATAAAAATTATATAAAAAGAAAGCAGATTACTACCTAATTGTATGTTTCATAATATGCCAATGTTGCCAGTAGTTTTGTGCCTGGGTATTTAAGAGGTAGCTGAATGATTCTTATAAGCCATTTCTGTCTATGCCAAGGAACATGATTTCTGTACTACAGGAATGTTTTGCTCAAGTTTTGCTTAAGTGTATGGTTGGGCATAGCCAAGCACAAGGATCAGCTGAGAAGAAATTAGAAATAAAGCATATTTGTATTTCATGACATTTGGGAAGTTGGCTCATAAAATCAAAGAATGAAGCAAGAATTGTAGAACTGTGGCACACTAGTGCATTATTCCGCTCATCAGCCCTTTATGCTGTGGTGAAGTTACATACACACAACTGGAAGAAAAAGTCTGTCAGCTTTTAGCACATTTGAACTCATGTGGAAAGGGCCTCAGGACGAACTTTACTTTGTAAAACCATCCAGAAACATAAAGAGTAGTAACTGCAGCACATCTGCTAAACTTTGCTTGATACCTGCCCTTCAAGAATTGCTCAGTTTTTGTATATTACCTTGGCTTATCCCTTAACTAAATGGGAAAATACAGCCAAAATATTCTTACTCTCCAAAAGTCTTCTCCTTTGCCCAAGTGTTAATGATAATCCCTGATTATCCGGCAGTAGCTTAGCATACATAAAACTTGTCTGTCTAGCAGTGTGAAATCAAGAACTTTTCTTAAATTTATCTGCTTTCAAAAATTGAATCTCTCATTTTTCCTCTGTCTTCTATTGATTGTAGACCTTTAATAAATGATGGAAAAATGGGTAAAGAATTTTACATTAAACAACAGGCATAATAGCCTGTGGTCTTTGCTAGAGTCACTGAGAACATTTTTAATGAACGGGCATGACAATTTTCTTTTTCAACACCCACATCAATAATAATAAGCTCAAGACAGAGACCTTGGGAGGTAAGCCACAAATTTGTGGCAGTCTAAACACAATGATACTCAAAAATTCAAAATCTAACTTAATTTCCCAGGCTTTTATTTAGTGGACTGTAGGTTAATCAAATGCATTTTCTTGCTAAGAGCTGATGAATTTGGATAATCACATACTGCATCTGCAGAGGTTTTTTTCCCTCTCATCTCTATTGTTCCATGAGATAGTTTGCCCTTCCCATAATATATAGTTTAACACTGGTTAATTCAGCCCATGTACCACCTTCATCCTGAGTAACAGCAGCCTTGCATCAGTCCAACTCCCCAAAAACTTGGCATATGATATAGTAAACTGAAATACCACACTGTTAGTGAAAGATCTGAGCACTGCCAGCAAGAGTGGTTACTAGGACTTACTAGAACCCCATAGGGCGAGCAGGCTGGATCCTTCAGAGAGTTTAGACTATTTCCATTCAATACAGAGGGCTGTTCTGACCTGCTTTCTGTACTATTAACAGATTTTTAATGCAACCTGGCAATGTCACTTTTCTCTAGCAAAATACACATTTCCCATGTCCTCTGTTACATTCAAATAACCATATTGCAGTGGGTGAATTGCTTGTAAATAGCAACTTGAGGGTGGGTGTGAGAAGATTGGTCCCAGGCTGTTGTGCCATACTGTTTCCTTGCAAACAGCTTTTCAGTATCTATGTGTAGCAAACTTCACCTTTCAGATCCCAACTACTTCACAGCAAGTGGCTTTCTATAAATGAAGGGGCAGAAGAGTTAGTCCGATGGCACACTGCTTGTCATGGCTCTCCTGTCAAAAGTGCAGACATTGTACTTTGAAACTGTGTTGCTCTTCCCACAGCCACCCCTATATGTTTGCGGCTCTCACATGACTTTTCCTTTTTGTCTATCACCCATTTCCTTTTAGCAGGATCATAGGTATTCCCCCCATGGCCTCAACATTATGTTGCGGCAATTGCAAAACTTAAATTCTTGACTGATCATATGAATGGTTAAACTATCTAGCAAGGGTCAGTTGGGAGACTTTTAGAAAAGGTTTTATACTTAGCCCCAACTTCAGCATTAGTCCATGTTATTTTTAGTCTCAGGTTGTTTTTTCTTTCCCTCACCCATCTCTTCTTTCCTGAACCTGCAGTAATAGTGTCAGCCATTTCACTGTTTTAGCTCAATTTTTAGTACATTTGTTTTGAGCCAAGTGGAAATCAGGAGAGTAGGAGGAATATTGTTTAGAATATGTAAGATATGATCTCTTCAATGGGCCACTAGTTTATTTTACAAATACTGCAGTGAAATATACTTCCATGCATAAAAATAAATTTAATTCAGAGAATTGCTGCAGCACTTATAAAATGTTTACTGAAACTCTAGAAAGCTCTTTCTTTTGTTTATTTGAGTTTATGCATGACAAAGTACAAAACAAGAGAGTACTTTCAGTGATTTTGTCACACTGTGCAACTACGATCAGGTATAAAACCCAGCAAATTTTCAAGTAAAAAACCCAAACACATCTGTTTCTGGTATATGTCGGGGGAGAAAAAGAATGTTACAATATTGTTTTGAAGTATTCTTTTCTCTACAACTTCAGTGCCTTAAAACATGACACAAAAGATAAGATCAGACTTGGTAACTCCCCCAGATTTTTTTCATGCATTTCCTTATTTACCCTGGGAACAGCTTTTCAGACAGAGGTTGCTCTGCAGGCAGAATTAGAAAAAAAAAGTGTTTTGACAGATTATCAAAGGGTGATATATTTGGGCATTCTTATCTGAAGTCTTCACTTTGAAAAAAGGCAATGTGAACAGGTGGATTTCCCACATTGCTTCAAACACAGGCAGTGCGAATTAAAATAGGTCAAAATACGTACACTACCCACATCTTAATACACCAGAACTTTGGTTTTCAAGCAAACATCTCCATCTCTTACTGTCCTTTTTGAAGGATTGCTAGGGCCACCAACTGCGTTACAGTCAGCTGAGTAAAACAAACTGTTTTGTCTATGCTAAGTGTTATTTAGGATATTGTCCATTGTGGGTGGAGACAACACGTGAATCTTCTGGGAATTGTACAGTGAATTATGTACACATGAAATTGGTTGGGTCCCCAGTTCACTGTATCAAGTCCCAAAACAATTAGTGATTGTGGCATCCATACACTTAAAGTCAAAACTGGGCAGAAATTTGAGAAATTGCCACTTCAAGTTTTCTTTTCTATCTATGGTGATACACCAGATGATTTTTCCATCCAGGCATTAATTAGCATTACCTTAGAACATAAAGTAAGGAGATAAAGGCAAGAGAAATAACAAAGTCCTGATGTTCTTTCAGGATAAGAAATTCAACCTTTTAACCAATGAAATATGTATAAAACTGCCTTTGAACATTGCAACCTTTCCCTTGTGATATGATCACAGTGGCATCTCATCTGTTGCTACTTTTTCCAGTCATCAAACCATTCAGAAAATTAGTCAGAATTAACCTTACTTAGCAGTGGGGATGCCAAGGGGATTTCTAGAAGGTCACAGAACCCAGCATTGTCCCCTCCTCATCCTACACTAGAACTGCAAAGCTCAAAACATCTTTACAACAAAGGCAAAACCCAACACACTATTTGAAGCATGTGCGCATGGGCTGCAGCACGCCAGGGAAATTGTATGCTTTATATGTCTGCATTATCTATTTTTAGATATTTGTATGATTACTGCAAAGACCTCACTGTTTTTCCTTGTTAAATAGTTGTTTATGCAACCGTCCTCCTGCAGGCAACTGTGTTCATGGGATCCTTACTTTATAAGGAATTTCAGTCCCATATGTTGCTCCTGGCGCTTTTTGCTGCTCTACTGGCACCTCTGCTGCTTGCCCTTTCACAGAAGTGACAATTAAATCATAGAAAAACAAATCTTAAGCTCTAACAGAAATCTCTCCAAGCCTGCAGCTAAAGCAACCAAGACCCCTTGTAGATGGTATTTAAAAGTTATAGACTGCATCTGGCCACATGACAGTAATGACATAAATCCATACATTCCATAAGAATTTCAAGACTGACTGCTGCTCAAGGAAAGCAAGTTTTGCCTGATGTACAGAATTGCTTTGATGTTAACAGAAGTGCAAAACATTCAAGATTAATTAGAGCTCAAAGTATAAATGCAACAAAGGGAATTCCCTTCCCTTCTGTTCTTTCCCAATGGAGAGAGGGAATTCCCTTCCCCTTCTGTCTTCTCTCTGAGCAGGGAGGGAATCCCTTTGCTATGCTTACTCATTATGACGCTTCTTTTCTCTTCCTTAGAGCAATGGGAAGTCTGGGTTTTTTAATCTTGTTTCTCCTTTTCCTGTAAGAGGGTTGAGGACTCCCTGTGACTCTCCGTTCTTCCCATCATTTCTCTCCCAGAAGTGAAGAGCTTTGCCTGCTATTTTCTGCAGACATTCACTGTACCACTTTTTTGCTTTAATGTTTCAGTATGGGAAATACTTTTATGTGGGTTTGGTGGGGTTTTTTTTCCTTTTTCTTTTTTCACCTGAGTGCAACATTTTATACTTACAAAAATATGAAACCGGGCAACCACTTGAAATTTGGTTACTGGCAGCTGTCATCTAAATATAACTGTATCCACTTAAGTATGGCTAATTAATAATTAACACAGGGAATGGGGTTTAAAAACAAAGCAGAACACCAGGATCCATATTTCATAAAGGGGCTTCTCTCCACGCACCAACTACAGCTTGTAGTGCAAGAATTTAGCTTTTTGCTCTAGAACTGACTCAGATGATCTGTACCTCCCGCTCCCCACTCCCCTGCAGAAATTACAAAATACCATGAACTAACAAATTATTTCAAGTTCACTTTGATGTAGAGGTTGACGGCCCAAAGAATCCACAACCAGTGTACAGATTAAGTTCCATTTCAGCTGTACACCACTGAAGTAAGCTTTCTGTTTCCCTTCGCAGGGTAATGAGTTTCATCTCTGTGATTAAAACTAAAGAATAATGGATGATGATGTGAACTTAGTTCATTTACTACAGTACTTGCTGTTGGGTTTTAATAATTTAGAATATTGCAGATCATAGAAGTAGCAGCTCTGTGATACCTTTGCTAAAAAGTAATGAAGTAATATTAATGTGAAACCTAATTGTAATCTATGTCCCGGCTGATCTCTCTTTGCTAGGATAGGGCAGTAGCTTCTCCCTGAGAATTCTCTGCATTTCCTGCTGAAAAATGAAGTGAGCTGCTAAAGAATTGGTGAACTTCTAATGCAGAATGATTTTTTTTTCTGGTTTTAAATGAAATGCGCTTTTTTTTTTTCCTAACTGGCTTTCAACATCAAGGACAGAGTCAACAGATTTTAAAGGCAAATTTCTAAAAAATGAAGCCAAGTATAGTAATAATAAAAATTAAAGGAGTAATAAAGGAAAATAATTTAAATCCCATAGAATATCAGTTAAGAAAATTCAGCTTTTTCTCTTCAAACCTCTCTTCTCCTGAATGACCATTCACTGTTTTTTTCTTTAGATATGACAGTGATATTACTAAAAATATAATTAAAATTTCACTCTAAATGTTTATAGGAAAAGATTTTCTCTTAGGAGCAAATTCTTATTTAAATAAAATTACAAGCCTTTTGATTCCATCCACTTTCTTCCTGGATGAGTAGATTAGGTTTTCCGATCTCACAAATGAAGCACCACTAGTGCCAGAAAACTGCTGCTATATAGTCCTTATACTTTAAGAATTTTTAACAAACAAAAATTTGTGACAATGTCATCCTCAATTGCGTTAACATCAGCTACTCATTCATCGTATATCTTTAGAAAATCACTGTGCTAGGTATATCACATATGGTAAGAGCATGTTGATAAACCAGGTAGAGTGAGTATAATCAGACTATTGTGAACAATTTTATTTTAAAAACATATAATATTTTACTTTCATTTTGTGAGGGTAAATAGATATAAATCTTGCATTATAGAAACCCAGCATGCTCTATTGGATACAAAATATTGGTCACTCAGCCAGGTTCGGGGAAAGAAGTAATCTCAAAGTGACAGAAATCACTATCAGAGAAGGGAGGGCAAGAAAGAAGCCAGATACAGCCGAGTGGTAACTTTTCCTCTGGCAGCTTCCTGGTTTTGACTTTCAGAGTCTTGATTTCTCCTCTTGAGACAGAGTTCAGTGTGAGATCCTCAATGCATTTAAGCATGTATCTCAGCCAGTCTCAGCTGGCTAGAATTTAAGGCTCAAATGATCTCGTTTGTGAGTAGACTCTCTGAGTCAATGTGTTACTCGTAAAAGTTGGGATTTTCAAGTGAAACCTTGGCTAAATTATCATCTTTCACTGTGCTGTTGCCTTCACATTTGTGAGATGTCGAGCATTTTTATTGCTGGAACACTCTCACTTCGGCGGAGTGGTACACTATCCTCCTCTACCATAAATCATTGTAATGAAATTATAATAGAGAACATTTAATGTCATTTTATCTTGGCTTAGTACTTTTGTTTTTGAAAATTATAAGAATCACAGAAGTTATTTGTTGGGCTTTTCATTTACTGTTAAGTTACCATGGCTTTGAATGGCTTTTATTTAAAGAATCTTTCATAATCTGTGTTTCTTTTGGTGTCATGTCCTCAGAGTTTCCCACTGCTGTCTCCAGCTCTTAAACTGAGCAAAATCAACAAACATTCTTTTTTTTTTTTTTGGTGCTTCATACCGTGAAGAAAAGGTGAAAATATGTGAAGGTCACATGGATGTTATGTCTCTAGGGAAACTCTGGTTAAAGTTGTGCAAATATCGTACATGCAAATAGTCCGCGAATTTTCAGGCTGGTTATTCAGCAAAATGAGTATGATTGCCAGCCCTCTGGGGGCTGCTGCACTAACCCTAATGCTTTGATTTATTTATAACAACTGCTACATGAAAAAGACAGTGTTGACTGAGAACTCGTTTGCTATGATTTTTTTGCTCCTCCTAATCTGTGTTTATCTATTCGCATTTCTGAAAAGCATGTTCTGGCAACTGATGCAGGTTCACATGTTATGAAAGAACACTCAAATCTGTGATGACCATCCTCAACTCTCTCTTGGGGAACAGCTCTCCGAGGCCTATACTAATGTAAATTAGATGAATATTCATCTCTTATGAACAAATATTAGTGGTTCTTTTTTCTTACTATTCATCTGTTCTTAAATGATGTGAACGGTATGGTAAAAAGGCCTGAAAGAAAGACACAGAATCTTCAAAGATGTTTACAGGATGACAAAATTTCATATTATATTCTGCTGTTACTGCCCGAGAAGAGAATGATCCTCAAGGATAAGGTCTAGCTACATTCTTCTGCCTTGAAAATCAGATGAGCCACTAACCCGAACCTTCTGGTACACAAATAGACGAACCCAGAGAGAGAGGTTGCAGTGTGTAATTTCCAGCAGGATGTGTCTCCCCGGGTACGAGGCGCACCCCTCCGGACCGACCTGCCGCTCCCGCCGCGCAGGAGGCAGCTGCTCTGCTCTCTGTATGTACAAACACCAGTCCCGGTTGCCGTGACAACCCGGCAGCCCCGAGCAAGGCACGGCTCGGCACGGCACGGCTCGGCACGGCATCCTCCCCCGTGCCCCTCGGACAGCACGCCTGGAGGGCTGCGCTGGCACAGCCGGCCGAGGGGAGCGGCGGGGAACGCGCTGTGGGGCTGTCAGATGATGGATGTGAGCGGCTCTGCAAGGACCGTCCTCAAATACCTGGCGATAGGACTTGCTTAACTGTGTATATTGCACGTGTACGTAAATAATAATTTATCCGGGGAAACAGAATTTAAAAAATTTGGATAGCGTTTGAAAAGGAAGAAGGGCTGTGGACAACAGTATGTTGTGAATTTTAATGCCTTCTTTTTAAAATTCAGCATCTGCAAATTAGATTCTGTCCCCAAGCTTGTTTCTTTCCTCAGTAAACGGAGACACATTATCAAGACAGCATTCCTGGATCCACGAAAGCTAGTATTTGTGTTAGCTTTTTCTGGCAAGAAGCCAGAAAAAAAAGAAACATTTAACTTTATTGTGTGTGTTGGGGTTTTTTGTTGTTATTTTTTTGCTTGGTTGTTTGTTTTTTTTTAACCCTTGATAAATATACAGGACCTAAAACCAGACCCAATTGAAAAAAAAAATCATTAAAGTTATTAAAGTCACATTATTCAGATTGTTACTATAATTATTATTAGGTATTTCATACATAAACTCTATGTTTGCATGAAACGTGCTAAAAAACAAAACAATGTGCCACATTTGATGAACTTGGAAAATAATGCTTTAAGCAAGATGATCAAGAGACATTTCATGAGCTCAGCTGGATTCTCACAGCTAAGGGGAAATCCCACATTATACTTTTAATTCATTGTGAACAGATAATCTTTTCATGTCGCTGACAAGGAGTATTTTAATTCATTGTCTCGTTTCAATTGATGGCTCCTATCAGTGACAAACTCATGTAAAAATATTAAGAATCTGAGTTCACCGTATGTTGCTTCATTGTAGTAGTGTTAGCACATGGGAGTAATTGTACCTTTTACTGAGCCATTTTTTTCACAACATAAAGACAGAAACAGTGCACTGGTTAAAAAAAAAAAAAGGGAACGCTTTCACTGATACTTTATCCAGCCCATCATGAGAGACCTGTTGGTAGGAAGAGTGCTAATACCATGTCAAAACTTGGCATATAGGAAAACCGATACTCTGGGCAATGCACATATTTTCATTTACGCTTCTTTGGACTGACTTTTGATAGGTGGCTCTGCTTATCAGAAAGCACCAAAACAAAAATGGATATCATCAACTGACCATTGGTGAGACCTGCTCTGTACCAACATTGTTCAAAAAGTTCTCATGTATTCAGTCATGATGTTTTTAGACATTCATTGTGCCTGATATCTTGAGCTAGAAATTAGATGCCTGATCTCTAATGAAAGGCAACAGTAGGTGGACATCTTACTTTTAAGTACCAGCCTTTGCTGGTACTTATAACATACATTCTCAAATGTAATTAGTTCCATTTATTTAAACAGTTCAACAACAAATCCTTCCACAGTTAGGTTTTCAACATTAATTACTTAACAAAATTTCCTTCAACCCTTTGACATTTCTTCTCAGGAAACAGTAAGATAAAATTTAGATAATCGAGTATCCTTACCATCAGGATCAGTTTCAGCAATTTGAGCTGCTGTAACCAAAATGTTCTCAGTTGTGTAAAAAACAATATCCTAGCCTGTCTCCCTGCATCACTAGAAAGCATTCGGCTCTACTAATGCCTTATATTGAAGAGAAGAGTTTGTTCTTAAAATCATAATATATAACATGTGGCCTGATTTCCCAAACAAAATATGGGACACTATGAAATCTTCATTGTTGTTATTATTATTATTATGCATCAGTACATTTAATCTAAGAGGTCACTGGCCTAGTTCCTTTAAAAACAAATTACAGTGCTTATGGGAAATGACACTGAGTTCAAATCCTTTTTGTGCATTTGAAGACCTGAATGAAACGGATCTGCGGGAACAGAGAAATCTAACTTATTTCACATAGACTATCAAGTAATCACTAAATTGTAAGGAAAATGTGCTATTACCATCCTGACCAGATGTAAACCAATGAACTGGAAGTGAACGCACCAATTTTCCATTAGTATTCTCCTGAGCTAAGTGACTGCATTGATAGTGTATAATATTGCTAGGGATCTGATGGAATTAATTTCATGCTCGGGCTTTCCAGTAGTCCCTTTCCTGAGAAATCTTTGTAGGCTGAAAAACTCTTCTAAAATTTCTCTTAGAGTAGTATTCAATGGCAAAGTGGAATCAGAGCTAGTGTTTGCATTCAGGTTTCTGCTGCCATTCTTAAAATTTTTAGTTTCATCGTCTCTGTAATACAGCCAAATACTATCACAGAGTAGCTCCACCTTGAAATAAAGTGATAAAGATTGACTTTTTACTTAACTATGACACATATGCAGATAATATATATACCTATATAGAAAAAAATAAAATAGAGAGACCATGATTTTAATGACCCTATTTGTTAGAGTATTACCTTCTCTGTCACCATCTTGAACTTAGAACAGATCTGGGTCTCTTCTAAATTACAGAAGTGTTACTTTAGAGAACATTAAATGTGTGGAGAACACTGAGGTTATGAAGCCTCCTGAGCCCCACACCTCAGAAACAGTTAAGAGATTCCTATGTGTGGTTTCAGCTTTGTGATCTGTGAACACACAACCACCAGTCACCCCTTCCGAGCATGACATCAGTGATGGCATCTCTAGCTAGGTATCAAAGCTTGCTTTTCAGTGAGATACATTGTTAACTTTAGACTCTATATCAGCACGTTCTCTGAAAATGTGACATATTTCATATGCATACATAATGAATACAGAAATGTAGAGTGCATATAGAAAAGTATAATCATAAAGGAAAAACCTTAAACTTTGCATCATTGCCTTTGATGCTGTAAATTGTACCAAATTTAGGAGACTTGTGGCCCCAAAACTGCACTTCCTTCCAAACAGACCATTATGCCATTTACTCTTATTCATTATTTTAATACCTTCTTGTCCATGCTTACAAAAAACACAACAGTTTCTTACAGTGACACTTAGAGTTCGTAGGTGACCAGTCTCCCTCCCATTCACACTCTGTAACTGGCCAACCAGACAGGTCACAGAGGCTTTGATGATGCTTTGACTAAATCAGGAAGTTTGTGGCCAAGGATTCACTTAAAGTCGGGTAGTACTTTTCCACCCAAACCACTAACACATTAATATTATTCCAAACTAGAAGGCAGTAAGGAGTCTTATATAGGTTAACTGAGCTTCTCAAGAGTTTCCTAGTATTTGTCCTATCATACTATAGCAGGCTCCACTATCAAGGAAACATTTATTTTAAAAATCAAAAGATCTAGTACTTTTTACAGTTTACTTTCACATATTTTACTTCCATGATAAGTATCATAAAGGATCACCTCTGCTGAAAAGACAGGATGTCCCCTTGATATACTGACAGACAGAGCGGCTTGTGTGTGCACCCACTCCCCTGGGCTCATGGGAACATTGCTCACAACTGTGCCTCATTATATTAAGGAGAATCTCAGGCATTTCTAGTTTCAAGGCATTATTACTATAAAAAGATCTGGAACCACATTCTGCTTTTATTTACACTGTTTTTGGTCCTAGGTTTGTATCAAAGTCATGATGAGCTCCATCTCTCATCCTAAGATAAATCAAGCATTTTTAGTGAGTTTGGTAACGCCACATCCTAATCTCTCTATGGAAGCTTCTTTCTCTGGAGACATTTGAAATGTGTTTATTAGGAAGACCATATTTATATCTTCAGGGAAGTCTGTATCTAAAAGGGAAAAACCTTGTAAGGCAGATGTTGCAATTGGCTAAAAGATTGAAACTGAGCTTTGTTTTATGCAAACTAGAGCGTGAACATTTATCATGTAACTAGGATTTAAAGGAGCAGCATGAAAGAATAAAAGGATAAAATTTGAATGCCTCTTTGTGCTCCAGTGTTACATTAGGAAAGGGTTAATAATGTCACAACTGACATTCGATTCTTGCTGGTCAATGACAGGTTTTAAAAGCTGCTCCAAAAGCTGGTTAAGCAAACTATATTTAAACTTATTATTGAATGGCACATACCATCATTTCACCTACGTTAAATGTCATGAAACTGTACTTTGTCCAATATAACTAGAACAATCAATCACATTCGTTCAGCTGACATGGCCTGTAGGACAGTGGAGACTCTGCTGGTGGAACTTAAAGTACACATGAATAAAATGCAAAATGCTAGCATGTCACTAGTGTGTTCAGATAACCTAATGTTATAGCCCACGTTGTATGAAAGACTTTTGGAACCTTCAGTCTTGGAAATAGCAATGACCCATTCTGCTCCAAAGCCTGAAAAAGCAATTTAATTCCTTGTTACAGTTTAACATAACAGGATAACTTTCTGAATGTAACCAATCATTTTCCAAATATGCTGGACACACTTGTTAATAATAAAGGAAAACAGTTAAACATTAACACCAATCAACATAATTGATTGATTACTGTAAACTATATGGAGCCACGTAGCTTCATATTTAGGTCAGAAATGCACCTACTCTTACCTTCCTCTCCCTGTTCCTGGCTTTTGAAAGGACCTTTTCTTCATCAGTGGGACAGAGGGAAAGGAGATTGTTTTTATTATTCTGTCATCATTTGTCACATCCTAGCTGCATAGGCAGTTGATGCTTTATTTCTTTAGTATTGTAAGCAAAGAGAAAAATCTGGTGTTTCTGCTTTTGATTTGCCCACAGGTGAAGTACAAAGGGCCAAGCTGACACTCAACATTTAAGTCATAGTTATGTTGCAAGAATGTTTACAGGAGCAAGGACAACAGGGACTGCCAGCACCCAAAATCACAGAACTGATGATATCCAAGAAAACAGTTTTGGGAACACTGGGTCATCTAAATGTCATTATTGAGTATATCAATATAATCTCATTACCTTTCATGTACTGCTTCAACTAGACATGAAGACTACTGTAGAATAAATAGTTTTAATACACAAAAATTGCAAACAGTTCAGATCATGGGCCCACTATTCATTACTTAAGAAAGCCTCAGCTCCTCTATCAAAATGTCTTATGGGCTTTCCTAAATGTAAGTCACTTGTGATATTGCTATGGAACAGCATACAACACAAGATTTTTTTCCCTCTCTAATTATCAGCACTGAGTAAGAAAATTAAGTTTGCAATTGGTTTGCAGTAGCACAATAATAACTGGTGGTTTGTTTTTGTTGGGTGGCGTAGAGTTAGATTTTTTTCACAGAACTATTTGTTTCAGAGCAGCATTGATAAAAGGTGAAATGATAGTGCTGAATTTGACAGTCAGGAAGATCTCGGTGAAAGTAAAGAACATTTATAATATATTCACCACTGTTCTATATTTTACAATGTACTAAATATGAAGATTAATGGCTAGAGACAGACATTCTAAGTATTTATATTCCAATAAAAGGGTTGTAATAAAGTCATTTTGGCTTCTAATAAAAAATTAAAAATATTAGAGTAGTAACATAGATGACAGCAAAATGACTTTTGGTGGCCCATGAGATGATTTTGGAGGTGTGCATTCAAGTCAGAAAAACACACAGCAGAACATCTTCACAGTAGGCACCCTTTAGCACAATTGTTGACCCTTTCCATTACATGCCAGACAATTAAATTGGTACTGTGGGTGAATATTGGGGAACGAGGGCTAAGCCTGTGTGACATTGACAGATAGGTCTGTACTGCAGCTGTTCATGTTGAAACTCCTCTACAGAGAGTCAAGGCTGCCAAGCTCCACCAAGTTCACCAGGTAGCACTCAGAAAGCAAATAAAAAAATAAAGCAAATAAAAAAATAAAGCAAATGTAATCGGAGGAAATATATGGAAAAGAGCAAGTAAAACACTATGTTTTTCAAGTTTCTTGTTTTTTAAAGCTGTGAAACACATCAAAAAAACTTCTGTGATGATTACAGCATGCATTAGAAATACATCTTCAAGCTGGCAAAACCTTGGGGGGAAAAAAAGGAAGATACAGTACTGAGCATAAATTTATTTGGCTTTTGACATATTTTAATGCACTCACTTGAACAGATGAGGGAGCTATATTCCATAACTTAAAGCTGGACAGTGCTTTTAACATACAGTTTATATATAGAAGAAGTGTGAAGGACCATTATTCCATGGAAAAAATATTTGGCTGTATTAAAGAGAAATAAATTGTTCCTGCCAGTTTCATCAAGATACATTTCTCACATGACTCTTCAGTTCTGCAATCCTGCACAGGAATATGGAAGGGTAGACTTTAGCCAACTGGCCACTATTGATTGACCTGTTTCTGAAAGAACATGATGACATGACAGTCTTGGAACAAAACGCACACAAGAGCAAGGAGAAAACATACTCATACTCTACAGGACACTAATTTAGATCTTAAAGCCAAACTGTAGTTAACTGTGGAATGACCCCTTTAAAGAACATTGTAAGCTCACCTTTGCTTGAAGTAGTTGATGTCCCCTTCTTACAGGTATATATGTTTGCATTTTTATTGTCCCTGAAACATCTGTATCTACCAGCACCTCAAGCTCTTAATCTGTAGGGTCTATCATGAAAAATAAATAAAGTTACCTCTCCATTAAACAAAATATTTCTCTCCAGTTCAAATACTAACACTAATTTATCCTTGCAAACAACAAAATGAAGGCATTTTCTAGATTGGCAGTGAAAGTTCCTTAAAAACTTATTTAATACTACCTCCATGGAAAGGGGTTTGTGGTTCATTATAGGTTCATGCCACATGCACCATTTTGAACAGATAACTATATGCTATAAGCTTCATATCAGATACTGATATGAAGGGTCTGCTCTGACCCTTCCTTTTTTCCCAAGGGAGCAACAGAGAAGCTATTCTGGCACTAAAAGCTTCAGCTTCTTAGCTGAAATATTCTATGGAGATCTTGTGCTACACCTAGCAGAAATATCTTATCAGTCCATATTGCAGAGACTGACTTTATTGTTTTCTCTGAGACTGCTCCTCTGCAATTTTGCTCTACGACCCATGGTCTTACACAGTTAAGGAGTTAGTCCCTCTTTTCCTTATACTCAGTGGACTCATCCGTTTGGGATTTTTATTTTCTTTTAAGACATTTGAAGAGAAAGAGGACCTATTCTCTTGTTAAATTGCTACTAGTTTAGCTGGGTGACAAATGCACTTTTTTATTGTGTCTCTTCTACCTTTCTTTTCATTTGTGTTTATTATCTGAGTACTTAGGTCATACTGCAGTTACCACTAGTTTGGGAAGAACATCAGTGTAAAAGGAAAATCAGGTGCTTGCCTCATTATGAGTCATGATCCACACAATTTTTTCATCTCAAACATTTTCTTTTAGAGAATTGTTTTTTTCCCATTGTATTGAAAAAGAATGTCATCTTTTTAAATGCTATCTCAAGGGAACCTTAACCCTTGAATGTATTGTGTCTCTGCCTAGTGAGAGACTTTACATTTACTCAACTCAAACTCTCCATGTACACAGGGGGGAAATTAAATAACTAATACAGAATATTTTATATAATGCAAAAATTCTCATAGTATAGAATTCAAGTAGCACCTGACTGTCAGAAAAGATAACCTCTTTATGCTACCACTCAAATGTATAGAAATTATATTCTGTCTGTAATTACCTGGACTAAACTGCAGTCAAAGTGTCCAAAGGATTTCCTTCAAAGGCTACGTTCCTGGATTCTTGACAGATTTCTATTTCTTCTGTTTCTCAAACCACAAGTGTCTTTGTGGTCTTCAACTAAAATCTTACTGATTACAGCAGATGCTATCTGAAATACCTTCCATTCAACAGCCTTCATTCTAGGATTCAGTTTTCTATCTACAGAGCAAAGGCAATCCCAAGAAGTTAAAGCAGCCTCAGGCTGCATTTCCAAGGACATGGCTAGCTGACTTTTCTCTGAATCATCTTATTTGCCTTTCTTTGAATAATTTCAATAGTCCAATATTTTGATTCCAAATAAATGCGTTTGTGTTTTATTTTCATTATCTTCTCCACTTGCCTTTTAAAAGTGAATAAATGCAACATAACATGATTCAAAAGAAAAATAGTGATTACATGAGTTTGCTGTGCAGTCTTTTCCTCACATATAATTATCCTCATCTTTAAAAGCTTTTCCCAACACAGCTAAGCTAAATCTTTCAGGCTGCAGATCTTGTCTTTTTTGGACATACAGACTGGTTTGCTTTCCTTTGTTCCATCATATTTCACATATGTAAACAATTGGGTTTCCTTTCAGTGCTCTAGATTAACAAACTCAGTTTGCTACATCTTCAGAAGTCAGGCTTCTCTACCCCTAATTATCTTTAAACTGTCTCTTCTCAGCTGTCTTCAGCTGATCCACATCTGACGTTCAGCAGCCCTTACCAGCCTGCATCTGAAAATTGAAATGGACTTTTCAAACCATTAATGAACAAAGTTGGATAGATTATTCATGTATTATTATTAATAAGGCACATTAACTTCTGTTCTGACTAGATAAGAGATCATTATGCATATAACCAAACTTTTCCACTGTAATTAATTTGAAAATTAGTGTCATTTTCAAGGACCTTGAGGTTGTGCAAATTCAAATGTTCTATAGCAGTTTAAAAAGCTTCATGTGAACAGCATCTGCCATAATGAGACCTTTTTCCCCTTCTTCAGTCCTTGAATGCCAATATTAAGTTTAGGATCAAAGTATAGCTTAGAAGAGTTTCAAAGTTTAGTAGTTTTCCTCTATACTTATACACTTACATATGCACTTCGGAGTATCCTATTGATATATATACCTAGTTCCCTCTCTGAGGCAATAATGTGCTAATAATCAAACTCTCAATGATAGCTAAAGAATAAAAAATGTCAAGTATTTTTCTATGTGTGTTCTATTTTCTGTAAATGTGTCTTGGCTTCTTAGGCTTTTTTGGTCATTGTCATTGTTTGTTACTTAGTCTTGAAGTAAGTCATTGGTCTCCTCAGTTACGTGGCATAGCTCTTAGCTGCGCCTCTTAATAGTTGCAACTTTGAAAACAGGCAAGTAATGAATAATTAGTAGTGAATGTTGATGAATGACCTGCTGAATTATTGCATAAATATGCTGCGTTTGAGACAAATATGGGAATTCCTAAGGGGTAGATATTTTTGAAGTACTGCTACAAATGTCTTTTGGTGAATAATTGAAAATATTCAAACCCAGAGGTACAATATCATGAGCACTCCAGCTATTTGGATTTTGAATTCATACTTACAAATAGTAATTTTCAATCAGCTTCCCATAGCTCTAACACCTGTGCTATTAATATTTTAAAACTTACGATTCTAGAAGACATTGTAGCTGCTTTAGTAAATGAACAAGTGGTTAATTAAAAAATAACAATTTAGAAAGTTTCATCAACAAAAGTATCATTAATCTGAAGCATGCTACTTCCAGCCTAGAGTTTCTGATGGAAATTTGAAGACCACTCTAGCTATCAAAATCAAAATTTAGTTCTTTAAGATCAAACAATTCAAAGATTAACATGGGCATTTATTACTTAGCTGTCTAAATCATAACTTATTAGGAACAAGGGGCCAGTATGGAAGAAAAGCATAAAGTGTCCCAGTAAGAAGGCCTAAATTCTAAGTATACTTTTCCCATTACTCATAGGAGTGAAGGTTGAAATGAGTATTCTAGCGTTACAGACAAGTATAAGAAAGAACGTCACTTTTTTTTCCTCCTACACCTTAGCTTGCATCTAGTCACTTAGTGAGAGTGACAAAACTCTTGTTAACTTTTACAGGTACAGGAACAGACCCACGTTTTTGCAAATGTCATTTAGACCAAATAAAGAAAAGAAAAGGAAACGCGCACACACACACACGCAGACAAATAAAAATAAATTAAAAAATCACAAAAATCCAAACACACAAACAAACAAACAAAACCCCAAAACAAGCAAACAAAACCCCAAATCCCAAACAAACAAACGACAGAGAAAACCCAGAAAACCCACCGACCTCAGAGTACTCTCAGGCATGAACTAGATAAGTATCAGAACAAGTGATTGTTGGCTGGGGATTAAGTTGTAATTTTTTTCTCATGATAAGCTTCTCTATTTCATGCCTTGTAAAATACACGTGAGCTAAACATTTTTTATTTTAATCTTTGCTGGCACACAGACAGTAAGTCGCATCTAAGGACAGAGGTGTACTGAGCAAAACCTCAAAGCTATTTTGAAAAATAGCTGGGTTTGTATCCCAGAAGAAAGCAAAACAAAAAAAAAACAGGGAGATAAAAAAAAGTGAGATCTTCTTCTTTTTGCTGTAATCTCCCTCAAGGGGCTAAGTCAGTCATTCAAAATTTACTCAAATGAGCCCGAGTTCAAAAGGATTTCAAAAGTCTTTTTCTCCAGACCTTGGCAATACAGTTGTTGCTCCACACATGCCAGTTGTTGGCTTCGGGTTGTTTCAGATTTTTAAGTAATGGGAATTTCAGTTTGCCTGGTATTCTGTGGTCTAGCAGGTATCAAAAAATACTTCCAGCTATGGCCACTGTTGGAATAAAGTAATGGGAAAAGAACATACCAGAGCATGAGAGTTGAGAAAAGATTTGAGTAAAGAAGAAAAGTGATTAAATATACTGGATATTAGAAATAGAAACACATACCAGGAAGAATGAAAATTAAAGAAATATTCCCACAAACAATCTGCATAAACTATAAAATCCCATGAGGGAAAACCTACATGTGAGAAACAAGAAAGCTGTTCTTATCTTAGGAAATCTTTGCTAAAGATGAAATTCAATTGAGAGTTCCAGGCATCCATGAATACCAAAGCATACAATTTTTTGCATCATTTTCTCTCTATTTAGACAGAAAATTTATAGTGAGCTCCAGGCTAACCACAGTTGCTCTGATTCCTCTTTGCTCCAGGTATGAACCATTATCATTGTCCTTTCTCTTATACATTTTCAGTCCCTTACAAATTAAGAAGAGATGACCCAATGCAAAGCAGAAATTAAGTGTTATTTCCCAGCAAATAGTACTTAGGTTTTCCTTATCATGATTATCTGAGAAGTGGAATCTTTCAAACTTTTGCTAAACAGAAAAAGCTGGCTCAACAGTTGGGTACTTCTTGATATTCCATGCAAACTGGTACATTTTTCTTAAGTTTTAGGTTTTAGTAATGTGTGAACTCATGTTTTAAATACAAAACAGACTTCATGACTACATTTTCTCATCAAAAATAGCAAGAATGCAACTTTATGCTTGCATGTTATTTTATGGTATGTATGTTTGCTTCATTGAAAACAGATCTAAAAATACAGTGTCTGCAAATGGCAACAGAGATGTAACTATTTTAATGGAAATGCAAAGATAATGTATGTATTTGGTGTAAGTAATACACTTTCGTGGATAACATATTTCCCAACTTAAGTAATACATTTTCATGGATAACGTATTTAATTTTGCAGTAATATATACCTAAATACTGCCCCCAACGCACAGTGTTTAGTTATTACAGAGCTATAAAAGCACCTTAATCCATTTTAACACGGCTCTCTGAAAGAACTGGATTTATAAAAAGGAAGTCAAGGTATTAGATCAAGGTACATGACATTCTGAATGGAATAATTAAAAAAAAAAAAAACCCAAAACTCTAAAAAACAGCTGTGGCAGTGTAATTTTAGCTGCTTTTGGGGATGAACCAGAAATGAGTTTCAAGTGGGATTATGAGAGTGTCATGGGCTAGAGTGAAGGTTGGCTCAAAGACTAGTCAGTAATTCAAATGGCTTTCAGTAGCTGGTGATAAAAAAAGCTGTGCTTGTCTAACAGTCTGAATCATTCAGCTTGTTAACGTGACATAATTATCCAGTGGACTGCAATCTCCAAGAAAAAAAAACTATATTGTTTTCTGTATTAAGAATTTGTAGCTTGTCTCAGAACAAGGAGAAAAGATCAATGGAGATTATGAGCCTTCCCATGCCCTTAAAATTACATGACAAAATTAAAGAGCAGTGCTCTGATACTCTTGGGTAGATAACACTCATGCATCAATTAATCTTTTTAACATAAAATGGCTGTGTCCCTGAACAGGTCCAATTCCAAATCTCTATCCGCCCCTGGGTGGACGATCATTATTTTCCTCAGAGAAAGGGAAGTAAAAAATCTAAAATAACTCTGGTCTTTTTTCAAAGTCAGAGATACTTTTCTTCTTTTGTTTATGTTCCCTTCCCTTTTCTCTCGCTATCAACACAAACTTATTTTTAAAAAAAATTCAATCCATATATTGAAATGGAGAGAATATTTTCCCTTCCACATTTTTACAGAATGAGCTACTATAATTTATTATATCCCTAGCACAGTTCCCACTGATCTTGGAAGGAGCAAAATATGTTAGTGAGATGCAGAAGACACTGAAAACTCCTTCTAGCTATATAAGGTACCGCAACTGCACATGGAAGTTTACAGCACATGTTCAAACTCATTCTTAACTCACTTCAACACTGAAAAGACCTACATGAACATTTTCATTCAATAAAATACAGTATTTTGTAGTTGAAATTCATGATACTATTTATCAGCTTGAAACATTTTTATTTTTTTTAATAAAACTGAAAAAGAACGTGAATGTGTTGCCTAGGTAGAAAAATTAAATGCTGTTCAGATGCTCACATAAATGAGTACACAGCCAGCCTAGGAAAGGTCAAGTGTAGTTAGAGTACAATCTACAAAGCATAGTTTGTTTCAGCAAGGTTTGATGTGTTTGACTCAAATATTTGACTGGCTTGTTAGCATTACTGCAAATGCAAGGACAAGCCTTTGTGTTTAAATAACTGAAGATGATGCACAGCTTAGTTTCCCACATATTTTCCTGGCTTATATAAATACCCCAGCCTTTCTGGTGCATTTTCTTAGCTCATAGGGTAACTCACACAGATCTCAAATCTAAGCATATACTCTTATACTTGAGCACACAATACCTTTCCTTACATGATAAGGTGACAGTATTGTTCTAGTGAAAGCAGATGTTCTTGCATCCTTGTATGCTTACAGAATGCTTTCCAGCCTATTCAACATACAATTTTTAATCTACAACCCATACAGAAATATGAAATGGCAAAATCTTTAAATCAAACAGAAAATATCAACGAAAAGTAGAAAAGAAATGTGAAAGGCAAATATATGGACAGCTATATTACAGAAAGCTGAAGTCTTCCATTGAGGGCTTCAAGTACAAATAGTAGTGACATAAATGCAGTTTCTTAGTCTATTTTTGACAACATCTTTTCCATCATAAAATGAAATATATTGATCATTCTTACAGGAAGTGCAATGTATAGTGTCATTTGCTGTTGCCATATGATATAGTGTACATCCCTCGTAAGAGAATTCCTATGATGCTGCACAACTTTTTTAAGCAACAATCCATGGTCCATTTTGAAAAACGTAGCTCTTACGGGTCATCCTTCCAAAGTACAGAATGGAGTTCACTTTGTAACTTCTCTGAAGATCAGGAAATATGTGGCTTTGTTTAACGAAACAGAAAGTTGTTTGTGGTGAACTTTGACTGAAACACAAATGAAAGAGTTTAAATTTACTCAATGTATATTAAATTTACAGTCACAAAGAGTTTTATAAGGAAATTTTATCACATCTTCTGCTTATACTGAAAGAGATTCAGGAACCATTTATAGCATCTAACTTCTTGCTCTACAATCTCCACAAAACCACAAAAATGTAATTTGAAGCTCCTTTTCTCCTTGATTTGCATAATCCCACCAATTCCTCCAGAATGAGTTCCTGGTTTACATGAGTAAAACAACAAAAAAAAATTATCATATGTATCAATATGTTCACTGAAACATTTGAGAATCATCTGACCCAGACCGTTTTTGATCATTAGATCCTTTTAGAGATCTAACAGGAGTTATTTATAAGTTTCTCATCTTCCCAGTTTCCCAGTTGGCGAAAATACTCACCTTACAGATGGGAAAACAAGAGTCCTAATTTCTGCCACACCTAGATTAGAAGAAAATCATAAATATGGTACTCTATGGTAGTGAATATCTTAACTACTGTTATTAGTTGTTATGCAATGGGTTCCCCATTCTTGAATCCTTCCCCCACGCTTTCTTTCAGAAGCATCAACAGCTTCGCTGTTCCTACTCTGTAGAAAAGCTCCTCCTCAGGGAACTTATTACTCCTGTAATAGGAATATTACAGGATAAATACATTGTTTTCTTAGCTAACAGAACTATGTTTTCTTTAAGAATACTCACACTGGATTTTTGCTTTCTTCTGGATAGTACCTTCTTATATTGCAGCAGCATTTCTGAGGATAGATTTTTGTCAGCTTGACCTTTCCAGCTTTCTGGGCCCAGTAGTTTTTGTAATAAATCACTTGGCTTTTCGACATCTTCCTTCTTCCATTGCTTTTCACTGGTTTTGTTAAAAGTTGCATAAGGTCAGTCTGAGCCATTGGTTCTCAATACTAAATCACATAATGTAAAAAAGACAAGTTTTACAATCAGCATTTGTAAGAAAAGAAAGCTTACTAAGAAGTTTGTTTTCAAATTTCCATGTAACTCCATAAGGTTGACCAAAACAGGGAAAACAAAATTTAAGACATTATAACAGCTAGTAGTAGCATAGGTAGAAATCAAGTTTTGCCTACCTGAATGAGTCTAAAAGTTCTTTGAGTCCTTATCACCATATATGTGCTGACCTATCACCAACAGAGCTAGTGATAAGTGAGTTTTCGCAGTTTGCAGCTCTTAATCAGTCTGTGAGTCACCGTGGATTTACTCAAGTGAACTCATCTTTGATGTACTCACACTACTTAGGCAATATTCCAGCTTTTGATGAACCTGCTTATGTAGCATGTCTTCTCCCCTCCACGTACCATACTAGACAATTCAGCTTCACAGAAGATACCTACAAGTATGGCTTTAGATCCTGAACTGGCGATACCCTTTCTCCTGTCAAAGACTGTTTCCCTCAAAGTAGTTTTAACCTGTGCCACAAGGAAACAAAAGTTAACACAGCAAAATTTTCAGCTCTTGGAGGTGCATCTATAGAAGGCCTTCTGCCAGTACACAGTTATGTAATCAAATGCCTAACCTAAAATTCTCTTGGCAAAAAAACTTAACACAGGTTTGACCTAAGAAAAGCATCAAGTTCCTGTTCTCAAGAACAGAAGGCACAATGTTTAAAGTTTCTATAAAAAGAAAGATAAGATTCCAATAAAGGAAGTCCCAGAATCCCACCCAGGCTAGTTAGGGAAAAAGAAATTCTTCCCCCAACTCTGTTATACGTGTTGCTATACAGTGCTATGCAATCATTAGAAGGTTACGTATTCCCCAAACATGTATGAGGTGAATGATCTGCTCAGCACAAGCTTGGACCACTTAGCTGTGGTCTGAAAGGGGAAAGCATGCAGGGGGCCTCAGCTGTCACTCACTGCCTCCACCTCCAGTTTTGCCAGTCCTTGGCAAAGAGAGGAGAAATGGGCAGATGATACTTATTTCTAGCTGAGTCTTTAGGGTATTCAATTACTAAGGAAATTGTACAACAAGTACAGGTTTAGCCCTTAATCCTCCCATGTAGGCTCAGAAACACAAAACTGAACATTTTCACTTAGTCAATTTTCACTTAGCTGGGGACTTGACTTTGATGCTGGATTAGCTAAGGCTGATCAGCTTCTCTCTGCTAGTTTATGACTGACAGTTTGAAAAGTCTGTATTGCCAACATAAGATTAGCATCCATAAGCTTCAGATTTATTTCAAGTTATTTAGATTAACATCCATGTGTCTTAGATGTAGGATTTCAGAATGGTAAATTGATCTGAACCATTTTTCTCCCTGCCTGCAGATATAAAAGGTAGATCTGTCACAAAATGAAGAAAAAAATGCAGGTCAGTGGTGAATGTTGGTATATTAAGAAACTTGAAAAAATGTGAAATGCATACATTTCCCTATGGGAACTACAAAATTAGGAAATGCAGAAAAATGTATGCAAAGAGCCAACAAAATTAATTGAGACTAAGAATAAATCTTGGATGCTCTGAAGTTTTATTGGATGCATCTAAAAATAAATCAGAGTTGATTCAAAAGAAAGTCTGAAGACTTATGTTCACAGTGCTTACAACAGTGTGTAAATATTAAAATCACAGTGGGGGTTGAAAAAGAGTGAAAACTCTTAAAACTCAAATGCTTGCTAGGTTTAGAAGGAAGAGTCTCCAAAAGAGACAAGATAATTAACATGTGAAATTCAGAATAAGTGACTCATAAGGGAACATTGCTGACGTAGGAAGAACTTAATTACAAAATATGAGAAAATTGAAACAAGAAACTTTCCCTCATGAAAATATTAGGGAAAGTAGTGTTGTTTCCTGTAACTGTAATGCTACCACGTTCTCTTTTGGAACTTTCTTTTAACCTGCTTTAAAGGTACACTGATAATTTCCTTTGACTCTAAAGCCTATTGTCCACAAACAAGGACAGCAGAAATACCAGTTACTGTTTTGAGATGATGCTTGAGATGACTAGAATGGAACCAAACTGTAAAATGAATGTCAGTGTTAACTCTCAGTTCATAGATGTTGAAATTGATTTTGATGACTTGCAGAGCTATTCAGGGATCCTGTCCAATTTGATTGCATTGCATTGCCAGTGATGCGGGCTACAAGTATTTAAAATGCTTGTTCATCTCTTTTCAAGAACTGAAAGCATTGCAACATGATCTACAATATTCCGCAACTGTCAAAAACTTGGTAGGGTAGAAAGAAATTAGATATATACACAAAGAATAACAAATGCAATATTTCAGATAATTGTCATATACAGAGTCAAAATATTCAGTGGTATTTCATTAACTTTCCAACTAGAAGCCTGTCTGTAAATCCAGTTGTAATACTTGCACAAAACATAAGCTGCATGTAGTATGTATGGATCACAAAATCCACCTTGAAGATATGGCTCTAAGTTCATCATTGTGTCCATCTTCATTTCAAAGTTTCAGTTATAAAATCATACAATTGTCCCGATTGGAAGAGACCTTTAAGATCATCAAGTCCAGCCATCAACCCAGCACTGCCACTTTCATAGAAAGCTCGTATCATGACGAAAACAAATTAAACAGAGCATGCACTAAGAGGTAGGCATACAAAATCCATCAGAAATATTACAGTCTAAGAGAAGCAAATAGTAATTGAACAGGGAGACAGTTCCATGAGGACAACCACTCTGCAGATGGCTGGCCAGCTGCAGGTCTACTTTGTTCAGGGCATACAGATGCTTGTGTAGGAGACAATAGGTGTTCCCAGAGACAGGTAATGAAGCATTGTTTATGAAGAATTCATAAAGTGTTGTGATCACAGTGCTAAAGTGAGTACCATTATTCTTTATTTCTACTCTAATTTGAGCTCATTTTCCTTGAATTGCCACCACCACAATAATCAAAATTCTCTTGGTACGTTGTAACATAGGCACATTTCACACATTGACCCTACTATACATTCTTATTACATAGTGTTGTAATCACTACAGAAAAGACAGGAAGAATGAGAGTTTAGTGACATTAAGCAAGGGCCTTTAGTTCTCTTCAGCTCAGAATGGGAGGTCACCTTGGTGAAGGTTTTTCTGTAAGCTGCTTAACTCTTCTGGGACAAATATGTAATAGCATTGCACTTCACATCTTAGACTTTCCATATGAAAATCAATTCATGAGTCAGGGAACAAGCTAAGGCCCTCCTATGATTTGAGCTTTCCTTCCTCTTTCAACATTTGATTTTCCATTCTTGATTGAAAGAGACAAATGTGAGCCAAGAGCACTAAGAAAGACATTTCCTGTAGATTTACAAAAGCGTGTAAAAAACTGCCACTCTAAGATTTCATTAGCAGGCTACAGACACAACACAGAAATGAAATTCACATTTCACTTGATTTCTAGACAATAAAATGAACTACTGCAGTAAAGTACATTTAGCAATAAATAACTTCAGAAATTTAACACAACAGACACAATGCTGCCTAGTAAGTAGGCATTGTGCCATGATAACAGTGGTCCAAAGATCTCTCAGCATTTCAATTGACCTGCCATTTTTTAGGATCCATCATTCTGTAAGAGCTGCATAGATGCTATCTCAAGCAGCAGCATTCAGGATTTTCTTCACAGCAAAACTGAAAAAAAATAAGTATTGTAAACCTTTTTGACCTCTAACATTAAATACAGACTTTTTCGCTGTTCTAGGTTCATTTTCCCCTTGAAATCTCCCATCATCTGCTGGAGCTTCTCCCTGAAAGCCCTTGCCAATGGATCTTCCAATGCTACAAATCCACAGAAATTGACATTTACTCACAGAATTTCAATGTCCTGCATATTGAACATTCATCTTCATTCTGAATATTTTCCAAACTTGCTGACATTCCACAAGAGCACCAAAGCTCATTCCCTTACATGCTGTCCTTTCCTGGAAGATCCCCCTAGCCATGCTCTTCCTCTGAATTCAAAACTCGTACCTGATAACCACGTTTACTGACACATCCAGGTGCACTTGTCAAGACTTACTAAGCCTTTTGGTTCCTGCACTCTCTGTTTTTAAATGGAGATTCATTCATGTTACTACTGACGATACTATTTAGAAACACTATTGGATCCCTAAGAACGAGAAACTGGAAAGAATGAGAAAAGGAATCGAGCAGCAAATAAAGTAGTTAAAGTAGCAAAGTAAAGTGGTTTCCTATATTATCACAACTTGTCAGTTTACACACAGTGTATTGTGTTTTTCATGTTAAGCCATTATATCAGGATGATTATTGTATTTTCATAAAACATCAATATGTATCTTATGTATCTAATGTGTACCTGACAGGTGGAGTAAAGGTGATCAAACACAGCAACAGGTCACCCAGAGAGGCTGCGGAGTTTCCTTCACCTTTGAAGACACTCAAAGCCCACCTGGGCAGTGTCCTGAATAAACTGCTCTTACTGACCCTGCTTGAGCAGGACGTTTGGACTAGATGATCTTGCGTGCCCCCTTCCAAATTTAACCATTCTGTAATTCTGTGGTTCTGTCATTCTCTGATCATGTACTACCAAACACTTGAGAGGCTGTGAAGGGTTTTCCCCAGAATCAGCACCTGTTTAAGTACATCGAGTCCTCCCCAGCCTTTCCTATAAATATACACACTTTTCACACAGTGACTGTGCACGTACACATTATCTAGTTCTTCACACTGACTATTTCTGTTGGCATTTTGAGTCATGCTGCAGATCCACTGGAGCATCAAAGGCTCTGGTGTGTAAGATCAGCTTGTGGGCTGCTGTGCTTATAATAATGAGTGAGATACTGGAAATTCATGGTAATACATTTATTCTATTTTCTTCTCTTTTCTTGTCATACCTATGCACATATGTGAAATCCAAGTTAAAGCACTGTATTCAACAAAACCAATAACATTCATATCCACAGAATAATATGTAATAAATATAAACATATCACATGCAACTCACATATAGCTTCATGAGTAAAACCACCTAAGGATTTTGTCTTAAGGACTCACAGGCATTTTGGCAATCCAGCTGGGACCAAATTTTTTATTTCCCTATTCTTACTGAGAAAAAAATCACTGACCCAAAGTTCACTGAAATCACCGTCTTTTGATTTGACTCCCGCACGTCTTTTTCAGAAATGAGCAAGATCCTCTAAAACAACTTGCATACAAATGACTACCATAGGTGGTCAGAGAAAGTGCTAAGTGTATATTAAAAAGAGGAAGAGAAATGAGAAATTCTGCAATGTGTCTGTAAAGCAGCCTTTGTAATTGCACTGCTTCTATTTCAGGGGTCACTCAGTGACATATATGAGGCATAATCATGAAAGTAATAAAAATGCTCTCAAGTAAGTACATTGGTAGAGTTAAGCACATGAAATAGCAAAAAAAATTAGAACTATTAAAAAGATCAGTGTCATATCTTTCATTGACCTAAAACTCTCGTTTCTTATAACACCCAAATACTTTAAACGTGCATTAACTTGCTGATCGCCTGCTGTGTTAAGGGCTAAAAAGAAGTTTCCTAACAGGAAGACATAAACCTATAAATAGAGTGCATATTACTAGTTCTCTAATGTAAGAATGCTTGGTTTAGATCCTAAACTTACTATGTAACCCAGCTAACTTAGTAACTAAAACTGACTGCAACTATCAAAGTCTATTGCACATTCAAGGTTGGATTAAGGATCTCATGAGATGAGATATTGTGAGAAAATCTGGGTAATTTTTATTTCAATAAGAAAAGTTACTATACTTTTTTTTTTCCTTGACAGAACTGCTTTGCATTTTCCTGTCAGTATATAGACCAAAATTAGAAGTGAAAATTAATTTACAGATACACAGAACTTTGAAGGGTTTGATGTTCAGATGTTTTAAGAAATTAAAAAAAAAAAAAGAAAAAGAAGGTGATTCTTGGGACTCTGAAAGGGCAGTTCTTTATAGTATTCTGTTTTCCAATGTCTTGAGTTCTGTTTTCGTGTTACAATGCACTTTTTGCTAATAAGATCAGAAGGCATTTGCTTTCAGATATCTTTAACCTTGCAGAATATAATCTTGCTTAGCTAATAAGAATTAGCCAGCTAACTGATTTAAAGTCAGCTAGTTTGCAGCCATTTTATGCATCTAGAATGATCTGGAAACAACTGCTTTCCTGTGGTTTACATAAATTCTCAATGTGGAATAAAGGCTTGTCAGAACATACCTTCTTCAAGGTACTCATAAGGAAAGCTTTTATCACCACGTCAAGATTACTGAAATGTTAGTATGGTGTAAATGATGCAAGTTTGTGATTAAATTGCTTTGTCATTTCTATCTGAGTTCTATCTTAGGGTCTATTGGTCTATCAAAGTAAAATTGACACAACTTTGCTGTTTTGATTCATTCACAGTTCATCATTCCAATACAGCAATTCCATGCATTACAGAGCATTACCAGTTTATAGCTCACCTTTTCAATCACATCTTATGAACTAGAACAAGAAACAAACGATTCTCAGAGTTTCCTTCCAATCTATGAGCTTGAAATTTAAGCCCTGTATCCATTTCCTTGTGTTCTATTTGCTGGTATACAATCTGCCTCCTGTTAAAATAAACTGTACTAACAGCCTTCAAATCAGTGGAATATCATGTGCACACCATTGCTTTTAGATTATATTCTTCCATGGCATCTAGGGAAACTTTCTTCTTTTGTTAGACAGAACTGGGCTCCATGGGGGAAACACTATGGGATACTCTGTTCTATCACTCCAAAAATGAGCAGAGCTTGCCTCTGGCACGCTTGTGCTGCCAGTTGTGGGAGTGGAGAGATCTTATAGCCAAGAAAGCTGCTGACTGTTAGGTTTTATTTTTGAACACTGAAGAGTGTCTCCCCTACAAGACAAAGGGACATATTCTATACAGGCATAACTCTTGAGTAAGCAATAACTTCAATTGCTCTAGGCTAGATATAATTTTAAGTTAGAAGTTGGGATCAGCGCAAAATTGGGCAGGATAGTATTTTCTATGTTTTGGACCAGTGCCTACGATCATGTTCTTATTACTACCGTTTTTTATCCTCTTTTCTAAAATCAGTAGTATTGTTTCTAGAGTAGATATCTGTTCACTGCCCTGCAGTTTGCTGTGCTTTGGCTATACATTTATATAAGCGCAAGTTTCATTGCTTACATATGAGTTTTTGTGAAAAGCCCAAGGGTTATGATTAGTGCGAAAGTGCTGTGAATAATGAATCTCCTTTCTTTTCTTGCATTTTTATGCAGGTAAGTTAAACTACATGGCAGCCCTCCTGATAGTTGTCAAGAGCAGCAGTGAGGCCTTGTCAATCAGTGCATGACTTGTGTCTGTTTCCTAAGCAGCAACAGACAAAGCAAACCCTACAGTGACAGTATTCTCTGCTTACTTATCTTGGCAGTAGCCAACAGCTCTTAGTATTTTAAACATGACTAAAAATATCCACCAATTCAGAGAATTATATAAATGGCCTTGCAATAGACCACATAAGGCAACATTATTTATCACCAGCAGGTATAGAGAAGGGAAGCACTGAAAGCAGATTCAGGAAGAACGTATCTGCAAGCTCAGTTATCAATGAGAAAATAATTAAAAAGAGTAGACTGCCTTATTTTTTTTTTATTAAAAGAAAAAACACACAGTTTCCTATTTAAAAAGAAACCCTGCAAACATTTGGTTAATGGCTGTTCTCTAAACAATTCTGCCTGTCTTTTTAAGGGGTATGCTTAGCTATAATTGTCAGGAAAGGTTTATTCTAAAAACCTTCACTGCATTTCTGCGTTCTCTAAATTAGGGAGAGTTTACTCTTTTGTATAAATCAGAAAGAAAGTATACTCATATTCACCTTATTTGAGGATTTTACAGGGAAACAGGAAAGGATTCCATAGTATCCACAATGAGTTTCTTACCTTGGTAAACATTTTACTTTCTGAAACCAGTCTTAGATTACATACACAAAGAGATCCCAGGAGCTTGCAATTAGGGCAAGAAAGATAGATGTCTAATTTGTATTCCTGAAAATGTGCTGCTTGAGAAGACTAAAACAATGGTATTGCAGTATATAATGCAATCAAGAGTAAACTGTGTCAGATTCATCCCTGGTATTGTACAAAAAGGTGAGAATATGGAGGCAAAACTCAGTAAAAACCTTTTTGCTGCAGTCTCCCAGAAAAGAAAAACAGTAAAGGCAGTGCACGCTGAAAATTTCCTGTAAAAAGACCTCATCATAGTCTACAACTTCCTCGTGGGGGGCAGAGAAGGGGCAGGCACTGATCTCTTCTCTGTGGTGACCAGTGACAGGACCCGAGGGAATGGCCTGAAATTGTGCCAGGGGAGGTTTAGGCTGAATATTAGAAAAAGGTTCTTTACCTAGAGGGTGCTGTAACAGGCTCTCCAGGGAATTGGTCAGAGGACCAAGTCTGACTGAGTTCAAGAACTGTTTGGATGATGCTCTCAGGTATGGGGTGTGACTCTTGAGGGTGGTCCTGTGCAGAGCTAAGGGTTGGACTTGATAATCCTTATAGGTCCCTTACAACTCAGCATATCTTGTGAGGTGAGAAATATGGATGTTTGAAAAAAAACAGGCAAACAAACAAAAACGTTATGTTTTCTTTGTTTTTTAATTTATTCTCCACTTGGATTCTTAATAGTTTTTTACCAGCAGAACACTTAAGAATTACATAAAAGTTAAATCACTTCATCTTCAGACCTTTCATACTCTGCAGATACATTCAATATTGTCCCCATTTTAGAGGTGGGGAAATGAGACTGAAGGATGAATATGTACATGGTTATTGTAAAGACCTGATATAAGGTCTAGCACTGCATTTCACCCCCAGCACTTTTTTATGTTCCTTCATAAGAATCTGTCTGGCTTTTGAACTGCTCTGAACATCTAGCTCTTGTCAGATGATAAAGTGAGATGAGAACTTTACAAGAAGCCTGCCTTTACTCTGGACATTGTTCAGCGGCTTGATTTCAAGCAATGAGGCTTGCTGTGGGAGGCTTGATTTCAAGCAATTGAACCAATCTCATACAAGAAACCTACTGCAGTGACAGGAAGCTCCCATCACTGATTGCAGAATTGTAACCACAAGATCATCTTCCTAATTTTCTGTAATAACTTACCAGGGAGAGACCAAATTGCTTTCCTGCTGTCAGTATGGCTTACACAATAAAATACTGACTATTCTTAGCTTCACCTAAAGAACTTGCCAGGAGGAAAACAGAGCAATAACCCACATAGATTTGTAATGGTATAAAATATTACTTTTGAAAAATGAGGTGCAGTAGAAAACTTTAATGCACATTCTTAATATCATTGTTAGCATGGCTAGCGTACACTGTTCAGGGTAAGAGAGTGCTCTATTCTACATAATTTGGAAATAAGATTTTCAATTTTCAAGCTACTGTTTCAATTCATAGATTTTTCTTCCAGCTAAGCTATTACTTGACCAGTTATTGATGAAATGATGTATCTTATATCAAGAAAGATTAAAATTACAAGAGGAGTACGACAGAAAAATTTTAATTATACTGTACCTTAATACAGATTTAAATCCAAGCTGTAACCTGTCATTAAAGGCCATTTTGTAGATTTGGTGGGGTTTAAGGTAATATTGGTGTAAAGTTTGAGAGTTGAAGGTTGGAAACTTGCACTGTTTGTTGCTTGAAAATAGAAGTTACAAGAGGAATACAGAGTTCTTTTTATACTGGCAACATTACTGCTTTGTGAAGTCAAGGCACAATCAAAATGTTTGCTTTGCTTGCTGAATAAATTGTGCTTCAGTCAGTAGTAATGCTTTTAGAATAGACTGTAAGGGAAAGGGCAATATTTCAAATATACATTACCCTTTAGGCTTCAAAACTTGTGTTTTGAAACAGCAGAAAATAGTATGTTTTTGTAACATACCTATTCAATTTTTTTGCAAAAGACCTGAAGATGGTCATCTTTCTCTCCAGTAAGCATCTTTGTTATTCCTCTGTTCACTCAAGTCTTTCAGTGTGGTGCTTGTTATTGATGCACACACAACCCCTGAATGAGGCATTTCTGTAATTAGGAGCAGATCACTGTTCTGGTGGAGTTCTCTGCCACACTTATTTACTTTGCTGAATGACTAAATGGGTGCATACTCCTGATAAAGTCACAATTTAGTAATTAGGATATGTTTATCCTAATTACTAATTAAGTCCTCTTCCATGATTCTACTGCCATTTTTTTTACTAGTTACTCCCTCTGCTTTTTTCCTATTTATGCATAACTCTACTCTGACAATATCTTTCAGATTCCGAAGATATCAATTGATAACACTACCATTAGTAATTTTTTTCATACTGATAACATTGACAGTCTTATTTCAAACTGAAAATTCAAAACTGCTGTTTTATTATAAAGATTCAAGTCTGAGTCTTCCAATGATCCACCAGTTTCTCACTCTCCTCCCAGCCTCAGACCGAAATCTTAACAGAGACTTTCTTGGATTTTTCTTTAAATTGTACAAACTCATTTTCACTTTGTATACTTAGGAAATTAGGATAATGAGTTATGTGTCTCTTTTGTATTATCATTTTATGCAGACTATGTTTTTATAACAGTGTAAGATCACAGTCTTCCCTGCCAAGGCTAACTGAAAAACATGAAACTGATTAAACTCTATTACAAACTAAAACTACCATCAGTTTTACTGGTACACTCTGTCTGCAAATAGAGAATGACAGTGCTGTCTGAATCTCTTTCCATTGGTCTCTGATATCTAGAGGTCAAATTTTATCTCCTATATATAGAGTTTTTTGGAGTTTTTATCTCTTCCATTCTTTCTCTCAGGTTCTTTTATTCAGCCTGGATTTATTCTTGGTGCTATGTGCTATTCTGTTATCAGGTTGCACCAAAGACTATGAAAGACTGAAGCAGCTTGCTTCCCCTTTCTGTGGTCTCTACAGGGTTCTTCCTGAGCCTGCCTGGATGTTAAACCACCTGCAGGTTCAGATCTAGTACCCTCCGTGTGGAATCATTCCCATCATGACATGTGTGGAAGCTGGACTGCACTCCTATACTACCTACTTCAGCGTTACTAAGATCACTAGAAAGGTTTAACTCGTGGAGCTGCACTCTGTGACTTGAAGGAGACTCAGTCACACTCCGTCTGGGTTCATGAAGCGTGTTGTCTGTGCCTCCTTTGTCGGTGTACTTGTAAAAAGAAAGGGAGGTTCTTATCTGCAGGACAAAGTAAAGCTGCTGACAAAGTCAGCAAAAAAGGACTTGGGCAACTGCTACTTTTAAATAATACTAATTCTCAAAAGCATCATATAAAGTTTTCCCCAGGGAATCATATCCTAAAGAGTCAGTGTGCTATTATACACATTGTGGATTTGCAATGTTAATTAGAAAAATAGAATTAATAAGCAAAACCCAAACTTAGTATCTGAGAAACCGAGCTGAGCTCATTTCTTCTTCTTAGGATCCAGGCCCTGCCTCTGACCCTTCCTTCTTTTTTCTGACGGAGCTGTACTCATTTGGCATCTGTGAAAGTCCTCAGCGCTCCCTGCCAAGAAAAGCTGGATTGGTGCATTTCAAGATACTTGTGCTATCCCTAAGGAATATTTTGTAGAGTAGCAAATGGGATTTGATTTTTTTTTTCTCAGCCAGGACCATCTCACAACTGGTAGATACCACTGGCATCTCAAAAACTGTTGTTCTCCATTTCTAAAGGCATCTGTGTGGTACATCAGCACTGGTTTTCATTTAACTTGAACCTGGACGCAGGTTGTGAGAGACACAAGGAAATTTGCAAAGGGAGAACAGTGTGGCAAAAGAACAATCCTCCTTCCCTTTTATCTAGTTTTGCAAAGGTTTGAGCATGTGCCAAAGTCAACAAAAAAGCCGTGGTGCTTGGAGAATGTTTCATTTGATCTGTAGGAAAGTTGTAGTGAAAGACATTTTGTCTTTGTCAACATTCTGTAAATGTTAGAAACGTTTTGGTCAAAAGGTCTGTTCAATTCTATCAGGAATATATGATCTGCTCCCGCCCTTGTACTCACAACAGTAGGTGTGCCAAGAAACACCTGGGGAGGAATAAGCCCAGGACCCAGTACACGCTGGGGACTGGCCAGCTTCAAAGCTGCCAGAGAAGGACCTTGGGGTCTTGGTGAAGCTGAACATGAGTCAGCAATGCATGCTTGCAGCAAAAGAGTCTGACTGCATTCAGAAGAGCGTTGCTAACTGGTCAGGGCAGATGATCCTTCCCCTCCGCTCAGCATTGGTGAGACACATCTGGAGTGCTGTCTGCAATTCGGGGCTTCCCAATAGCAGGAAGATAGGGGCTTACTGGAGTGAGTGTAGCAAAGGGTCACAAAGCTAATTAAGGGACTGTAGTATCTAACATACAAGGAGAAGGTGAGAAAGTTGTCTGTTCAGCCTCCAAGAGAGAAGGCTTGGGTGTGTCTTACAGAGGTGATAAAAAATAGTTACCCAAGGCACTCAGGTTTTCCAGAGAGTTTCTACCCATGGAGAAACTAAAAATGTACCTGAACACAGTTCATGGCAACCTTCTGTAGTTGATCCAGCTTGAGCAGAGGACTTGGGCTAAATGAGCTCATGAGGTCACTTACAACCTCAACAGTTCTGTGACTCTGTAAATCACATGAGGGTCTCTTCCAAGGCACCTGTCACTGGATACTTACACCAGCACTCAGAAGGCAGTGGAACCTTTAGGGAGTGCTTGTGAGGCAGCTTTGTTTCTGTATTGTTCTGCTTAACTCCAGATGGGTGACCTAATAAGAAGGCTAAACACCATCTATAGGTGAAGACCTCTTTAGAAACGTGATTGTAATCTGCTGCTATAGCAAGTGTTCCACTTGTCAGCCAAGTCTTATCCTACAGTACTCTTACCCAATTTATGTGTCCATTGTCAAACTAGAAATACCTACTTTACTAGATGTCACTGAAAGCACAATTTTATTCACTTCTTATTTTAAATTTTAGGAATTATACAAATGCTGTGCTAGAGATGACAAAAATAATTTCTTTTTTCAAAAACTGAAAGGTGAACTTTACTAGAAGATGGTAATTGTTTCCTTTTCCTCCCTATAGCACTTAAACTTTTTCCAATAATCATTCCATTTTCTCATGGAGATTTAAAGAAACAATACTTACATCCAAGCCTATATAATGCATTATGGAGTAGATAATGATGCAGCTAAAGGCAGTCTTGGAAACATAGAAATGTACAGAATAAAGACTAAATTAAGAGGACAGACAAGAAGAGTGCTAAAGAAATCAATTTTAGATTAGAAACTAAAGCCTTTAAATTTGTTTTCTTTAAGGTGTTTTTTCAACCTGTTTTTTTAGAACCTCAGGATTGTTGCATAAGGAACAGACCTTCCTTGACAGATTATTTCACCATGATTGGCATTGTGTGTGTGTGTAACTGTTTATAATTTGATGATCTTTATTTATGTGGAATAATTCATCTCTCAACTCTGTTATCACCTTTGAGTGTTTAAGTTATGGCCTATCTTTAATATCTATGAGTATCAAGATCATAGTTTTCTAACCTAAGTCCATTAGCACATTATTTGTCTATTTTAAGGAAATTGTTTTCATTTAGATACAGCAGCAAATCCTTACAGATTCAGAGATTCATTTAGGTTCCATGAGAAATAACCTGAATCTTCATTCAAAAATTGCAAAAGAGGATGCTTAAATTTGTGCCCAGTTTCAATTTTTCTTATAATTTGGCCCCAAATCCATCTTTGGTACTTCAGAATGTGAATCTCTTCCTTCTGTGGAAGGAATGGCCTCTCTCTCTGTTACTTTTGCCTGGCATTGGATAACACAACTCTTGTTAGAGGTGTGTAGATGAGATGTTTCAAGAAGTTTAAATAAGAACTTAGAGGCATTCTAGATGTGATAGCAAGTGTAAGAAATCTCCGTCCAGAGTGACCATTCCTTGTCATGTGCTTTGAGATTGCAAATATGAAGAAACCCCAAGTCTTATCTATGCCCCTGCATGACACAACTGCAAGAGAAAGGCAGTGGTAGTACAGGTCCCATAACACTAGCAGAAAATGAGACTAGCACAGCACAAAGCCTAGAGCAGGGTTCTGTGTCTGTATGGAAGGAGCTTGCCTAGTGATGTAGTGATGGTTTGGCTACAAAAAGTAGAGTTTTCAGCTGTGATTGATTCAGCTCTTCAGAAACTGCAGTGTTTCTCTAACTAAAAGATGTTTTTCCTAACTGGCTAAAATGACTACATGCTGAAATAGAAAACTCTTGGTAGCTTTTAACAGATTTTTCATGTGACAGCTGCAAAGAGAATGGTGCTGATCTTTGTGAAGCTTTCAAGACAGGCCAGAGGTGAAACTGCTAGCAAGTAAAATGCTCTGTATAGCACCTTCTGTCTTCAGTCCTCCCTCACTAACCCATAAATAAGACTTCTTCAGTATTACGAAACTTTAACTATATGGAATAAGGAGGCAATAAAAGTATTAAGGTTTGATTTTATTTTGTTGTTCAGGTTATGTCATATTTTTTGTAAAAATCAAAGAGTCTGATACTATGTTGAAACAGGACAATATACTTTCTTAAACTACTTTCTTTTCTTACAGTTCATACCACAATGAACACTTTGTTTCCATCTAGCTCTGTGATCTTAAGGGTTTTAAAGATATCCGTTAGTCTAGTCCCTCCATAAATGTGCTCCCACTTGTTTAAAGAACCAAAACAATGTTGCATGAAAACTTATGTAGAAAGATAAAACGGAGCAGAGTCTTCTAGATGAAATCATGTTTTTTCTTGCAGATGTGGCAGAGGTTATAGCCAAGGCTTTGGTATAATAACAGGGTAGTGTAAACTTTCCTGCAAAGATCATAGAGGTGGAAGTGAAAAAACAAAATACAAACAAGAATGTTCCAGATCTCGGAAACCATCCCAGATTTATGGTGCAGAAATTCTAGTTGTTACAAGAAAATACCAAACCAGAACTGATTCTCCATTCGTTTTCAGTGTTTACATCAGTGTAATTTAACTACAACAGTGCTATTTTTTTTATTTTCACCCTTACAAGTCAAGAATGTGGCCAGAAGAATGAGATACCATAGATGAAAATATCTTTTCTTGATAAGCCACAATGAATGAAAACATGCTGTCAGCAGATCTGTCTCTCAAATAGCTGAGAAATACATAAGAAAAGTAGATAATTGGTTGAGTATAAAGAGATCTGGGAAGTGGCCCAGAGACTACCATTTGAGATTAACTTCAAAAGATGGGATGGCCTTAAAGTAGAAAAGCAGAAAGACTGGTTCATTGCAGTGTAATTCCTCCGTATACACTGACCCAGTCAAGTATGCCACATGAATCGTTTTGTGTCAAATTATTCTGGAGGTGTAAGCCCTGTAGTTTCATTCTCTGTGCTGCTGAGTGACCCAGTGTGTCCATTGTTTCAGATCATATAATTGCATCGTGCTAGTGCTCTATTTTGCATATCCCTCAAAGATTATGATTAATTGTTAAGTACACCACACCCCCACCCATAAATGTATCAGAGTCTGTCTTTCTATAGGCGGAGATTTGCATGACTGCTGGGGGGTGGGGGGTGAAGAAAAAGGAGAAAATTTTCATAATTTGAAAGCATTTTAATACAACTTGTTTGTTTGTTTTAAAATTTCAGGGTAAATTCTGTTCCATAGGTGCCACTGCAGCAAATGTTTGTAACAGTCATAGGAAACAGCATTCCTAGGACACAACACGGTGCAATGTTGAGATTCAGAACTATTTAAGCCTTAACACCCTCCATACACATTATCCTTAACATTTTTATAAGAACCTTGGCTGAACAGGACTATGAGTATTCTGTACTGAGTTTAAAAATGCCATAAAATTTCCTGAAATCAACTGTCAGACATTGCTTCCAGCTGGAGCATTCATGATGTGGTAAAATTAGAATGCTAAGAACACACTCAACACAAATAGGATTGATTTAAAAGTCAGACTACACATTTCAGCATCCCTGATGATATGATATGAGCTGTGCCTCTGCTGTGTGATGTGTGTGTGGCAAAGCATGTGTGTCATAGTGGAACTATGCACCAAGCAGAAAACCCTTGTGTGCAGCAGGACAGGCCCAAGGTATGTGGGTAAGCCTGGTGTTTTCTTAAGCTCTTTCCACATTCCCAAGGTTCACACTAGGCTACAGAACCTTGGGCAAATGTCAGCAGTGAAGCTTCAATGAATGGGAAAGTGAAATTAGCAAGAAAAACAAACACTGAAATTAAACCATTAAATTATAACAAATTGATGTCCTCCATGAGAAAGAGGAGGGCAGATTCTTCTCCCTGACTCAAGATCGATTATCTCAGTCTTCAAATACGTAAATGGTTGTTACAAAAAAGAAATATAATAAGCTATTCTCTACAGTTTAATAGTATAATAGGAAATAGCTGAAGCTGCAATAGACTTCAAAAGTAGTAAGGAAGAATTAGGTTAGACATTAAAAAAGAATCAAAACATAAAATAACACCCCTAACCTCTGGCAACCCAGTAGGCATAGATTACCCTGGGAATGAAAGCCCTTGGGAGGCTGTAAATCCCTCAGCACTGGTGCTTCTCACAAACAGGTTATCCAAACAATTGTCAAGAATTATTTGTTACATCTGATTCTGCCTTCAGCAGGGAGCTTAACTAGTTGAGCTCTTAAATACCCTCAGACTGTACTTTTATGAATAACCCGTGAAAACAGGGACAAACAAAAATATTTACATAACATCCACTGGTTTAGTAAATAGGTCCACATATGAATAAGGGTGAATAGGTCCAGATATGAATAGTCTTTTAAAACGTTTTTTTTTCTCCTAGTAGAAACATATGACAAGCTGGAATTTGGTAGAACATGGTGCACTGAGCAGTGAAATTTCTGCAAGTCCAGAGCTAATTTATTGGACATGAGACCTTGAAAAATATGATTACAAGAGACTAACTCCCTTCCAGTGGAGGGAGATCAGTTCAATTTCCAGCATTAATCCTTCCCAAAATGAAGCTTAAGCCTAACAGGATCTTAACACCGCTTATAAGGGTAACATAATTTTAATTTCATAGGGTATGATTCTCAGCAATGTATCTTAAATAACCACAGGGAAAATCTCTGGGATTTCATGGTTTGTAATAAGTCACTGTTATGTCAGTGGATGAACAAATAAGAAGTTGTCACCTTTCACAAAGAAGCAAGTTGAATTCATTAAAAAATTACAGTGAACCCCAAAATAAGCTAAATTCTTACTCAATAACTGACAAACAGGGGGACAGCTCAACAAAAAAACAAACGAACAAAAAGTTTGAAAGTTCACTTTAGCTTTTTAAAAGAATAAGGTGTATTTCTGTAGGCCGGTAATGTAGGGTACTGGAGATTTATTATCACTGATCAGCCTTAAAAACTGCTTATCTGAGTCCACATATAATTGAAATTCCTCTATCCTGGGCTTTTCCCATAATGACTTACGCAATAACAAATAAAATTTCTAAAAAAAAAAGTCTAAAGGAATAACCTAACTCATTTATTAGAGTGTTTATAAAAATTTTTGACAACCAGCTAGTGCAATACTAAGAATGAAATGCAGTCTCGAAGTGGCATGCAGGGCAATGAGGCCCTGGTTCATGGCTAGATCTCCTGTTATACACCTCTGTATACTTTTAGAGAATAGCACTGTCAGAACTCTCGCAGACTTCAGCATGACTGACACTGAAATTTTGCTTCGTAAATCCTTCTTCTTGAGTCCACTTTTGATTTGATATCAGTGTTTCTCGTAACAAGAAAACTGTTTCAGTTAACAGCCATGGCAGGCAGTGAGAAGGACCTCACAGACACATCATGGTCTCCACCCCTCCTGGAGCCCATCTTTGGGAGAGAGGCTTATCCAGTTTCCTGTCTGGAAGACAAAGATTCTCATATAATAACTTGTTCTAAGCCCTAAAATGCCAGTGATCACCATTGGCTAGGTGAGACAATCCTGAGCAAGCATATTCTAAAAGAAGAGTTTTTAGTCATCCAGTCTAGGTTTTCCTGATGCATCACAAATACACATAAGAAAGTCAGCACGTTTTTAAATAGAATTTAAGAACAAAAATAGGAAAAAGAAAGAGCTGTCTCATGAAACGTTTGGTAATTAGCCTTTTACATAGGTTTCATATGAAGGTATATTATTTCGTTTTATTTGCCAATTATCTTCAAGATTTTTCTTCCAGTACCAAATTTTTCAGATAGATTCAACTAGTAACTTTACACATCGTTCTTTACTTAGAGAGGAATTTTGAGCCTCAAAAAATTATGTGTGCTAGGTAGTAAAGCAAATATTTTTATAGATGCCCTAATGCATTTATGAAATATATTATTTCTGACTAAACAGAAACCCAAAATCCTGTAAGAAATCACTTCATGGCACTTAAAAGCAAATTCGGTATTAAAGCAACTGCACTGGATTATTATCACAGAACTTCACTGAGTGATTTGTACTTAAAAAATTAATTTCATTCAAACTCTGAATGTACATGTGTGATGATCACAGATGCATATATTTTGATGAGATTTTCGTAAGAATTTTCTTTCAGTGATTTTTGTCTTATGAAGAAAGTTGTAATGCCTCAGAACCCAAATCATAAGATTTATATATCTTACAAAAAATTTGTACTAATAGATGATCACACAAAGTTTTAAGTATCTTAAGCAATTTTCTCAGTGTGCTTAAAGAGAGCAACATTTTGACAAGGAAATCCACTGTCCTGAAAGAGAGGAACAGATTTGTTTGAATTTATTAGTTCCATAAGAAATTGAAACCAGCTTAGATGAGCAAGTGTTTAATATTTTTTCTCCCAGTCTTTGACAGAGTTAAAAAAGAAACAGACTTTCGAATATTATGAAAAAAAATTGAAAGCAAGAGTTCTGCTTTTGCGTATTTCAGATACAGCCAGGAAACAGATTTTGATAGCTTAGAAAGAGGAGCTGGAAAGATTTGCTTTCTCTGTTAAGATACACAAATAGACACCAACAGTCAAAAGAGCCAGAGTTTGTATTTAATATTTCACATTCCCTAACCAGTTTCTTTTATTTCTTAATTCTGCCACAAGTAAATTCTCCCTGACCTTCTAAAGCAGAAAGTGACACTGAATCTGACTTGATTGATAGAGATACAATTTCGTACATCTTCTTTTTAACTGATCAGTACCCACAAATACAGCACAAATCTCAGAATAGGTACTGGAACGTAAGAGTCCCATTGTGTCTCAACCCTACAACCTTGACTGAAGAGACTCAGCAACCCCTTTAATTTGGCAGTGAAGTTACTCTGTATCTTCCCACAGTGTGCAGGCAATTCCAGATGTTTCACAGAGGGGCTGGGCTACAGATATACTTTCTTTAATAATTACTTTAGAAAAGTCAATGTAAGGGACAAAAACACCACGCTGGCCAGTGGGGTACAGTTCACTGGCTGTGAGTTTATTCTTATTCATATGGTTTTCTGGTGCACTTATACAAGTGCCAGGCATTTTAAGAACTTAAGGTAGGTTACCCTGATTTAACTGTTGGCAAAGTGCTCAAACATAGTAGGTTTGACAACACAGCCCACTCAAACATGCTATTATTAGAACCAGGTGGGAAATAATTTTCCCAATCTGGGAACACTTTTGAAATTAAGAAAAGAAATACTCTTTCCACTGTAAATTGGGACTAAAAGTCAGTCTCTACAAAAGCTGCAAATTGGAAATCAATGAAAATCAGTAGACACATTTTAGTTAAAAGTTTGATCTGCTTTGGTTTAGCTTCAAGCTTTTGACTTACATATACTTTACTATAAATCATTAAAAGTTTGGGATGAAGAGTGATCAAATTTGGAAAAAGGATTCTGAAGATGCAGATGTGGTAGAAAACACACTGTGAGAGAAAGGAATTGGCAAAACCATTGTCCTCCTAGTGATACACAATAATTATTCCTAAAGATAAATTTCTACATGTCTTGAAAAAATGAAACTCATAGAATTCACATTTCCTTTTGCCTTTAACACTCATATGCTTGTTAACAGCAATCAGTCACGAAATTATATGCTCCCAACATGGTGTAGATTTTGTTTAGAAATAGCAACAGCAGAATCTTCAGTGTTTCAAACTCAAATTCTTTTGCAAGTCCCTGAATGAAAAGTTTGAATCTGTATAGGTTCGTATGCCCACTTTTCAGCTCCAGAGTACAATATACCACAAAGCCTATGAGAGATGAGGGTTTGTAGCTGCAGTTTTTATGTTGTTTTTCCAATACTGCCCAGATATTTATGAGGTGTATGTTTAACAATAGTATATTTAACTAGGCAACGATGTTCCATATGCAGCAACCCTAACATGGTTCTTTACAGTTATTCTGCTAACATACTGAATTTTATATACTGCAATAATCAATCATTCTCTGCTAGATAGAAACGTGTTATTTCTAATGTTTTATTTTTAACAGCATGTTTCATAATAGATCACATTCAATTCCATTTGTGAGCTTCCCAGAGCCCAAAATAGCTGCAAAAGTTGGACAGTTTCTGGGTAAGAAAAATACTTTGACTCAGGATATTTAAAACTTGGAAATATTTAGTCCTTAATGAAATAAAGGCTAGGTGTTCTGTAATTGATAATTAGAGCTCAGAAACAATGAGGCTGCCTAACAAGTACTGGAATATAGGTACAGATGGTCTGTCTGTTTTTTGATGAATCATTCTCTCCTCCACATGTTGGCTTGAACTGAAGGTTTCAGGTTAGGGCTGAAAGCACAAAAAGCTATTTTTAGCTCTCATTCCCTGTGTGAGGATCAAAATGGGCTACATAGACCTCAGTGAATGGGGCTTATAAAACATTAGGATGGGGATAGTCATGAAAACCAGAAGTACATGGGAAAGTAGCACGGAAACCTCTGCTCAGTAGACATATGCTTCTTAAATTGTCCTAAGTAGCTTAGATGGTCACTGCAATAATCCTAAATTACACTAAATGTATTGTGAGAATAAGCAAAGAGGATATACTACTATTTGAGATCACAGAAAGTTCAGCAACGGGACAGGCCATATGCATATTTTCTATGTGTTTAATAATACCGCAGGAATGATACCTTGATTTCCTAGGATTCAATGACCCCTTAATATGTGCGGTACCCTTGTATTTCAGTGTATTTCATGATAAAGAGGCAAATGAACAATTAAATGCTTGAACTTTAGAGTCAGTTTCAAGTCTTCATACTTGGGCACTTAAATCAGGTTCAGGTTTTCAAAAAGGCTCACTCTGTCTGGGAGCTGAATACAGTTGAAGCCTGATCACAATCTGGCACTAAAAGTGAGTCGAGATGAGTTTTATTGATAAATTAAGACATACGTATTAGGGATTGAATCTGAAAAAGAAAAATGACAGCATATGTGGAAAATTATACCTAAAGTACTGGTAGTCTAGAGGTCTGTAGTGTTCAAAGTAACATGTCCTTCCACTAGAACACATTACAATCAAAGAAAAGGTGTTCAATTACATAGAAATGCTGAAATTAATGACAGAATAGCAGTCATTTGGAATAATAAAAAAAAGAAGATTACAGCTCTAATCCTCTCTTAGAATTACAGAACTCCCTGTACAAACTTTTCAAAAACTAAAATAACCATGTGTTTGCTAGAAGCAAGTAAACTTGAGAATCTGTACTGCAGCCCCACCAGACAACAAAAGCAGTTTGCACTCTGTCCAGGATTAAAGAGAACAAATTGTCATCTTAAATATACTAATAATGCATAATTAGATACTCTTTTTTTTTTACTTTCTACAATGCTATCTTAAGGCTGCTTGGTATAGTTTGACTCTATTTTCATTGGCTAGTCCGTTGGGATCCTTTTGGAGCTTGTGTAACAGGGTCTGTAAAATACATTTGAAAATCCCATCTCCCAGATTTATAGTCAAGGATGTGAATTTTCTATTATTGTTATTTGCAGCTGTTTAAAATGTGTATTTGGGCATATGTTTTCTTACCACTTAACACCTCTGCAATGCTTTGTTTACTTGGTAGAATGATCAGATATTTTACAAAAGTACTTTAGCAGGGTAAAGCAAAATATTTTCCCCAAAGCTGTCTGCTGGTTCTGCCAATGGCAAAGTGTCATGTTATTAGCAATTATTTCCATGTGATCATAACAGCTCTAAGGCATTTAGCAAGCCACCGTCTTCATTTACTTTTTGAAATGAAACATTTAACTGAATGTTTTAGATGCATGAGTGTGTTTGATACAGGTTTTGGACATTTACTGCCGTCATAAAAGTTAAAAGTGCTTATGTGTTTTTTATGAAACTTTACAGGTGTAGAAAAACCTCTTGAGAAAGTCAGATTTGAGCATTTTAATGAAACAGAGAAATTAAATTTGTATTTTCCTCTGACAAAGAAAAAAAAGGATGTCCATGCCTCTGTGTTTTACACATGTGAGATGACATAACAAATTGCATCTATCAAACCAGGAGAGGCTGTCAGAGCACAGAGTGGGTTTATGTATGCTGTATGTGGGATATAATGATCAGTCTAAAGCTCAATGGATTCTGAAAATGGTTATTTAAATGAGTCTGAGTGCAGACTGCTATCTCATCCTTTCTGCTATGATGACAAGGGATTTTAAGGCTTTTCTAGGAAGGATCTGCTCCTTTTTGCCCCTCTGACCACGACAGCAAACAGGTGAGAAGGGAACTTGCATTGTTTTCCCAGTGATGCAAGTGAAATTACACAGTCAATACATGATCTGGTTGTAAGCCTCTCTATTGTATTTGAAATACATTGCACCAATGCAGGAAAACACAAAATGTCCATTTGCAGGTTAAGTTGATGTACATTTGATTGAGTATGAATGCATGTTTATGGCATGTTTTCCTTGCAGAAAACCATACTGGCCTCGTCTGTCTCGCAGTTCCTCATTCCAGTATTTTGACAGCACTGGCCATACAGAACACATGGCCTCTTCCTACCAATTCTATAAGTTGTTCTTATATTTCCATGAATCTATGTCTATTTCAGGATTTCTCTCAGCCTTGCTTAAGACAATGCAATGAACTTTGACTCTTTTCAGAAATTTTCTTTCCAGTGAATATCGTTAAATACCTTCTAATTTCACAAAGTCATATAAAACACAAGGAAACTTCACTATCATCTAAAAAAATACTTTCTCTTTGCATCGACATATAAATTTTATGTATAAATAGTATGCATATAATATAAATTTAGCACATGGCATTTCACAGGTGACATACACATTCTTTATATGATATCATTCCTCGAGGAAAGACAACAAATATTGCCATTTGATCTGTTTTACTTTTAAATTGTTAACCTTGGCCGTGGGGAATCAATTTAATGGAGTTACTTCTGCAGGAAATCCAGGACTCCACATAACTCCAGGATTGCAGGCCTCTATTCCAATGAGTTCTCTCTAGCTTCCTGGTGTTATCCTGTGTGGTATGTGTTAACATATCAATAGCTTTAAGATCTAAAAAAATCTTTGTACTGAATTCCCCATTCAGGACCATCTGTTGTCCTCAAATCACATATGCAGTTTACTTTTCCCTCCAGCTCTACATTTGTTTCCACAGTGGGCTTGGGCACCAAATTCAGAAGCAAGTGATAAGATATAGGTACTTCAGTATGTGATTTCTCTTGAATTAATTATATGATTGCATTTTTCCAAGGATGCAAACAGAATCTCAGTCAGAATGAAAATCGTATTTTAGTCCCTTTGGCCAATGCATCAATTCAGTCATTCAGTTTCAAATAGAGCACACTGTTACAATACAACTCTTTTCTGGTTTTTTTTCTATTTTTTTTTAATGCTGTATGGTGCTATTAGCACAGACCTAAGGAAAATATTTTTAAGCTCTGTAAAGATTAATTATGAATTCATGTATCAGAATTGTGCTTATACTCCCACAAGACTGCAATATACACAACGGCAATGCGTAGGTAAAAGCACAGGCATTATATGCTTTGCAACCATTTCTCAGTTTAGAAAATATACATTAGCAAGTAAGGAAAAGAGCAGGCACAGCAGTTTCCTCTTTCATTGATTCCTCGTCTTTACTGTGTCAGGTTCTTTGTTTTTCAAGACTGCCTTTTTCCAGCAAAGTGAAATGCCAAATTGCTCAAACCATGAGAAGTCATCAGACTGAACTACATTAATTTTAGAGCACTGTAGTGGGATTTGTAGTGGAAAGTGAAAAAAAAGGGGGGGAACTTGTTCTCTCTCCAATGTAAACAAAATGACTGATTTTTTTCTCAATTATATTTCTAAGAGAAAGGGTAAATTCCGCTGAAAACTTCCATGCCATCAGCTATGTGTCACTTTCTTGGGATTGAGAAGATAAAATGTCAGCACATTTTATTTTTCTATTATTCGAAGAATAAAGTTGTCTTTATGACTTCATATGTAGCAATAATCCAAAACTTAAGTATATTTCATTGCTACCGAAGCTTCTATAAGAGAAATGTATAAATATTCTTTTATATAGCAAGTAGTTGTGCACCCTTAGTGGTACAATGTTACTAATAAAGAGTTTGATTATTAGAGACTATTTTTAAGGCTTCACTTTGAAAATGACAAAAGACAAGTTCAACTTGACACTCACCTATTTTGTTAAAATAAACTTGCTAGAAAAAAGGGGTTGTAGGGTCAACTGTACAAGGTTATCATTCTGTGCAAAGTGAAAGGAAAAAATATTTGCATCAATTTAAGGAGAAATTCTTCTTTCATAGTGTAATCAACAATAGTGACCATATAGATATAATGTCCACCCTAAAGCATATGAAACTAGTTCTAACCAAGGGTGTCTGATAAAAGCTTTCTTCTATTAGTTGACCTATCTCCAGGGGAAAAAAAAAGAATTAAAAATCACCCAACCTTAAAAGCCCAGATCCCTGATTTTTCACTTAAGACTACTGGAGGAGGAAAACAGTACTGGTTTAAGACAGGACAGCAAAATTCTCTTTCTGAGAAAACCATATCAAAGCAGTAAACTACAAAGCACTTCTCAAATTTCTTTTCACAACCTTACTTTTCTTGCTGGTAGGATGCCTTTGAAGGCAAGCAATATTTTTTCTTATGATGGATTTGCTTGTTTCTGAAAGTCTGTTCTTCCTGTATCTCACAACTCAAGACTTTCCAGCAGGGAAACATCTTCTCCAAAGCAGAAATTGAACATAAATCTGTAAAGTGGCAGAGAAGAATGTTCAAAACTAAAGCCTTTTTTTTTCCACTCCAGCAAATTTGCATTCGTTTACAACCTAGTTTAAATCAATCTGATTAAATAAGAACATAGAGATGACTCAGATGAGCATAACCTACATAACCTTGTCTGGAACACTTACATTGTTATTTTTGCTGCTGAAATATCAGTGGCAAAAATTTGACAAATTAAAACCTTAGCTAAATCTAAGTGGCTTTTAATGTTAATGAAGACTGTACCTTTCTTATTTCTTCAGACAAAAGTGCCTCTATTATCTCATGAGTATACATAAATTAACCATAAGGATGTAATTCAGACTAAAATCTTACTGCAAGTGAGTGTAATCCTGCCTAATATCAATTCTTCTCTTGATTTAAACTATTTCCTGTCCTGGACTCACCAGTGTGCAAACAGTCTTAATCAATACCACAAGAAATTTTAGCCAGAGAGGTCAACCTGCCACAGAAAAAAACCACAGCACTAATTAGTGCTGAGAATGACTTTCTTTTAAATGTTTTATTTCCATTCAACCTTGAAAAGAACGTGTTCCAAAGTGAATCTAGAAAAACAGCTGCTTACATCATGAAAGCATTATTATTTATCTGAAAATTATATCTGCAGAAAGAAATTCTAAGCTAAAAATTTTTTAATGTTCGTGGAAGTGAGATTTCCCCACTTTAGATCAAGATGGATTTCCAGAAGAGCTGTAAGTGAAATGCCGTGTCAGTGCTCTTGACACCCAATATTCAAGCTGCTGATTTCACCATACATCATAAAACGCATATCCTTTAAATGCCAATTTTTGAATTAGAATCTAAAATTTTAAAGCATTATAGATAGTAGTCATGGCCTAATATTTGAACTCCACAGTGCTGATAGAATCTCAGACTAATATTAATTCTGAAGGTTTGAAAAATAGACTTCTTAGCTTCTCTGTTCACAGTTTGAAGGTAAAGCCTGGATGCTGAATAGAGCTAATCTTTTAGGACATCCAAAATACAGATTAATTGTATGGCTTCAACTAATATGTCTGCAGTGAAAGAATGGTAAATTAACTGGAAGTGTTTGTTCCAACTTGCCTAACAGGAAGAATCATCCCCCCTATAGTGCCACTATTCATCTTGATTGCATTTATTCAGGTGAAATTTATATGCAGAGTGAGAGCTCTTGTTCACTTACTTAGTTGCAATGTCCATGATTTTTATTTAAAGAAATTTTTGCCCAGGCTCTGGAAGTCATACTGTGTCATGACATGTAACAGCTGGATATGTCTGCCTTATTTCTCACAGTGGATTATGTTGATGCTGCTCTTCTCCAAGCAGCTCCATCCACTGGTCTTCCTCAGGCAGACCTTTTTCTCTTTAGTAGTAAAGGGACAGGAGAACATCATTCTCAAGATGTTGCAGATCACCTGCTTAATGTTTTCCACGTGTACTGGTATAGTTGGTGGAAACAGGGATCAAGTAGATACTTTTCTGAGTAAAAAGTTCAGTAATGGTGCCCCGTTCAGTATTAGATGCAAAGAAAGACTGAGTCAAACCAGCAAAGGAACCTTTATGTTTTGGTTTTTTTTNTACTTTCACTAAGGGACAATCAATTCTTGAATTGTCCAAAAATCTCCAGAGAATAAATATGCAAGTTTTTCAGTATTTCACAGCTGTATTCTGCCCTCAGAGTATGTGGGCAGCTCTATTCAATTACAAAGGATGCAGATGAATGGTATGATGTGTCCTGAAGTGATGACAATTTGATGATTATTGTGTTTGATTTGTAGCTCTACCCTTAGCATTGAAGTTATATTTCTTTTATAAGGCCTATTTTAATGTGGTTATAGAAACCTTTGTCTCATTTCACCCACGGCAAAAAACAGCATGTAAACCTAAAAGCAGTATTTTTCTTATTTTTTACCAAAATTAGAGACAGAACAGAAAAAGACCCAGACATGTCTACTGTGTCCTCCATTTCCTAATAAGGCCCTGTTTTCTGATATATTGAAACTTCAGTGTAATGGGTCAGGAAATACATATCCTGATGTGATCCTTTTCAGCCTGAAAGGATGCTTCATAAAGATAGATTATTTTTCACAAAAATGTTTTTTCAGCAAAATATTTTAAAATCAGCTATGAAGGACTGACATACCAATTTGCAGAAAATCGGTTCATTTGAGGAAGGAGATAAACATCCTTCCCTTTTCCTCAAATCTGAAAGTTTTATTTTCATCTTTGAAACCAAATACTTGGTTTCTCCAGTTCAAAAGAGCACTTTATTTCAAATTTCTCATTGTTTTAACTTTAATACCTGAAATAACCCTAAAATACTTTCTTAGATTCAATTTGAAAAAAAATACTTCAATATTAAGATACAATTTCTCTTTCTGAGTTAAATTGGTAGAGATTGGATGCCCCTTTTTCCCAAGATTGCTACAAAAGACTCAGAATTTAGTCAGGTTTTGTCCTAATTTCCAGCTGCAACCTTCCCTTAACTTGAAAACAACCTGATGGGGTTCCTGGAAAACTTTCTGTCTGGATTTCCTGCTCCACAATAGCCCAATTAAATAGAAATATTCCATTCCGAACTTTAGGTGTCTCTGAAGAGCAGAGAAGTGGAACCAAACTTCTTTGCAAATAGCTTTTGCCTCCTGAGCTTTCTTAAAAACTCAAAGGATATCTCAAAAAAAATCAGATTATCTGGGTTGTCCCTCTTTGCTGTGAGAACTCCTTAACTGAAATGGAAGAATTAGATGAAAACTCACATATCATAGGTGAAGTGGCCAGAAAAAAGAGTACTTAATATAAATACATGGTAAAAACTCTGTTAAATCTTATCTACCACCTGTTTCTTCCATGAAAAGCATGACATTTGGGACTCACAGAAGCCTCTCTATGAATCTGAAGTTCACTCAAAGAAAAGACCCTATAAAATCTTTAAAAGGATGTTCTAAATGTTGCTGTTTGCAAACACCTACATTTCAATTTTGAAAACATACCTCTAGCTAACCATTTTAAATATTTCCAAAACCAAAATACTTCGTTCAGAGTTGAAAAGTAATTTTCATTTGACCAAGATTTTTATTGTTTTTATTATTTCTCTGAAAGTTTTAGGTTGGTGCAGCATGACTCATTCTCATCCTTCATTCAGTCAGAGAATCCCACATCAAGTGAAAACCAAGATATGCCTTGTCAGTGAAATGTGACTCCCTCTGATCAGTGCTGTTGGCTTTCAATTTAATACATACTTTCTAGCCACAGTGAGAAGACTTTCATTGTTCTCATTATACATGGAAAACATTGACTGAGTACTACACGGAATCAGTGTTTTCAATGAAGTACATGCACATGAAGGAGCTGTCTCCTATGAGACAATGATTCATTCCTATCTGAAAAATTTATGGAATATAGCAAAATTTAGACATAACACCAAACAATAAATTGGAAATTCCTATCAAAATAAAATGTTATTTAAAGTAAATCAGAAGCTGTGGCTGATTCCCTGGCATGAATAATCTTCTTTAAAAATAAAACAAAACACAACACAACAAACCCATAAGACCAAGTAGTTGTAATGTTCGACCTTCTCATCACAGACTTATCAAATTTATTTCTTTCTTCAAATTATGAGGCAAAATTTGTATAACTGAACTTTGGTAGAAAAGCTAACTATTAAAGAGGAAACTATTGATATATTGCATTTCACTGGGCAACTTCAATGAAATGTGCATGACTGAGAAGAAAGTACTATTAGGCTGTGTACAAAAAGAGTTCTGGACCTGTTGTTAATTTCTTTCTAGAACCCTTATATGTACTTCCTGGTTTTGCAGTAGCATTCTGACTTAATTACCAAGTCCTAGTTTTTTTGGTCCTTGGTTTTGTTTTGTTTTGGGGGTTTTTTTTGGTGGGTGTTTTTTTTCTTTTTTTCTGGTATGATGCTTAGTCATATATAATATATATTATATATATATCAATATAAATAAACTGGTTTTATTTACCTCAGAAAAATTTCACATAGACTTCAAGTCTAAAAAATTCCATCTTTCCTTTGGTAGGAAGTAGCTTTCATAGGTAATTAGTGCTTTTTAATTATATTCACCACTCAAACATGGGTTTATCAGGAAAATTATATAAAACAGTGAACCTCCAAGGGCCTATGTAGGAAGTGTTGAAGGGAGAACCCTCTTCTTCAAATGTTTAGAAACTCAAGGCCAAAATCTTTCCAGTTAGGAACGTTTTCTACAGGAACTAACAGTTTTGGATCTCCCATTTTTTCCATGTTCAATTTTAGAAACGTATAGGCTTATTAAATGGCACAGTAGTAAGTGCTTATCTCATGAAAATCCTTCATGGAGATACTCATCATTCCATGTGCTTATAAGAATTACTCCTCTATAAATGTTAAGTGATAAATAATAGAACATTCCCTGGTAAAGATCATATGTTTGGATATAAATGCTCATTTTCTTCTTCTCAAATCATAATTCTTGTTATGTAGGCATACAAAAATCACTAGCCAGTGATTATTGAAACACATTAAGAATGTAGAGACTCAGAAATCTAAATCTCAAATAAGATGGCAAAATACTGGGGATGACCAGGCTTTTTTTTGCATCCACTTGACTTTAGCAGCTGGAGAACTTTCAGAGATTTTTTCAGGCCTTTCAGTTTCTCTAGTCTTTTCTTCCCATATATTTTTGCATAAGTATGGGGAAATTGTCAGTCATTTCATAGGTTTATCTGCAGAACAGAAAATTGCATACATTTTGGTTTGCTTTTTAATTTGTTTGAGCATCCATTTGACATTATTTTTTCTGTCCCTATAATCTATTTTGATTTTCTTTAACACAGAAAACATTTGTGTTAGATGACTTCTTCTGCTCAGTGGGTTCTCTGACAGATATGTATCATAATCTTCTTTTCATTTTCTTCAAATTTGTATTCTGGCAAGTGGTCTTCTAATAGCCTTCAAGATTTTTTGAGCTGTGTGATTAATTTGTCATTTACCAGTGGAAGTGGAGCAACTGATCTTTCATCGTTCTCCTGTAGAGCAAAGGAATCACTTTTACTAGTCAAAACTGCCACTCAGTTATTAGCAACTGAAGTTGTGATATGCAGTCAGAGAGATGAGGATAAAGAATTGCAGGGTAAAATGAGGGTTAAATTCAAGCTTATAGAAACAATACATCTTTCCCAAATAATCTGCAATCCTCACTGTCAAAACATAACTTTGCCAGACTTTTCATCTGACATGCTATTTAAAAGAAGACAAAAATCTTATAGTCTAATTAATTTGAAAACTTCTTATTTTAAGAAGAGAAAATAAGTTGTTCAAAATTTTCTAATCCTTAAGTGCTTGAAGAAGTAAAAATAAAAGTAGAAACTGAATATGTTGCATGGTTATAACAAATATCAAGCTTTGCTGAGTGGCTAAGTGGCCACTCTCCTGTTTTCACTTGGTATATGTAGAATTTGACATAACAGAACAGACTTCTTCCAGTCATCATCTTTACAAACAGAAGCCAATGGTATTAAAACCATAATTAAAATTATTTTGGCCTCTATCACCTTATTTTCTAGCATGGGTAACATACCCTGTTAAGACAAGCTCAGAATACAGCATTTTCACAAGCACTTAAGTTTAACCAGTGGGCTGCTAATAGCAAAGTTTATTTTTAATGAAAATACTAAGTTCCATAAAGAGTGTTAAAACAGTATAGATTAGGTCAAGTATAAACAATTTCCCTTGAGCAGTTACTCTGTTTTCCTTCATGTGAGTGCTCTGTTTATTTGGCAGTGCTAGTGTCTTTCTTCTACAGTGGCTTGAGAACACTGTTTTCCTCACTTTCCTTCAGTAACACCACAGAAAAAAAACAATGCATGTTACTTTCAAAACAGACTTTTCACTTAGAGAAGCCTGGATGGAGGATAAATCCAGAACAGGAGAACAGATTTGACAGATGACAATCTTTCACTGCTAAATTGCATTAACATATTAACAGTGTGTAACATACAACGATGAAATGGGAGAAGCAACCAGCCAAATCAACTGAAAAGCTCCCATTGACTTCAGATGTGACAATGGTCATGAAACATCTGATGCTTGTTATTTCCCAGCCAGTAGGAGACATATGAGATAAAGACAAACTTCTAGTATCCCAAAATAATGTTGCAATGACTAGTGTTATTGAGGAAATTGAACAGTGGATGTATAATGAGACTGTAAATTGATGAATGGTAGGAGGCATTTTATTACTAAATATAACCCACTTTAACAGCATTACCCACTTGAAAAACAGGGATTTGGTTTTCATGGTTAAAGGTATAAAACCAGAGTTCTCTACAAGATTAATTATTCACAACTTAAAGATCAGCTCAGCAATTCATTATAGCGTGCATTCATCAGAAAACTGCAATGTAGTCCCAGTTCATTTCATGTTAAAACAGAAAACCATCTAAAGATTACATTGGAATTCTTCAAAAAGACAAAGTGTCATGAGTTAAGCCCAACTGGTAACTATGCACCATACAGCTGCTTGCTCTCTCTCCCTGGCAGCAAGATAGGGGGGAGAGAATTGGAAGGGTAAAAGGGAGAGAACTATTGCATTGAGATAAGGATAGTTTTATAACTAAAATAAAAATAAATAATTAATAGTATCAATAATAATAAATTGCAATGAAATTAAAACTGACAAAGAGAGAGATGTAAACCCCAAGAAAGGCAAGTCATGCAAATGAAAACTATTGCTTACCACCCAACCAGCTGATGCCCAGACAGTCCCTGAGCAGTGGTCCCTGACCAAACTTCTCCCTAGTTTTATTACTGAGCCTGTGCACCATATGGTCTGGAATATTCCTGTGGTCATTTGAGATCAGCTGTCCTACATATATCCCCTCCCAATTCCTTGTGCGCCCCCAGCCTCCTCACTGGTGGGGAGGAGCAGAAAAGGCCTTTACTCTGTGAGCCCTGCTCAGCAATAAGGAAAACATCCCTGCATTATCAACACTATTTCCAGCACAAATCCAAAACATAGCCCTGCACTAGGCTACTATGGTCCAGCCTGAACATGCACACATAGGCACTATAGGTACACATAGGTATGTGTGCCAAACTATCAGTTGAGATAGTTCAGACTGAAATATTTGATTGTCATTATAGTAGAAAGCAATCATAAAATGGAAGTCTCATCTCTGGTGCTTCCAGCTGAAAAGATCCCCAATGTGGCTGGTGAAACTTTGCAAATGTAACCATCTACCAGCACAGAGTTTTGTGCAACTGCATAAATAGCTCCAAAGCTTCTACAGTCGCAGGATTTCCTAATATATGTTATACAAACCTTTAACTATTTAGTCCAGATATTCAGAACAAAGTGGAATTCTGCATGACAAGAATGAATGTATGAGTAGAACTGTGTTCAGTTCCTCATCCCAAATCAATTTATACCTAGTTCTAGTTGATGCAGTCAGTGCACTGGTTTCTACTAGTTTCAGTCAATTGCTCTTTAAAAATGAAAAGATCACAAAGGAAAGGTATGTACTGACATAAGCATATGTTCAGTATGTCAGAGAAGGAACAGCAAACTAGACATGTCCTTTCCCATCTATGGCTTTTTTTCTAGATTGTCTCTTAAAACTCCATTCCCAAATAGCAACAGTCTCAGTAGTACTAATGACCTTTGGCAACAGCCTTTCTATCTTTTGGGACTACATCGATTTTTTTTTAGCTCCCTGGCTTCCATGTAGCAATTTCGCATCTTATTGACCCAGATCCACAAAGTGGGCAGTATCACTAGCAGCAAGGGAGTTTGAGATATTTTTTTTATAGGGCAGCAAATTAGAACATGAGCTGGCAAAGGCTGCAGTGAAAAAAGTATCCATAGCACTCTAGATTCAGGCAGTTCTAGAGTACTGATAGCTGTGTTTGGTGGATGGTAGCATTGGTTGATTGGTCTCAAGATTAGTTTGTAGTCATACACAGTACTTTGCTTGCTGGTCTTGCCATGTGTGTCCGTGTGCCAAAGGCTTTAGTTTCATTTTGCAAAACTGAAAATGATTAAATGCTTCCGTGTTTGTAGAGAGAGTTAATGTATTAACACATAAGAGCACAGGAACTGTGAGGACCCTTTCAATGTCTTTTATTTTCTTGTAGCTATACTGAAACATTTCAGGGAATTCCTAGAGATCTTTTTTATACATGGGTCATGTATATTCTATATTTTTCAGGGTTTGTTTTTTTTTTTAATAAAGATCAGTGTATATTTCATTTGCCTGTGGAATACAATAGCTTTGACAGCAGTAAGTATTTGGAATCCTTACACTGATTTAGTCTCATAGTGAAATTATCCCATATTCCTATTTAGAACTCTGTGCAATGTAGCAGCTTGCTACAGGTTTGAAATGGACTGCTTTGAATTACATCCTGTGGAGGATAGTCTGCAGCCATCCAGCCTGGTGCCTCAGTCTGGATGACTTTAATCCTGCTGAACACTATTACTCAGTAATTAAGCTGGTCTAAAACAGAATGGTTCTATAGCCTTTCAAAGACCTACATTTATACTTCTCAAGAGAATACTATTCCCTAAGTACTATTTTAAAATGCTCTTATTTGTTAAAGGAAACCAAAGCTGTTTTGTAGACTATGAGAAAACTTTCTTACAGTTTTCTTTGTGGCATTGTAAAGAACAGCATGGGTCATGAGCAAGTCACAGCTTTGAGATTAGATTCTTACCATCACAGCAAGCAATGGGTTCAATCCTAGAGGAACATTTCTTTCTTTAACAGCTGTTTTTCTTTACAGTTATATGAGCTATGCAGCTATATTAACTGACTATACAACTGCATTAAGGGTTATACAGATATATTTAAGAGTTACATCTCAGCTGAATATTCAAACTACTGTCCTGCAAAAAAAACTCATGAAAAAACAAAAGCAGAAAATTAAGAAACAGAATCACTAGCCTCAATGAGAAAATAACGTGGAATAATATGAGCTCTTTTTGAAAAGAATTACTTATTCTTACTAACAATTTCTAGGTTTTCATATTTCAGTTGAGGATAGATTTTTGCCCAGAACAAGGCTCAGTTCTGAAGTCTTTGTGTATAGACCCACCCAAAAGAAGACCAAAAGAAAAGGACATAGGTCCTGGGGATCATACAGAAAGTATGTAAGAGTTTCATGTCTGTGTTAATATTCTCCTTTCAGTTAGGCACTAAGATTGCTGGAACACCCAATATCAAAGACATATATCTTTAAAATCCCAAATTTCACACTCTTTTTACTCAGTTGCAATTTTCCCAGATGTGTGCCTGAGGGTTTAAGATTCTGCTACTCCATGCTATCCATTTCGCAGCTCTTCTTTATGTGTTTAGTACAGTTTTGTACTCCTTTGACATGAGTTCATTCCTGAAAAGCATAAGCATCTGACATAGAATTTTAGTGAGGCATCCCAGGAAATCTCTTGTGCACAAAAGGGTTATAATATCTCTTATTTCCAGATCTGCTCATGCATAACAAGGGTTAGCACACACTTCCTCAGAGTATATTTGTCTTCAGTAAAGCAAGAAAGGAAAAGACTCCAGTGAATTTATTTAATAATTGATAGTGGAAATAGACTCTAATGAAATTTCCATCATCCAGAAACATGAACTCTACTTCATATATATTGTCATTCATTTGTCTGCTAAGAGCTGACTTGGCAGCTTCCTTGAATTCCCTACTTGGATACAGACAGTCAATCCTCCTGTGAGGAGCCAATCTACCTTTTCAAATCTCAAGGGAATCAAAGAACTGCTAGGGTTGTATACATAGAGGCTATGCACCTCCACAGCAGCACAAAGAAGCTGCTAGGGAAGCCACATTATAAACACTGCTGTGAAAGTAAAATCCAAATGTGTCACAGTGTATTTATCTTTTTCTTTGTAAATCCTTTATGGGTTGGAGATAACAGGGGACGGAAGAAGTTCACCACATGCTGAATCTAGGTCTTACTTGTGTCCAAGATTCCCACAGCCCTTTTAGACCCTATCACTTACACATTGAAGATTTGTGGGCTGGAAAGTGTATATATCGAGATAGAAACTCCCAAATTATGATGGCAAACTTAATTTCTCAGTAGTACCAATTCTTTATTCTTTCTGTATCAAGTGGGAAGTCTGTAGCTGTTGTGACTTCTTAAGGCACTGTATAGTTACTAAGCACAATATTCTCATAAAGCTTGTATGTTTATATGACTTACCATGAATAAAAGTGCATGCATTGTGTATATGCCAGTTGAAAAATGTATGCTTCTGACTGTAAAGAACCAAATGTTTGGAGACAGTGATAATACCTGATACTGGGCTGCTTAATGAAATACATTTTACAGGAAATCTCTGGTCTTAAATTTCCTATTTGACTGTGTATAAAATCATAAGACTTCCACTGTTTCAGTGATAGAAAGAGATGAAAACTATACAGAGGAAAATACTTTGCTAAAATAAAATAGTATTTTTATTACTGCTATAATATTTTTCCCTCTGAATCAGGTATTTCCTATCTCAATATACCATTAGTACCCCATCTTACTGGAAATAAGTAAACTAAAAAGCAGAAAGTAGAAAAAGAAATCTGTTGGTTTCTAATAAAATATTTGTCATCTAGTTTCAGACCTCAAACATGTCATCTTCTTACTAGATATAAAGATTTTTTTCTTTGATTTCTGTAGGATTAATGTTATGCAGGTGTCTCCAGAACCAGGATCTTTCAAAGCAGCCACATCAAATACTTTCAGAAGCCAGTCTAACGATCACTGTTGTATCAGTTTTGTCATAAAAAAAAGTAATTTCATGAGATTTACAGCAGTGCAGCTGTGACTACAGATACCCAGTTTATGGTGAATATTTTATTCTCTGCCAGCAGGTGTTCAATCCAAGCTTTATACACCTCCTTAGTCAGAGAGATTTCAGGGCTTGGTTTAATTTTCCATGACAGCTAAGCTCTTCCATGGCTGACAACACAAAGTTGCTCTTGAAATACTTCTTCACCTGTTAGCCTCAGTAATCAATATTCTACTCTAATATTTATACTGTCAAATACCTCAAACTATTATTGTAGCTTTTATATTACCTGTATGTCAACAACATGTACATGTGCATGTACAAACTAATAAAATAATACTTTTTGTATTCTCTGATCATTCAATTTAAGTAATGCTTTTGAAGCACTTGTAAAAGCTCCTAAGATCAGAAGGCCTTGGGGAATATACACATTTCTTAAAATATAATTAGGAACCCTAGAGGAGCATTCCACGTGGAAAATACACTTTGCAGCACTTGCATTTTTGCAGTATGAGGCAAGAACCTTTGAGGTCAGAAACAAAGTTGAAAATGGAGCATTATGAACACAAAAGAAAAGTAAAAACCTTACTATAAAGAAATAGAACCACAGCCAAACTGAAAATAATTTAATAGCCTCTATATTCATACAACTCTACATTGTTTTGGTTGTCTTCCTTTTTTCTTCTTTTTCCTAGAGCTTATAGAAGTCTCACAAGTCCAGTGCCTTTACGTACATGGCCACCAAAGTAAATTTTAATCACCATTTCATATAGAATGGTAACACAAATAAAAGTAATTTTTCCTTCCTTGAACACTGCACTAAATAAAACAGAATAGTTAGTAAATGCTATAGTAGCAGCTGCTACTTACCCAAAAGAAATGACAAATCGAAGTCATATAAGTGCATCTGATACAGTACTAATAGTAGGTGAAGTATCTAGACAATGGCTGACTTCAGAAACAGCTTTATAAACAGTCTTTTCTGTTAAATGCACTCACTGTATTCATACAGCATAGTTGCAGACTTTTCAGTAATATTCAAAAAAACTTAACTGTAATTTCTCATTTCAAGCCTTTAAGAAAAGCTTTAATTATTAAAAAATATTACAAATTTAAAACAGAAATAGCTCATTTTTCCTTGTGCATATCATTTCAAATAATTTGAAACAAAATATGATAAGAACAATAGCTCTAATCTACAAGAGAAAAGAAAAAGTTAAATCTATTAACACTTATTGCACAAAGTGGGAGAGGACATGAAGCACTTATATAATATTAATAGTATTATGCTTTTTCTCTACAGAAAAGAGAGACTTTACCCTATAGAAACTTTTATCTACTTGTCTTCAATGTGGTAGCATACTGGATCTCAAAAGTATTACAAACTTGTCATACATGCAACAGCTCTGAAACACTGTAATATTTATCAAAGGATGTAACTCTAGATATGACACTGACTGGTAAGGATAAAGCACAAAGTAAGCATAGAAGAGCTAGACATTGTGAATGTGTAATGTAAGACTTGGCAAAGTATGATAGCATGAAGATTAGGAAAATTAACTAAAGGGTGAGCAAACAGTGTTTGAGTGATAGAGGAGTCAATAGCCATTAACATACAAGTGGCTTTGCAAGGGACAGACACCTAGCAGCTGATGCAACATATCCTGTGAGCTGACAGTATGGTCCAGGTGAAATTTTCCACACAACAACTGAGCATTTAATTCAGTCAATGCTTTCAGCAAAGCAGCAGGAGAGAAATAAAATACAGGAAACCAAGGACAAATAGAACTGTTTACCAACTTATCTTCAGTGTATATTTTAGAATTATTTGGTAGGTAGTGTAGCTAGTGGAAAATCAACTTTAGAATGTGCAGCATAAACATGTTATTTTGACACTAGACAAATACATTTTGAAGTCACTGAATCTTCACTGTCTAAGAAAGAGATAAGAGGACTTCAGGCACAAACCAACTTCTGTCCCTTCCTGTCACTACTAAATAGAAAACTACATTTAATCAGGAGCTTTGCTGTATAAACCAGACTACCTCCACTGATATTAGTGGCACTGTAATGATTTACTCATCAAGAGATTGATGCATTGAATATTAAAAAATACTAGACAAATAATCTCTTTTCCTAGGAATGCACATGACTGGGTACTTCCAGCACTTCCAGATCCCACATATGAAACTATCTATATGTCTGCAAAGGTTTTGAGGTACTCTGTGCAGTGTAACAGGAGTGAGGAGTTAAACACAGTGCAAAACTCAGTAGCTGTGATTATATATATTTGGTTGGTGCATATCCACTTTTAGGACTGCATTTGTTTCTCTCTTCAAATCATAGCCCAATCAGCTGGCAAGCCAGCTATCTGTCAAGGATACATAGGAGACAGTGGTGAACATTGTGACATGCTCAGTCATAGGATTAAGTTTCTGAACAGTCTGTAAAGCACACTCATTGTGGATTTTGCCAGCCAGGGCTTTCTACTTGGCATTGACTTCCTTTGTGTAGCTAGATTGTGTCTCCTAGCACGACAGGCAAGCTCTCAGTGTTACTGAGCAGAAAGGCACCATTGCAGACACTTTCAGTCTGTTGGTAGTCACAGAATTCCATAGATATCTTGAATACTTAGGCACAGGACTGGCTCTGCAGTCTTGGGGACAAGGCAGAACCTGCAAAAGAACTGGAATGGCCCAAATGCTCAGCAGCTGATAAAGCCAGGCATAGACAGTCTTTTGGTCAAAGGTATATCTCAGCAGAAGACATCAATCAACATATAGTAACAGCTAAAAGGCTGAGAGGATGAACAGGAAGCACTTCCCACCAGAAAAATGGAAAAGAGAAGTGAATATATTTTTCTAAAATAAAAACAAATTTTATACACTTAAAAGCAGAAGAGAACAGACCCAGTGATAACTCATACCTCCCACTGATGGTCTAAAGACAAAGAGAATTGCAGAGAAAGGAACCCATTCAGGATCTATTTGATTGGATTTCATTAGATTGGGAAAGTTGATGCTGTAAATAAAGCATCAGATCAATATAGAAATACCTTAATATTATCCAAGAAACTGTAAGTTACATTCAGCTACTTGAACAGGCTGGCAGAAACTGGAGTTAACACTTTTCAAACAATTTTCAGTGCTAAATGAAAGTCTAAAAGTGACAATAGAATCTGCAGAGATTTGGGGTTATCCAGGACAGGATTTTAATCTAAGAATGCTAGTTAAAACAGCATGAAGATAAACAGTTAATGCTTGTATAGAACTTGAAAGAAATAATGAACAATCTACTACTTTATGTTGTTCTAATAAAAGATGTAACAGTGGACAATTTGCAGATACTATAAAATAAATTAAATTGTGAAACCCACATATTTTTATATTTAGCCAAACTTTTAAAAAGTTACATAGATAAAAACTACTAATATTTTATATGCATTTATTTTTACTGTATAACATTCAGATCAATCATACATTCCTAACCTAATCCTCTGTTTATATCCTGAAACAGGATAATTTCCTGGCCTGGGATTATGTTGAGTAAATGCTAATTTCACCACCAAACCCAAGCATTTCCTAGCCATTTTTACAGTGAGCAGTACAAGAACGAACATGGCTAGCCCTTTGTAAACACAGTTTTTTAACATCTGGTTTGCTAGCAATATGACTATTAACATATGTTTACTTTCAATGTAATTTGTTAGTTTAGTCCCTAACACTCAGTCATGACGTCTTTTGAAAATATAGTCAGTTATGACTGACCACTTAGAAATCTTCAATTGTCACTAAAACACAGTAGCATGTAATTTGTACCACAGCAATGAATGAAACGTTTCTTTTTAACTTTCAGGGCTAATTTTTATGGGTTTTTTTGCATATTCTTTAATAAGCTTTTAATAGTAGCAGTTCCATGGGGAAACACTCACATAATATGTATCAGTTTCTGTAGTCCTGGATTCTGGTTATTGCCATATAAAACATATGGACATCTGTTATGTATAAGGCACAGATTTCTCCTGTTTAACATTCAGTAATCTTTCGGTATTGTTCTACATAACTTCAGAAGAACTAATGCAACCTGGACCAGCATTTGCACCTCAGCAATCTCCCCGGCTGCACACAGTAAGGCAGATGGTAAAAACAATCCCATATAATAATTTTCCCAGTGCTTGGAAAACTTCATGGTTGTAGGACAGTGTTGTATCAGACAGTAAGAATTGAACTTGCATTTTGTAAGCATTTGGAAGTAACTCCCAGGTTTATTACCAAACAGCTGGTACTCAAATATTTTTGCACAGTAATTTAAAACGTGCACACAGAAAATATGCTCCACTTTGAAGATGTCCCACAGGCCATACCAGATTTCTAGCACCAATTCACACCAAGTGCATTGGCAATTTAGCTTGCGTATCAAAGTTGAGAAAGCTGAAATCACACTTAACTGGACAAAAGTTAACCTTTTTATGTTTCCTGTAAGAGTTAGTATTTATGTTTTGTGAGCAAGTCAAAATACAGCAAAATATTATTATTTACCCCTACTTAGTTATGAAATACAGACTCCACCACTGTCATCACAGCACTTGAGTTATCGTATCCAATATGTGTCTTTGGCACACCATTCCATCAGAAGCAGGAAAAGTATTTGCAGTGAGTTGAAACACACGTGAAATTTGTAGGATACAAAATATCATTGAAAAAAAATTTAATGTGTTTTAATATCTGCATCTGAAAAAGATAGGTACTTTACTGTGTGAACAGACACTTCAGAAAGAACAAAGATTTAGTAGCTATTAGGCAGCATTTGCTTTATGTACTATTTCTGCATGCAGCCTAAAGGCAATAAAAGATTAAATTTAATTGTTAATTTTAGACTTTATGCGAATTGTATTTAGCATTAACTATGCTTGTAAACTAAAATTGTTATGTGAATTATGAATTGTAACATGAAGATATGGAATGAAAATTAGAAAGCAGATGGTGGAAATCTTCCTCAGTGAAAGCAATGCTATGAGAAATATTTTTATTATTGCCCTAACCGAATTCAGTGGCATTTCAAAATAATATATTTCAGATGGAAGTTAAGTAAAAAGGGTTTTTTAATTTTAAAACATAAAGTGCAAAATTCCATTCTTGTCTGTAAATGAAATTTCAAAATTAAATTACACAGAATGGAAACTCTGACATAATAAAACAAAAATTGTAATTTTTCTTCAATTTGAAAACTATTTTGCATTATTATTTTGAAAGCAGTTTGTCAGATTCTTTCCCTTATTCATTTAAATAGTTTGGCAGAGGGAATATATTTACCATACTATGTGATTCAGCTAAGATTGGTATTTGCACAGAAATAATATCTGGCTGAGTAGTTAAGCACCTGAAATACTGCTGTGCTTAGTATTTATTTGTTATATTCTCTAAGGATGATCATAACCATTCTTAAAGAGAGTGGTTAAGCAGAAGTACCATTGAAACAGATATGGAATCACATGAGTAGGCTTTTTTTTTCCTAATAATAAGCAAACTTGCTTTATACCCAACTAATGTTTGGAAAATTTATATTTTTCTACAAAGAATTGCATTCATATAAGCCTGTACCGATATTTGCTTTCAGATAAGAACATTTATTATTCATTGTTCATTAATCTTTATTTACTCTTTATAATTCATTATTCTCTAAAGCTAATGATTACTTTCATTTAAGTGGGAAGGGAAAAAAGTATTACCATACATCATCATTCACTCGTGAGAAATAAGAATTATTCAATAGACTAAACAAGCAGTTCATCATCTATTAATTTAGATATAATTTACTTGTCAATATTGAAGAGTTACACATACATCTTCCAAAAAATGAAGCTCAAATAAAAGTAAAATCAGAAGTTCGTGTAATGAAAGGAGAAAAAAAAAAAAAAAAAGGAAGGAAATTGATTTTTCTGCCTAGATCTGCAATGCTATCAACTGAGATGGAAAGCTGAGAGATAGGTTTCCATTCCACGCCCAAAATCTAGGTAGTAGAATTATAAAGACGAAATACTAAATAAAAGAAAATGTGGTAGAAATAAAAGTAGGGAGGTCCATAACTTTTTTGAAGTTTTTTTGCATAAATAAACTGGAACAAGATTTCTTACACTGTCTTAAAACTCAACTATTTTAAACTCCAATACACATGGTTTCAGGGGGAAAAAAAAACCAAAAAAACTTATTTAATTTGATGGCTTCAATTCCACATACTGGACAAAAGCTAGCATTGAAAGTATTTTAATTAGAGTTATATTTTTAAATGCTTTACCCACTCAACAAGCGTTTTGTAGTTTATACATACATTTGTCTGTACCAAGTCCTTTTCAGCAAACCAAAATGTAAGCCAGTACACTGGGAAGAAAGTAATGCAAAAAATCATCCACTTAGAACTTCTCTGACCCCTGCTACTCCCTTCACTCTTGCTAAATATTTTTATCTGTTTCCCAGGTATTCATGATCCACTCAGCCAGCACTTACTGACTTCCAAGGGCCTTTTTGCTCATGAATTAACAGCAGAGACTCCCTCCACGGAGACATAACTGATTGTACATAGTAGTTGCATAAGCAGAAATAAATTAGACACCTACATCACTTTGCTTTTGTCATGGTCCATCTGTTCAGGTTTGTTTATTTAGCCAAAAGCAAACTGCAATTTCCACTAGGAAAAGTGCTGTAACTTTGAGAAACAAATCAGAAGAGCACAGTGATAGGCAAAAGCAGAACATTTACTGCCTCTGCAGTATACATGCCCAGACACCAGCTCTTATTCATCAGCTCTTAAACTTCTACTGAACAAACACAATCTCCCATTGTTGGAACTATGATTTTTTTTTTCCTAAGAGCTTTAGATCCTTAGTAAAAAATAGCTTTTCTTCAGCATTTCGACATGACTGGAGAGATCTTTACACCACAGCACATCCTTTCTTTTGCATATATTTCCCCACTGGAGCAAAGGTCTTCCTGAATTGTAATGAGAATTACATTTCAGAGTTTATCCATGTTATTTTCTATTTTTTAGGATAACTCTGGACAACTTCTTAGTGGTTCCCATGACAACCTTTCAGTTACTAATCCTGAACATATGGCTGGAGTAAAAGAATGTTTTCAGGAGATGCACCCCTGGTTACAGTGAGTCAAACTATCCTTAGGAATGGCTTGCAAAGCTCCTCCGATCAGTGGAATGTCCCTAAGGCTGGGTAAAATTCAAGCCTATTAATTAGTGCAAACACTTCTGCCATTTAGCGTAGATAGCAGATTACTTCAAACAATTTTCTACATGCAAGAAATTGATGTTGCTTCAGCTGACTCCCTGAGTGAATAGAGCAGAGAGTTAAGTGTTAGGAATTTTTGCTAAGAGGTTAGCCAAAAAAACTGTTTGGGGAGTGACTAACACAATTTTTGCCACAGATAACTTCACCTAATACAAGTAAATCGCAGTTTGCATGGAAAGGAAATATCATGTGTTAGACTGACTACTGTAGCTGGAAAAAAAAGAGGAATGCCATAGGTGCACAAAATCTTTTAGGTGATGAAACTGGATCTGTCCTAAGTCTGTAACAGTTCCTGGCCCTGTGATTCACTGGTCTATAAACCTATAACAACACTGCAATTCATAAGCTTTACAAAAATGTTTTAGAAAGTTATTCCTTTCTCATTTTCAGTTTTTCAGCTGCACCTGGACTGCAAGGCTGAACTAGACCGTTATTAAAATAAAATTTGGTAAGCTTGAAATAGAATATCTTAGTTTTTAGCCAAGAATTGTAGCAGACCTGTACCTTCGGTGATTCAGACAACTAACACGGATCAACCAGTTACATAAGCTTATCTTTATCGAGAGGATTTGATGATTTAATGTGTGGATGAAAGGGCACCTGAAGTTGAATTCACAGTGACATCTCTGTTGATAAAAATGTTTAGCATCTCTGACATGTCGCCTGAGTAGGGGAAGCTCTGAAATGTTATTGAATTCATTGTCCTGGATTTCTCATGATCTGCCAAGCATACCTGAATGTGCAGCACATTCCTGCAATCAGCATTGCATTAAATCTTTCAAATAGTGGACACAGAAGAACTGGGTATAGAAAACTTTGGCTGAGAATACAGTTAATTGAGTTAATTAATTTATGCCTCTTATGTTCTTTCTTTCTTAATTTAAGAGGGAACAGGTATAAACCATGACATTCTCTGTATTTTTTTGCAGAAATAAAACTGCAATATATTTGTATTAGAAAGGTCTAGAATCCCATTTGCAACCGTGAGCATAAACAATAATGATAGTACATGACTGCCTGCAGAGCCAGAAACTAGCCATGATGATTTAAGATACTTTCCAAATCTGTCTTAAATGCATTTATCCTAACTTAAATACATTAATTACATAAAAATATATTTCATTAAAAATAGTAGATAATTGGTAGTCATCTACATTACTATACATATATATATATATATATATATATATAAAACATAAACTGCTTTATCCTGTTGCTTTAATTTTCACTTTGGTTAAAGAAAATGGAAGATTCTTTTGCTGTCTTTGAATGTGGTATAATGACTCTTTCTCTACAAAGATCTGGTGCCAGAGGCACGGAGTTAATAGAGAGGCCTGTTAAGTGACACAAGCCTATTGCAGAATATTATCCAATTGAATTTCTTTTATGTCTATGAACTCAATCTATTCTGACACTTGTATTTAATTGTCTCCAGCTCCAGATAGGTTAAGTATGATGGATTATCCTTAGTGCTTTGGTAAAACACAACCAATGGCTGAAGGTCTCGGTTAGCATTCTAAGCCAGCACATGCCCTTGCATATCAATTGTCTGTGCCTGACCTTCAACTCAGACCTACCTTTAGTTGAACTCTGACAAGGTACTTGATATAGCAACAGTTGAGTGGGTCCCTTATTTACAAAGCATTCTTGGTATGTAATAATAAGAAAAATAATTTATTTCTATATGAGCCCTTTGAAGCTAATTTGTTCACAAGAAAATTTTGGAAACTTTTTCCTGTGTAATGTCAGCTTCAAAGTTTGAAGAACAGAGGTCTATACAATTGAGTAGGTTTGAAAAGAATGGTCCATTCTCTGCTTCCCAGACTCATGACACTCTTTCTCTTTTTTTCTCTTTTCCTTTTTCTTTTTCTTTCTTTTTCTTTTTCTTTTTCTTTTTCTTTTTCTTTTTCTTTTTCTTTTTCTTTTTCTTTTTCTTTTTCTTTTTCTTTTTCTTTTTCTTTTTCTTTTTCTTTTTTCTTTTTCTTTTTTTTTCTTTTTCTTTTTCTTTTTCTTTTTCTTTTTCTTTTTCTTTTTCTTTTTCTTTTTCTTTTTCTTTTTTCTTTTTTTCTTTTTCTTTTTCTTTTTCTTTTTCTTTTTCTTTTTCTTTTTCTTTTTCTTTTTCTTTTTCTTTTTCTTTTTCTTTTTCTTCTTTTTTGTTTTCATTTTCTTTTCCTTTTTTTTAATGTAACCTGACTGCAAATTGTATGACTGTGTCTTCCTAAATCCACAGAAAGTATAAATAGCGAAGAGAGTAGACTACTCCCATTTACTCCAGCAAGTATTGACACAGAGGCCAGAGATGATAATTTAAATGTCATTGTTCATCCAAGTACATATTGCAAAAACCAGAAAATACTGCAGAGAACTACATATGAGCTAAAGATCACCCTAGATTAAAGCTAAGAGAACACTAGATTTGTGAGCCTGAATATTGATTCATTTTATTCAATCACATTAAGGATGAGCTATGATTGAAAAATATATTCAACACTGATTATTGACAGAAAAATACAGACAAGTCCATTGTGGCCATTAATTTTGAGTGGCATTTTAATATCATCTAATATATCACACATTCAAAGGGCATAATGGGCTGGCTTTCCTGAAGGACAAAGCAGGTTGCCAGGTTTGGGGAAATAGAGCTGAACAGAAATTAACTAATAAAAGTTGGTATTTACTTTTGATGGAGTAGGTTTTTCACATGCCAGAATACAATTCAGAAGAATTTCCACTATATTCCATGGAGCAACAGTGCCAAAATGGCTTTGCATTCAAGTTACCATAAAGTGCATAGAGAGACAAGATTTGTCAAAACATTTTGAAATCTGCAATGATGTCTTTAATGCCTGTCAAAGATGTATTGAACCATGACAAATAAAGTTAAAAAACATGGGCTCTGTTTGATGTGCTAAAATGCTGCATACATATACAAACAGATCTTTCTATTAAGCTGATTCCCTGCAAGACTGTCACAAGCAAATATAATGTAAATAGCAATTATAAACTTACCTTTAAAAACAAAATCAGAACGTTGGGATTTAATAGTATCTTCTTTTTCTTCAGTCACAAATATTCCCCATTTAAGAAGACTTAAAGTGAATAAAAAAATCTATTTTACAGAGCTAATTTGAAAACTAAGGGCATAATCTTTGTTATTTAACGTTTCCCTACCTCTTTTTAAGGTGACAAGATATGGTAACAGTATCTGAATGCCTTGTCATTTACATCCAGCCTTGAGACACAATTACAAATAATATTGTGTGTCTATTTTTAAAATGTGCATTTGTCATGTTTGACTAATCTTTTTCTTTCTCTTTCCTGGTTAGAAAGGTCACCACTGTGTAATGGTATGGTTTTTTCCACCATCAAGACTGAATGCAATTGGAAGAGCTATAGTTTTATATTTTTTTCTGGGACTAAAATGATGCATCCAATTGCAAATTATTTCTTTATATGATGAATTTAGACTGCTTACTATATACAAACAGTGAACAGAGAATATTAATATATGACATAGTAGAAAAAAAAATCTGTATTTTATATAATACTTCAAGATAATTAGAAGTCTATAGAGGATCAGAGCCCTTGAGGATATAATTCTAATTTCTCAATGGAAAAAGTAGAAAAGGAAAATTTCACTCAAGATTGACTTCCATATGAAGACTAATGGCCAGAGTAGGAATATATTTATAAACTGACATAAAAATAAACTTGAGCCAAGAACTAAATACCTGCAAGAACATACTGAGGTTGCATTCCAGAAGAAACCTTCCAAAAGAAATTGTATCTCTGCTCCAATATGATAAAAACATGATATAAACTATTCTTTTCCTGAAGATAATGTCTCTTGCTGAGAATGTGTTGGGCTACATTGAACTGTGGATTGCTGTTTTATGACTGTTTCTTACTATTTTCCTCATGTTTTTTATTTCTGCAACTCTCATATGCATCCTGCTATAGTATTGCATCATGAGTTCTTGGGGGAAGTCCTCAGCCAGGTAACATTTTCTCAAGCTCTTGTAGCTGGCAGGAAGGAAATCACACTAGCAGGGAAGCTACAGCTTTCCTCTTGTGCAAGAAATCCTTGAGTGTCATGAAAGCCAGGAAAATACTCAACCGATATGAAATCAAAATAAAATGCAGGAATACACATTCCAAGACAAAATGGAACTGATTGCACATTTGACTTTCACACACCTCTGTTTTTCCATACTATTTTGTGCATGGAGTCTATATTATCTATTACAGACATGGTCAGCTGAATCCAGGTGAGAAATTTCGTTTTGATATTTAAAGCAAAAAAATTAATTCTGAATGTATCATTCATACTGGGATGTAGCTGATGCATGTACACTGCACTACATGACTCTAGTAGTTCCGAATGTCATACTTGTAGTTCAGTTTGAATCACTTCACTGAAACAGGATTTCATAGATTAGAAACACAAGACTTCGGGACTGAAGTATATCCTAATAACTGTTAGCATGAAAAATTATCATTGAAGAACACTTTAATTCAAAATTTCATTTCAATCTACTTTTCATTTACTTTTACTCACATTTCATTATATTTTACATTACTAAATCACTAAATATTTGTCTCATATATACTTATCCATTTTTCAAAGTCTGACAGTATAGAGGGCATTTAGTACTGGGTATTTTTTAATTCTGCCACTTTACCCAGAAAGAAGGGAATTATATCAGAGACCAGAATGAAATTAAGAAAAAATATTTAAAAGTCTAGCAGGACTGCAAAGAGAAATATGGTCCCCATGAGAAAAGCAGCAAAATGTTTACTTGCCCAAATGTAGTCAGAATTTCATATTTTCTATCTTGCATACTCTATTTTTCACTTTATCGGTCAACTAAATAGAAGGCATATCTCATTCTCTGTTAATGTCTTCTCAAAGTATAAATGGCATACAACAGATAGTAGAAATAGATTTTAAATTCCAGAAGAGTTAGACATCATATTCCTTAATGAACAAGACCTACCACACCTTTCTGGAATAAATATTTCTTTAGTAATTTGGATTGATTTTGAATAAAATTAATCAGAATTATAATAACTTGGGCAGAATTATTTGCTCAGTCTTGTCTACAGCATTGGTGGAGAACCTGTAATTAAAACAAGGACATCTCCTGTTAAGTCCTTGAAATATCCTCTAGGAATATTGGAAAAACTTTAATGCAAATTTCATTTTAAATAAAAGATTCTTTAGGGAAGGATGTAACTGAATATTCTTATTATCAACTAGAAGAGTGGTCAGAGTTATCTCTATTGTTGATCTTCAGGAAACAGACGTTTCTGATTAAGATATCACTGTCTTTTGGAGGAGCTGGGGCCTGGATCCTGCCACAAAACATGTATCAATGTTAGTCCAGTTGTTAAATAGTGTTTTCAAATATGTTAATGTTAATCTGCCACGAAACTTTCAACATGATCCAACAGGAATTTCTCTGAAAACAAATCTGCATGTGGTTAGATCATGAAAATGTTTAATCACCTCTAAGTGTTTTCATTTCAAACTGGGCTACAATCTGGCCATAACTGTTACATGATTCTCCTTAAGTTATAATTGGAACTTGGTACTGGAGCTGACTGAAACCATTTGAGAACCTCTATAAATTATTAATGAAGGAAGGAGCTGCCAAAGAGCACACAAACCAGGTTGGCCATAGAGGCCAATCCTCAGGCTTTGAAGATGACCATGATTGTCAGCTGAGTCCAGCAAGTTATATATTTTTAATGGAAATGCAAAATTCTTTTGTGTACAGGGTCAGGAAAGTGCAGTGTCTGCCCATCTTATTTTCAAGTAACATCTTTTCTAATAAAAGAGATTTTTCTTTGACAAGAGAAGCATTTTCAGAAGACAGAATCCATCCTTTTAGTAGTCATCTGTATTTTCTGTTTCCTTGTCTTCTCCACATGTGAATATATATGAGCAACATCATCTGCCCTGTGTACTTTAAATATGGTTTCAGTCTCATAAAATGTCCAATCACAACAAAATTCATATTTTTAATTTGTTTTTGACCCTTTGAAAGATAACAAGTTTCTTTCTAATTTATAATTAAATGAATAATCTTTTCATTTATTTTGTCTAAATTTATAAGCTCTGGGTCCAGAACCTGGCTCAGGACTATCCTCAACTTCTTCTCTTTCACTAATTACAGTAAAAATGCTGGATGAAAGAGCAATGATATAAGATGGGTGATTTTCCCCAAGAAATTCTGCAATTCCTTTAAACCAAGTGTATTCAGTACTGGCTCACTATCAAAAGTTTTAAAGACTGTCACAAAATTATAACTATATGATGAAGCTACTGATAGAAAAGGAATATTTGTGAAAATATGTATACAACTCAACACAGAGCTTTGTTTCTATTTCTTCCAAAGTTTTAAATAGTTATGGAGATATGACACACATTTACAGCAAGCAAACTTGGCACAAAGGTCGATCAGTCCTACAGGCAAGTAAATATTGCTGCTTATAATATATTCAGTCTATGAAAGTGAACATGTTTGGAGCCTTTTTGATGATTAATGCTTCTTGCCTTTCTCAGTTAGAACAATGCTGCGTAGCATAAGGAGAATGGTATATTTTTATTTTCTTAGGTCACTCCAGTCAGGTATTTCAGGAGGAAAGCAACAGAAATACAGCCAGATTCAAGCTGTTTCAATTAGTGTAGAAAAAATATGCAAAAAAATAAACACCCAATCAGCACATACCATTTTGAGAGAATAGGTAAGATAGGCACTTATGTGAAGATATCTTCTTCCTAAATGCAAGAAATGTATGGAGTATGAGATGAGGAATAGATGCCTTTCAGAATGACATTTACCACATCTACTAGCAAGCAAAGTATGCATTTCAGTAACTGCAACCTTTTACTTCAATGAGCAGAATAGGAAGACTAAGGGCCTGGAGCTCTTCTATGAAGGCATGGCCAGTAAAATACTATATATAGGCCTGGTTATTGAGGAATAGAGGTCAGGCTTTGAACTAGCTTCTGGCTTTTCTCCCAAAGCTAAAAATACAATCAACCCCAAGTGATAGAATAGATTTTCAATCATGATAGTCATTTATTTCTTCTGAGCCTATGATATTTTCTTCAAATCAATAAATCTATATTTAGTATCCTAACAGTAGAGAACAAATTATGTGTTAACTGGAAAGCAGCTGTGTTCAAATTTTTAGCTAAAAGTGACAATCAAATACATTCAAAGTAACATAAAAAACTAATATGTACAGGAGCATGAGTGTATTTCTGTGCAGAACAACCTTACTAGCTTCTCTTAACATTACAGGTAATTTAGGAGAGGACAGTATGACTCTAATGACACAGAGGTACTGGTACAGTTCTTGACAAATTTCCAATATAGAAGACAGCTAATAGTTAATGACTGTCTTTCTCTTGTTCAGTAGAAAACTCTACTAGCAAATATTCTTAATATATAACACAAAGTGCTAAGGAAACATAATTTTTTCAAAAATTTGGCAGTATGGTTTGTGACAGAGTTAATAATTTAGAGTGCAGAAGTTCTCAAGTACTCTATTACCCATTTGTTCACAGCTAATTTTTTTAAATGTCTCCATATTCCATAGGTATGGTTATCTGACAGAAATAATTTATTACATAAAAAAAAATCTTAACATGTGACTAGCAATTTAAAACATACTATCCTGAGGAAAAAGAAATTAAAAAACCCAATAATTTTCCATATTTCAAAATTTCTAAGCATATCCATTTTAGTGATCACACAAATCAGGAGCACCATGATATCCTCACAGACTGAGAGTTCACTCTGGACTTCAAGAAAATGTGCAATTCCTTGATGTGCATCAGAGGAATTAATTGATACCTGTTCTGTGTCAGGAGCAGCTCACTTCTATTTATTCCCTTCTAAATGGTGCCATGGTTTTAGCTACTCTTATGTGCCCTTATTGGTAGAAAGCAAATCTGTGGACTTAGAGAGGCTGTCCTTTTAATCATATATAACCTGTAGCTTCTAAATAATGGCAGAGTTTCCATGGCACTCCCAATGATGCTAGACATGGAAAGAACTTTCTTTTTAATTTTTCAATTATTTTCACTTTTTTAGTCAAATTTTTGCAACAGGAAAGAATATTCCAGTCTGAACAGCAGTGACAGTGCACAGTGTAATGCGGATACATTTAATCATCGTTGACACAGTGATGAGGAGGTAGATGGAAATAACCATTAACTTGCTATTAATACCACAGCAAAGGTTAAAAATAATCCCTTGAGTTTAGAAAAAGTATGTGAAGGGATGAGAAAGCTGACTGAAAAGCAGATTTTAGAAGGTAATTCAGTTGCAACAGGAATGTTAAGGTTTGAAGGAACAGTGATGCCATCGGTGACAGGATTCAAGGTAACAGCATGAAGTTGAGTGAGGGCAGGTTTAGGCCGGACTTCAGGAAAAGGTTTTTCAGCCAGAGAGTGATTGAGCACTGGAACAGGCTCCCCAGGGAAGTGGTCACAGCACCAAGCCTGTCTGAGTTCAAGAGACAATGCTCTCAGGCACACAGTGTGGTTTTTGGGATGTCCTGCGCAGGGCCTGGAGCTGGACTCGATGATCCTGATCTGTCCCTTCCAACTCAGGATGTTCTATGATGCTATAAAGTCCAACCTACTTCTGTTGGAGAGAATCACACCAAATAACCTGCTTACTAAACTTAGATAATTCCAACTTAAACTAAATTAGGGGTTTTAGAGCAACTGCTTGAAAGGCCATTTCAGAATTTGATTATTGCTATCTTTATGTACCTTTATTTACTTTTCAGCTCAGGTGTGTATCTGAGCCATTAATACCCATTTCTTTTGCTGCCAATGTTGACTTTGGCTCAAATATTTGTTATCTCATCCTGTTGTGTTTCCATACAGCATTTATCTGCCCTCTTAGTCTTCACTTTGTAAGGCTACATAACACCTTTACTTTGCAAGATCAGCCTATCACTCCCTTGGCTACTTTGTCTGCACCTATGCTGATTTCAGTTTAATTTTCTTGAATGAGAATGTCTAGAATGGTACTTAACATTTCCGATCAAGTGTCACCAGTGTTTTTAATGAAATACATTTTGGGATCTCATTTGTCTTTTATACATCTTGTTTTCTAGTCAGCTGCTAGAATTGAATATCAACATCTTTGGCTTTGTTGTAAGATATTCATTCTGGAGGACATGAGCAGGACTACTTTATGGAACTAAAAGTTGTTTCAAGGTCAGAAAATCATTTCCAAATACCACTTGTTCCACAGATTAGTATTGCACTGGTATACGTTTGTGAATAGTTCTCCAGTGCTGCTTGGATATCTACTTAACTGAGGGTTTAGTAATCACAGTGCTCCTCTTTACACTGTGATATCTACTTCATTGATCAATGTGGGAAGCTTCATAAATGTAGATAAGGTATTTTCCAGACATTTTGTAATTAGCATCACAAGATGAGCTATCATAATTGCTTGCCTGACTGTAGTTTCTCATAATAGATAATGTCTTGATATATAATGCATATCCTGTAATGCTTTTCAACTAATCTGTAACTATTACAGTCAATCATCTTGAAACAGTGGCACAGTGTGAGCTGCTTTTAAGGCCATAATAAGTGTTCTGTTTCAAAAATGTGTTGTATTACAGTAGGTAACATTGTTTTACAACCAGGCCTGCATAAATCCTACAGGCATTAAAGAAAGCAATCAAATACTAATCAGAAATTTACACTTTCCTCTTGTTACTGGAATATGACTGATGTCAACAACTGTGTTACAAAATGAGAATTTGACACTTGTCTAGAAAGCAGTTGAATTCAGGTGTTTAGCTTTCTGATACATGTTACTATTATCACTTAAGGAATAATCTGCATTCCTTTCACAAACAAAAGATAATCACATTGTAGGCACAACTGACACAGCTAAATTGAAGGCAAAATTTCAGCTGGACTTTCTGATATTGCTGAAGAAATGCCCAATGCTAGCAAAAAAAAAAAAAATTGACCTTGTATAATCTATTAAATAACGTAATTAGGCCAATCTGTTTCTGCAAATCAATCTGTAACCATAAACAGCTTCTCATTGATGCTGAGAGAGTCTTGTACTCACCCTGCTTCAAGTGCTTGTTTTTGACCCTATGTTACCCACTTACACAATGAGGATGTGTGTCTCTCTAATGATCTAGAATATAGAGAATTAAGTTAGTATTAGCCAGCCAAAACTCAGTTTAATTTCAGTTCATTATGGCTTCACAGCACACAAACATTTGTATTTGTACAAAGGAAGGGGTGGAATGAAGGGGAAATTTGCAGCCCCAGACAGGCCAGGACTGTTGCTCTTTGCAGAAACATGAGCTTATGTTGTTGCAAAGTTTCTTCAAAATTTAGCCTTTAGCTGTACTGCCTCAAACTTCTATTCAAGTGGATAGTGACAGCTCTTTGAAATTATTAACACTGTAAAGTAGACCAAAAAAATATTTATGGAAAATCTTTTAGTAAAGAGGATATTTCTAAAGATGAGAAACTGCTAACTACTAGCAATTTCTAAGCAGAAATACATAATGATTGTATCCATCTGCGAGTGAATTTGGTAACTACGTATTCCTATGCTTGGCCAGTATACATGAATGGCTTATGTGTACAGGCAACCATCTCTCTTTCTTTCACTGTCACCAGTCTGCCTACTCTTGAATGGCTGCAGTTTGTACTTCCTGACCCTGGGTACTGGTTCCATCCATCTGTCTCTGGAATCCTTCCTCCACTTTTGAGTGTAGCAGAGGAAAACAGGATATCTGAGAGTGATCCTGGAGTCTCGTAGTACAAAATTGAGGTCAAAACATGTTTTGAAGAAAGCAAAAAAGACAATGGATGAAAAAAAAAATACAAATCTAGGCTAAGGTATGGTGGCAATACCATGAGATAAAAGTCTTAGCTATGGGATAAACGTCTTTATTAAAAAAAAATCTTGATAGTCCCACTTTGCACATCTGTATGTCTTTGTCTTACAAACAGACACCTCTCTCCCTATTAGCCCCACAGCATCCATTTCATCAGTGGCTCCCTCAATGATCATTTTTTCTCTGAAAATTTCCACCAACCTAGCACCTTGTCAGCTTTAGCTTGTGTAGTGATTGTAGCCATGGGTTCTCTCATTTTGCTATACAGAGCAGTTCTGTGCACCAAGATAAATCAGTATGATAAGGTGCAGCCTGATATTCTTCCATAGAATCTCACTGATGGAGCTGTTCCAGCATTAGAGCAAAGGCTAAACAGCTAGAAAAAAAAGTTAGAGAAATATCTTTCTCCCAACTCTGTGGTTTTGTTTATTTTGTGGTTTTGGCAGAAAAATTATTCATTTACATTCCATGCATGATATTACTGTACTTCATATAAAACCAGCTAAAAACATTAAGTTTCAGTGCCTTTCAGTGACTTCATTCTTTCTTGCACAGTATCCGTGATGTTTATTTGGAAATAAATATTAATATATTTGAATTGGGTAGTTATTTTTCATTTTCCTTCATTTGACGAGAAAATAATTGCTCTTACCCTGTTTTTGTACAATGTTGAAATAAAATAAAGTCCATTTACATTAATTTTCTTGTGGCAAACTACCTTATTCTTTTGTTCAGTATTGTGCTGGATTTTGTAAGCCTCTTTCCACCAAGTACCTCTTTAATTACTTTCTGTTGGAAATATTTTTAGTTCTATTTGACGATGTTATAACAAATAGTTTGTATACAGAATTAAGTAATCTTGTGGCTAATAATACCTTATTATTATAACCTTATATGGTTACAGGAAAACATACATTGAAAGTTAATTCCTATATGTAAAGTGGTCAGAATAGATTGTTATGTATGCCATATGAAGTTATTGTGTAATACAAGTCTTCCAGAGAGTTACTGCAAATCTGAGCTGTTGCAAGTGTAAACAGAACAACTAACAGTGGACCTTTTTCCACATAAAACTATTTTTTTTTTATTCTGCACTGTATATATACATGTATGCTATACTGGAAGCTATGTAAATTCAAGCCCTAATCATGTCAATCAGTTATAGCACTACCATGGATGGGTTGAAAGCATTGTAGTCTCTTTCTTGACCTGTGGAAGCCAAAGCACTGGTAAGGAGGTAGGACACACTACTCCACATCTTTGTCTCATCCCAAAATACAAGAATAGGCTTCAATCAAGATAAGTATCTGCCTAGAAAGGCCAATGGCAATAGCAAATAAATTTTAGAGACGTTTTCAAGCCAAGTTCTAACATGGCGTAAAGTTCAAGGAGAAAAGCCAAACTGCATATTCCACTTTACACTGTAGTTAATGAGAGACAGTTCTATGGTAATTTACAGTGAGCCTGCACCATGCCCCACATTGCATGAGAAGGGCTGCTCTAGGGTACCCTAACCACTGAATCACCACAAAGCTGGCAGGAAACTCCCTCTAGACATGCTGGTGTCTTTTGGATATATACTCATATTTCTGTTGCTAAGCACTCAGCAGAGCTCATGTGAGTCATGACTGTTTTGTTTCTGAAATTTTAAAAAAATCACCTGAGACATGAAGCAATTTCAAAATCACCCACCATAAGTATTTTGATAAGAAGAATGTAGAGCACTACTATATTTCTATTTAAAATGACTCAGCACAAAAATAATTAAAATTGCTAGTTTATCAAGAACCACAACAGGAAGGTTTTTTTGTTATTGCATAAAGCAGAAAGAAAAAATAAAGTGGTACAGAGTCCTAAAAATTAATAAAATTGTGGATGGTGATAATGTCTGGAAGCATGGTGTGTCAAAGTATATGGTGTGAATTTTACTAAGCCATACTTTCCTGTGACTGTCTGCTGTTAAATACAGTGAAGCTGTAAGCAGCTGGAACCAAAACAGACTTTCAGGTCTACTGACCAGTTAGACAAATTATTCTTAGCTATAACAATAATATAAAAAACCCTCAAGAAGGAAAAATATTCGTGTTTTCACAGCCTGAATTCTTCCTATTTTCAAACAAGACTGTTAAATGGCAAAGGCAAAGAGCTTCAGAAGGGTTAAACAGAACTAAAAGATGGCAACATACAGTCACATATGCTTATGTGTATTCAGCTCAAACCATCTGCTGTTCATATGTGGAAGCTGGTAAATATAATATTGCATCATAGCAGAAGTTCTTGGGGGCAGGTTAATGACTGTTCAAGAGTAACCTGTTAGAAGAGGACCAAGCTGTATAACAAATATGGAAAAACAATCCACAGCATATTTAGAAATTGAAGATAACAGAAGGATACAAGAGCAGTTGGGTGATTTTACCAGTTAACTATCAATCACTGAACTGTCATTGCTTATTGTAATTAGATGTTCAGGCTAACTTTCCTTAGCTATCTACATTGTTCATGAAAATATCACTTCTAAATAATATCTAAGTCTTAGACACTGTACTCTGAGCCTTTCCACTGAGTTACTAATTTTTAACTTTGAAAATTATCTACACAGATAATAGGGATTTAATCATAGAGTTTTTGCTAGTACCTAATACTTTGTCGCAGCATATATGGGATTTTGAGAGGATAAGTACAGTTATTAGTTCTATGAATGTTTTATTTCCTAACATGTCTCCAACTTTTCTGGGAGAAGGATCAATATATACTTTTGTTCTAAAATTCTCATTTCTGTCAGAATTCAATCTAAGAGCTGGAGAACTATCAAGGAGATTGTTTCTAACTCTATCTCATCTGACAGTTGAGAAAATTTACTGGAGCAACTTATTTGCAAGATTATTTTCATTTCTTTGTTCAGCAGCAGGGAAAAGATTGGAGGAAGAGGTAGATTGCCTATGCCACCACTGTTGCTTTTCAGTAACATGACCAGTTTTCTCACACCAGCAGAAAGCACAGATGTTATGCTGCCCCTTAGGGAATATTCTGTCTGTAGTAGAGGCAAAATTTCAATGTATCTTGACTGTGTAGAAGATTCTCCTTGTGTTTCCTGAGGGTGAAAATAAAGCTGAATATTTCTGGCAAATGAAAGTTGCAAAGGAAAAATTGTAAATAGTGATAAATAGCACTGGACAACTTAAAACAGCCCTGTGTGATTCAGAAAACTAATGTAGACAGTTATTTAAACTTTGTTTTTAGTGCATGACAATCGCAGATATGCAGTATTGTGCTCTAATGCTGGCACAAAAGTATGAAGAGCTCAGGAGTAGAAAAAATGAGACATAATTGAATGTTTATAATAAAAACATAAATTTCTCCTTCTCTACATAAAGTACCATGTCACCTCTTATAAAATTAGATACCTGCCTAAGCCATTTCAAGGGCACATTTTGACTTCACACCCACAGCATTCTAAGAAACCAGAAAGAACTCGGTCTCTGCCATGTGAAAAGAAATACACATTAGATGATACAAGTCCAAAGCATTCTAGCTGCAAATTGGAACAGGGCCCATTGACTGGACTGGAGCTCTAACAATAACACTTTATTTATAACTGATAAACAGAGATATTGACTCTTCATGTGGGTGGGAAATATAAGCAACAACAAAACAGAAAAAAAAAAACCTACAAATTTTGCTCCAAGGGAATAGGATAGGATTAGTGAAATGGAAAGAGTACAAAAGCCCTTTAGTGAAGTATTACATTCCTACCTTCATTTCTCCACTTTCTGGAGTACCACATGAAGACATAACCCATATGATATTTCTGCAGGAACAGGTCTGAAGATCACAGTCTAGTAAAAAATTAGTCCTCAAGTGTTCCATACTATTCTCAGCATTTCTGATAAGTTATGAAATATTAGATAAAGTTCTCCCTATTATATTTTATAAGGTATTTATAATATCCCCTTCATTTAAATTTTCAATAGATCTTCAAAATTTGCACCAACAGTATATGCATGTATGTTACTTTAGACTACAGATGTTAATTTAGACTGTGAAAGCAATACAGCTGCTAATTTTCTAATGTATAAGTTGCTAAGACTAGTCTTTGATTTCTGTCAAATTTTTTTAACAACTTAAATATTTTATCATATCCTTTCAACTGCAAATGTTTTTCAACAGTGTAGTATGAGTAGAAAACAAATGGAAATAAAGATCTTTCTCCACCCATTCACCCCCTCTCCCCATTTATATAGCTTTAGTCTACACTCGGGGCAGCATATAGTGATCTTGGTCTCCTGACATACTTTGACTTCAAATGTTAGGTACCACTGTCATTAACAGACATAAATGCACACTCCCATTAAGTCAGGTAGGCAAATAAAAAGAATGAAGTTTTCTTGCATGCCAGTATCTGTAGGCTTATGCTACTCAAGAGCTTGCATAGTTCTTCTACTCAAGGTCTCCTGTTTTAGGAAGGCATTACATGCAGAATTCAACTGTAGTTCAATCTCTGTAATATCACTGATAGGAGCAGGGTTTTAGTCTTTGTCAGAGGTTGGCACAGAATAGCACTTCAGATAACACTTGTGACAATAAAAAATTGAAACAACCTATTTGACATTGCAACAAAACTTATGAGAGTAACATGAACTGAGTTTTCTACACTATCATCAATGTCATCAAATGGAATGAACTTGTTAAGACTAAAATATTCTATTTGAGTGAGGGCAACATATGGAAATTTAATTTGATCTAATAAAAATTGAATCACCAAAGACCCAGACAAACAACTACAGCCTGAAGTTCTCTAAACTAAGCAAAAACGTTATGCTTCAGATCATTGCCACAAAGGTTAACAGATAGAAGAAAAGTGGACAGATCACTAGCATAAAGGACAATAAGTGGATCCTGTTTTTCTGCCAGGGCTAAGTAGCAGCTTTCATAACCTCTTCATGATAAGTGCTCTTTATAAAGTGCTATTTATTCAACACCTACCACACTGCTCTTCCTGAAAGAGGAATGTGTGCTCTGGTAAGGATGCTTTCCTGAACATTATGACAGAATTTAGTTACACACAAGTTTCCCAGCAGAGGATTACATTTTTTTATATAATTCTTGAGTCTTACAAGGTTTATATAAGTGCTTCACAGACAAATAAACAAGCTTGATTTCAATGACTTGAGTAAGACAGATTTCACCTCAGAAATCTAAGCAGCTTATGCAAGACACTTTGTTAAATGTATTCTTTACTATGAAAAATTACCCAGCTGCTAAAATGACCTTCATATTCTTCTGAAGTGTATCATTACCTGGCAAGATAACTCTGAGGTAGCAAAAACAGAGCCATTCATCTTTGACTTCTCTAGGCACTTATAATAGGGTTTGCACTGTCATTAGTTTGAATGTTAAAAATTTGCCTTCAATTTGCCTTCTCTATGCACAAAATGCATACTTGTCTAGCTGCTCAAAACACAGATAAGTCATGCTCGGTATTTGTACAGAGATTAATTTCCCTTAGAATTTCTACTGGTGTGGCCAACAGAAGAATTTCCCCCTGTTTAATAATGATATTTGTATCCTGAGTACAGAAAATGAAGAGGAAAAACATGCAAGAGGCAATTAAAGACTTCTATTATAATCCATCAGAACAGATATATAACATAGTTTAACATGCTGATGATTAAAAAATTGCCATTAAAATGATAATTATTATTTTGAAATACAATTTAATAGTAAGTGAATGCCAGAAAGCACCTAAGTAGAGGTTTTACTAAGTGCATCCTAACAGCTTAAAGGAAGCCTCATAGGCAAATACAATTTTCAGATTCTTTAGGGAAGAGCAACCATAAAGACATAGCAATGGTCTGTTGTACCACCCCTCAAATATTTCTCTAATGGGAGTTTAACCAAGGTAAAAAAATAAGCTACAAAATGTTTCATCAAATTAATATTAATTTGCAATAGCAAATTCCAGCAAAGCATAGAAATTGAGTTGGGCACACTAGCATGCTAACATGACTAATGGATGGATCAGCAGAATATATTTCTAGCTGGATCTGAACTGACTTTTTATTTTTCAGACAGAGTTTAATGTTGATTAATTCTTACCTTGATTTAGGGAATAGACTTTGACACTTTCTTTACTTTCCCACTGACATCTCAATGTGGAATGCTTGCTAGACTTCCCTTTGAGCCTGAAAGCTGCTGGCTTGCAGAACATGTAGTGTTCCTACTTCTTTTCCCCCCTGTTTGATTGATTTCTGCTTTCATCCACCTCTTCATTTCCCATGCCATTTATGGTTAGTGAGGTTAGTCTCCCTGCTTTTCTTGGGTGTCAAATGGCACCACCGGGTTGAGAGGGAGTTTCAGAATTCCATTGCAGTGGCAGCACAAGATTAGCCAGAACAACAACAAAACTTGAACATGGGAATACTAATATTGCACTACTTCAAAAGTACATGGACAAAGTGCATTATCTGACGTGAAATAACACTTTTTCCACAGGGTATGTATACTCATTCTAGAGTTGCCCTGCAGTTCAGAGTTGCTCAAGGAAAGGGAACAGCCTCAGAGTTTTACAGTGAGAGAATTTTCATCCCCACCAAAACTGTTTCACTAGTTGAGGATGTGAATTTGGTCACATTATTTACAACTATACTGTACAGGTACAATCTATTAAAGTCAGTATTTTGCTGCTGGTCTCAATACACAAACTTAAATAAACCTGAGGGAAGACCAAACACACAGTTCAACTCCAAAACATAGGTTGCCTAAAACAACCTCATGTAAAGCTTTTTGGAGAGGAGTAAATTGATGGAAAAATTTTACTGGTGATAAAGAAATTCCAAATTAAAACATTAAGAATAAATGAAAACAAATATTTATATCTGTATCAAACCAATTTCTATGGAATATTTTTATCAGCCATCGATAAGTTTGGGGGGTTCTTTATCTCTTGGTCCTTTTTCCAAGAAAAAGTCAAAATTTCATCCCAGATAACTTTAGAATAAAGGGAAGTATTTCTTTAACAATTTATCAACCAGTCCTTAGCTCAGTTTGGAATCTCAAAAGCAAGATACAAAGCAATTGTGCCATTGGTTTTGAAAATGCACAGCATGGGTATAAAATCCCGTCTCACATTTACTGAGGTAAAGAGCAACTCATTCAAGATATTTGTTAGTGAAAAGAAAATCAAGCTTATCATTTGGAGACTGAAATTCATTTCAAATGACCTTGAACTGAATAAATTTTTCTCCCACATAGATGCCAGAAGACTTGGTTTAGTATCTTTTTGCCCAAGGGCACAAATCCTGATTTGCTTGTGAGTTAAGGGAGGACTACAGCTTCCTTATATCCAGCTTTGTAGGTGGGTATAAATAAACAAGATAAGCAAGGTGATCAGAGTAAGCACAGTATGTCAAAATCCAGGTCCTCTGCTGAGCAATGTGATAGAGTGGCATTCAGGTGGGTATAGCCATGATGCTGACTCAGAGTGAGCCTCACAGGACTGTGGTGCTGCAACAAAAAGATGGATTTCAGACACCTTTCTCTGCCTGTCTTGAAGTCAATGCCCAATGTAAGTAGAAGCAAAATATGAGAACTCCTAAAGACAAGTTTTTCAAAAGTAGTTAAAAGCCAGAGCAGGAGTATAGATGTGACTTCAAATTACATGTGTGTATGGATAGATTTTTTTTTCCTTAAATATTTTTGAACTCTCTGTTAATTTCTCTAACTCCCAAGAGGTTTAGTAAATATTTCTTCCACTGTCATTTCAGAGGTCTGCTCAAAGCCTAAGATTTTAACTGTTGTGTCTAAATAATACAAAGATAAATAAATATACAAAGTACAAATTATTGACAATATTCAGCAGGACACTTAAGTCAATGGGACTTCTCACAAGCTAAAAATTGTCATCTACTTAAATGTCTAGCTGAATCTCAGCCAATGAGCTTCATCATACTCTTTATGGGTTTTATCACTTTGACCTTAACTGCACAGTAAATTTTGCCCTTCTTGTGGTATTTATAACATGTTCTATGCCATACTTGCAAAGGAGATTACCACAGATTTATCTCCTGCAATTTGAAAGGGATGAGCTTACAGTAGACTGCAGTGGTTTCGCCCCACAGAAAAATGCCTATTGTGCATATTAAAAAATTATTATCTTAAAATAAATAGACCATAAAATTTGTCAGAAATTACACACATAAAATATAATTTACACATTTTAATTTGTGGATGCAAAGGTGACTCAATCAGCACATAAAATCTGTACATCTCATTAAATCTTACAGAAATAATATAATCTCCAGTGTTTAAAGGAATAAAACTCGAGTTCATTTTCCCATCTACCAAACTTTAGTGTTATAATGAAGCTACAGTGGGAAGTTATGACTGTTATTTTCAGCATTCATATTTCATATTATTGTTTCACTGTTTGTTCTTTTTTCAACTGTTCAGTCTTGCATATCATGAATAAATTATCCAAGAATCCATATAGGGTATTTCACTATTCTCTATTGAGACCAGTTTCCCTAAGATACATACATATATATATGTATATATATAGCCTGTACAAGAAAATCCATTATAATGGAAGTAAAGTTTTATTTTCAGTCTCTTGATATAAATGTCCTCTTGTCTTACGATCATGAATAACTTACAGCTCCTATGCAACACTCGGATAAAGTCTTTGGAAGAAAACAGTCAATTTAAAAATTCAATGCAACTGTAAAAACAGTTTCACAATAAAAGGTGTCAGACAATCTTGACCTTTGATTGCAGTGTTTCATACGTAGAACACATCTGGTTTTATATACATGCATGTGTGTGTGTGTGTGTGCTGCATCCATTTTCAGTATGTGTAAGTTCCAGGGGACTGTACAGATAAAACAATGAAGCCCTTAAAAGTGCCAGCCACCAATTTACAAAAGGCAACTTGCTACATGTAAGTCACACATCCCTACTTTTCGCAAAATTCCATAGAAGCAACAAATTTAAAAGGAGATGCTTGGAAAATACTGGTAAGCATTGCTCAGTTGCTAAGGGTCATCAGTTTAGCAAGCTGAAAGATAATCAATGCCTAGAGTTGTTAAACTTCTAACTCAACAAGGACTTAATGCAGCAAATAGATTTTTATGAGAGAAATAAGCTTTGACTTATATTTGACAGAGTCCTGCTAAAGGACATTTTCAAAACTGGATACATGATGGCTTAGCATCAACCCTTTTTATTCTTGATTATTAGGTAGAATTTCATTGCAATTCAGCCCATAGAAAAAGAACAAAATTATAAGCAGAGTTCATTTCCCATAGAGATACCTAAATAAATTATTAAAGTTGTCTTAAGAACCAGCACATGGAACACACAGTTTGACAGAGTGGGCTGTGGCTGTGAACACTGCATCATTTGGTATTATGAATTCCATTTTGCACTGTGCCTGGAGCAAGTTATGTCTCAAGCAAGTTACTGAAATGCATTTGAAACAGATGTCCAAGGAAGGCTGATGGACTGTTACAGGAAACTGAAAGCCAAGATGGCAAATAAAAGACCTTAAACTCAGAGCCTTAGTCACTCGTTTTTCTACAGAAAGGTTCATGATTGGGGTGAATGTGCCAGAGACTCTCAGAGGAGTACACAACACAGAGCATGGTCTCTCAGCAGCCAAATCTTCCTTTTCCAGGAAGCACTAGAAAACTTATTTCAGGAACAATTTTATTAATTTGCAAAAGTGTTCATTTGGGGTTTAAGTGATTTTTCCGGAGAAAATTCCCTAGATATTCCTCTATGTGTATATTTCTTCCTTTGCTGTGTTGTTGAAGCAGTAAATCAGGAGTCAAAAATGTGAAAGTGTGCTAATAGTAACGTTTGACAAGAAATGTAAGGGACCTACAGCCTAATAGGAGCTCTGAGGAAGCATGCGTAAGTGATAGAAAAGAAAAGCAGCAGGCAGAGCATCTCATGGACAAGAGCCTGAGTCAGTAGCTGTAGGCTTTGCAGTGACAGGACATTGGAATCACACATTTTGATTAAATGGATTGAGTCTGGATGTGTACTCTGAACTAGATGCCACCCAGAAGCAGTTGATAAGAGAAACACAATTTTTTTTAGCTATATAATTAACAGTTTTGTTCAACTTGGAAAACAAAGCTGGCAACATAAAATCATACTAAGGAAGCTGAAACACTATGTGAGGACTTTCAATAATCCAGTCTTTTAGGAAGAATGCCTGTATAAACCCCTCTCCATTTACTGTTTAGCACCTGAAAACTTCATTCTGGAGTCTGTCAGTGGTCTGTCTCACCAATACTATTCAGCACTGACCTTTTTCTTTTTTATTTTTTTTCAGAATTTGCATTGTTTTGCTATTAAACTGTTTAGACTTAAATACTCAGCTCAGAAAATCCATCTCACTCCATGGAATTGCTTATCATTTTTCTATGGAAAAAACCCTCTACCTAAAGGTGTTCTGGGTTACATTTAAACTGTTTTGCCCAAAACAAATTAGGCAAGTACCTTCCATTCTGTCTATTATAAACAGGAGGGTTACAGCACACACACACGCACATGTACACACAGACAGGAAGTCACATGAAGTATTAAGTAAGCATTCAGTCCTCAGCCGTGTCCTAGGGCCAAAGTCCAGCAACTTGTGGGAGGGCACCATGCCAGCCTAACAGATGGACATACATATGGGTAGTCAGGACATCATGTGAAGCCATCAAGTATGGATATTAAGGGCATGATTCCAATCTAAGAACATGAGCTTTCTGTGAAGGTTAGGGGATGTTAAGCTGGATTTACTTTCAAAAATAAAGAATAAATTCCACTGCCATGTCCAGGAACAGTTATGCTCTTAGTTAGTCAAGTGGAGTTGCTAGTAGAGAAAAAGAGCTTTTTTTTCTAACAAAATCATTGCAAAGTAATGTTTTAAAATTTCTCAAGGGGGATTTCATTCTAACAGATAAATATGTTTTATTTGTGGATAAATGTAGTTAATGATAATGATTTTGCACTGGCAGTGCTTTCACCTTGCATCACCATCTGGCTGGCCTGTGCTTTTTCCATGAAGGAGACAGGAAACAGCTATTTGAGCAGCGAATGCATCCTGGCCAACCAAATGCATTCTCCAGTAGCCATTACTGGGGAGGGTTAGCATTCAGAACTGCTGCCCTTTCCTGATGAGGAGAGAATGAGAAAAACAGAGGCACAACACCTTCACACACATTGCCCTGGAGAGTACTAAGCTAGCATTGCCAATGCATCTGAGTGAAAATCTGACATGCACATCCCACAGCCTCTGCTGCGATGTCCATCAGCAGGGGAGAGGAAGAGGCTAGGAATTATGCCTTGTGAATTTAAGCCTCTGCTACACTACCATAACACAAGGATGGGCCAAAACCTGAGGAAATGTGATCCTATGGAATGGGAATTGAAAGGAACCCTTCACGATCATCAAGTCCGACTCCTGGTCCTGTGCAGGATACCCCAAGAATCACACTATGTGCATGAGAGTGTTGTCCAAATGCTTCTTGAACTCTGTCAGGCCTGATGCTGTGACCACTTCCCTCTAGATCCTCTTCCCTCTGGGTGAAAAGCTTTTCCTGGTATCTAACCTAAACCTTCCCTGACTCAGCTTCATGAAACTTCCACATGTCCTGTCACTAATCACAAGAGTGAAGAGATTGGTAGCTGGTCCTCCACTTCCCCTTGTGAGGATATTGAACACCACAATGAGGTCTCCCCTCAGTCTCGTCTTCTCCAGGCTCAACAGACCAAGTGACCTCAGCTGCTCCTCATACATCTTCCCCTCAAGGCCCTTCATCATCTTTGTTGCTCTCCTTTGGACACTCTCTAAGAGCTTAACATCTTTCTTATATTGCACTGCCCAAAACTGCAAGCAATATTCAAGGTGAGGCTGCCCCAGTGCAGAACAGAGCAGAATGGGACAATTCCCTCCCTCAACTGGCTGGTGCTTTGCCTGACGCCCCCCAGGACAGGGTTGGCCCTCCTGGCTGCCAGGGCACCGCTGACTCATATTCCACTTGCCATCAATCAGGACCCCCAGGTCTTGATTTAAAAACATAAGGAGAGGGAGAATCACTGCTTCCTCTGATAGTTCATTCCAGAGGATACAACTTGAATTATCTCCTTTCAGTTTCCAGATATTTAGGTTCTTTCTGCTAGACTCAACAACTCTTTAGTATTCAGCACTCCTTCTTTGAAGTTACTGATTACAATGCAAAGCACTTCTCAAACTACTTTTCAATAAACAACAAAGACCGACACCTTTAAGATTCACACCGTTCTGAAGGATGCTATACCACTGTTCCTTTTTATGCCTCCTCCCTATTTTCCAATGTACTTTGAGAATTCAGGTGACAGAAAATGTATGCAGTAATCTACTTTTAATCCTGCCAATGCTATTTACATAAGGAAAGGTTGACTTCTTATTCTACTTCTTTATACAGGCTTAGCACACCATTGTAACATATTATCCTATTATTTCTTTTGTGAGACAGTACATCTCAGGATATGGCTGTCATTCTTTTCATTTCAGCCTACATGCCCTCATTCTATAACTGTCTGACTACATTTACCTTTTCATAATGCATTTGTTTGCATTTAATGTCCCAATTACAGAATAATTCAAATGCCTTTATTTTCATTCACTAGCATATCATTTTCTATTTTACAACTAGTTTATGAAGCATCCATGCATTTCATAGAAGTGACTTTATATTTTCTTCAGATCTTTTCAAAGCAAATTAATGTTACTGTGGTTATTTCTATGGACTTTCACTAGAAAGTGGCACTGAGTTTTCATCCTCTGTTAATGACTTTTTGGAAGCTCTCAGTCAATTTATAAACCATGTAATGAGCTTTTTAGAAGTATAGTGCTATTACTTTACTGGAATATTGTATAGCAATCAGTATAATGCCTTACAAAAGCATATGCCTGTAATGGCTTCTTGGCTGTTTTTTTTATACAAAGAATATTAACTATCAAATGAGATTTCTTGTACATTAAGAATGTCGTCATTACCACACTGAGGGACTTAACTATATTCCTGTCAGGTATTCTTTATTAAATTAATCTGACATCACAGGTTTCCTTATTTCTTTTACAGCCAATGTCAGGCTCACTGACACACAATCATTTCAAGCACATCTATTTTATAAATACTGGCACAATCATAGAATCATAGAAAGGTTTGGGTCGGAAAGGGCCTTAAAGATCATCCAGTTCCAAGCCTCCTGCCAGGGGCAGGGACACCTTCCACTAGATCAGGTTGCTCAGAGCCCCATCCAGCCTGGTCTTAAACACTCCCATGGTGGGGCATCCACAGCTTCTCTGGGTAACCTGTTCCAGTGCCTCACTACCCTCACAGTAAAGAATTTCTTCCTATTATCTGAGTTATTTTTTGTTTAATGTAACCACTTAATCTCATTAGTCTCCTTAGCTGTCACATCCACTTGAGGTATTTCATAACTCTCACTCTCAACAGATGTGTATTTACTTTATCCATTATCCATTCACTATATGGCTCTTAATCCCTATTTATTACACTTTCATTCAATGCAGATGGACTTGCAGCTAAGATTTTAAGCACTTTTGAATTGTTATTCTTTAGTTATTTAATATTCTCATTGAGAATTCCATTTTTTTTATTCATATATTTGTCTGACTTCTCTTCCCAATTTCTGCTTACTGCCTTCTCAGCCATAGAAAATTACCCATCTAGAAGAATGACTGTTTTAGTGTTTGGGATTGCTCTTTGTTTGTCTATGCTGATTGCAATCAGGTCATGAAAACTACCCCTAGGGCACTCATGAACTTCTAGTCCAGTAAGTTATTCATATTTATCAGTTCTGGTGAGAATTTAAAAATGCATGATTTTGGCTTGGAGCCTTTTCACTAAATAACAGGGAGGTTTAGTTTTACAAAAATTTAATATTTTACTGGTGTGTTTGACAAACCTTCAGTACATAGATCTCCCACCACGTTTATTAATATGCATTTAAAGTTCCCATGATTTTGTGCTACCAAGAACTCCCAAATGCCACTACCTTGTTTGTCCTGGGAGGTTACCTTCTCTAATTTTTTGATCCTAGTAGCTTGAATACTCCCATCAGCTTTCAGGATTCACTTTCTCATGGATGAGGGTTTCCAGATCATTGTCTCTGTCACCAAGATCTTATGGCTATTGCATACAAGAATGCCTCATTTTGTGTCTGGCTGTTCTCTCCCTTCAGATACGGTTTGCTGGATTATACCTAAGTACTATACCTAAGCACTATAAAGACTTTACATGTCACCCTGATGACTCTTAATTATTTATTCTTTTCTGCAAGTTTGAGATATGTGTATTTCAAGCTACTCATGATCAAATCACTTATAAAGTATAAGGAAGAGTATGTTTCCGTGAGCATGATTTTCCAAGAGTATGATTTCCATGAGAAAGGCATCTTCTATATTTAGAAAATGGTACTCCTTCCACTTGGCCAATAGAACTGAATGTACATTGCACTTGTGAAAGTTTGCAGAAATGACAGCATTTCTTTTTTGCCTCAGTGGGTTTGCTGCTCATCTGTTTTTCTTTACCACCCATCATACTGTATGGCCACTTAGTGCCTTCTTTTTTTATGATATCTATTAAGAATTGCATCACAAAAACCCCAAACCTTAATTTTCCTGAATCGGCACAGTGTAAGTGTGAACAAAATCTGCATCAGTCTTTTACTTCGTAGCATATTCTGGATGAATACGTTGAACAAATGAAAGAAATTACTGAAATGGAGCTCTGCCTTTTCTCGTTCTTCCCCCCCCCCCCCCCCCCCCCCATTCTGCTTTTTAAGGTCATTCAGTTAGTTCCTAAAATAGTTTATGTAGTTTAATTTGGGGAAATAAATGAGGTTGCTTTTACTAAAAAGTTTTAATCTGCACATTTTCTGCAAGATGGGCAATATTCAACAACCCTGAGATCCTTTTTCTCATGAGCATAATAAGACATTTCGGAGTTGAATGCCCAGAGGTGCATAGCTTCTAATGAGGGTTTAGAAGAGGATATCTAGGAGGAAAAAGAAAACTAGAGAGATGGAAAGAAAGAAAGATTGAGATGAAAAAGTAAAGAAAAAAAGCATCTTCAATTTTAGCACACGTAATTAAGTACTCGCTAACTCCTGGCTAACTGGCTGAAAAATAAGAAACTAGAACCATTACTTCTCAGCTAGTTGTTTTTGTAAAGACTTATGTTTAATGCTTATTAACTTAAAATCACCACGTAATGTTTGTAAGCAGACATTAAAGTTCTGTACTTCTTTATTTTTCTGTTAAAAATTGTGAGAGAAAATTTGTCCTACCGTTGTTTTTCATCTTGAGCTATCCATCTGGTATTTGTTCAGTGCAATGCTTTAAATAAGCTTAGTGAAAATATGAATGAAAAAAAAGTCAAAGCATTTTCACAGTGAAATCCAGTTGTTTTCAAAACTATTCTAATTGCACATAATTCCACTGAATTAATGCAATTCCTACTGCTATGACCTTTCCTAATTAAAAATTCTCTGTCTTGACAAAGACTGAAAAAATAATTGAAATTTACTTAAACTAATGTGTAAATGCCTGTTGATACAACCGAAAACATAGTGCTTCATTATTATTACTTTGGCAAAATTATTTTTTTCCCCCACCTCTTCAAATTCAGAGAATTTGATCCTTCATCACTGACCCTTCTCAAGTGGCACTATGTGCCACATATGTGATCTATGTCCAGTGATATTGGATATTGGTAATTTTTATTAGTCACATATTGCGATGCTCTGTGTTTTATGACATTACATTCCAGGTTCTCTTTTGTTAATAGACATGAAATTATAGTCAATATATCCACATTTTAGTACCTAACAAAAAGCTCTTTTAAAATGTCCTCAGTTCAAGTGTATCATGCGGCTGAGCAAACAGTGGGTTTATAATTCACTGCCAATCCTGGAAATTACTTTTTTATATATTGTCAGTAAAATGAACATTTTGAAATACTTTTTTTTTCTCACAGGAGTCTAGCATGCAATGTAGAAAAAGAAATCACCTCTTTATATTTTCCTTTAAAATTTTAAAATGCCTAGGTGAAATATTTCAGTTTCTCTTTCTAAAATAGAAGTGTTGTTTGCAACTTTTATCTGATAAAGGTTGAGTTATGAAATTCATCAAGTGTAGGATATCTTGCATTCACTCTAACCATGCTGCAAGTGTCCATAAAATAAGTATTTATAGTAAGAAAAGACAATGACAAGCATTGGACTTGTTTCATTCACATAGTCTGTAACACGTATAACACAAAAGAATGAAAAATCCTCCTAGATTATTCAACAATTAACTTGCACAGTTTACAGGCTTAGTAATTAACTTCTTTGCATAGATGTCTCCCCTTGCACAATTTGCCCTGACCTTCCCTGTCTGACTGCTCAGCATCTGGTAATACACTGCGTGCAGTGCACTCAGAAACTATACACAGGTGCAGGGAATGGGGCACAGGATCCCTAACTGCATGTGTAGATGCAGAATTATTCCCATTCACACGTCATAGACATTGCTTTTTCAGAAGAAACATTTTTGGCTATATACTTCTGGAAGAAAAAGACAATATGTAGTAGAGATTTTAGACTAAGTTTAGGGTCTAAATGATCCCAAGTAACACTCACATTCGAACATACCAGCTTTGCAAACTGCCAGGAATGAGAGCTTACTTAGAAAACAATTTCAGACTCAGCTTTCACCCCACTTTGCAAGTACAAGAGCGTATCTCTCAGACAGATCAGACTGAGTGTTCGAAACTAACTGTAGGAACTAGGCCTCTTGACTTCAGTCTGTGCTCTGGTTAAACCTCCTCTGGCAAAACTCAAATATAGTTTTAAGGTGAGCTGAGACAGAAAGAAGAAAAGCCTATCTTGCAATTTCTGGACCAGCTGTGCCTTCAGTAAGATTATTCTACATACAGCCTGGAACCTAGTAAGACTTTACCCTTCCATACAGTTTTCAAGGTTTTTCACTCAATGGTCTTCTTTATAGACACACAGCATCACTGCTTGTTTATTTTTCATTTTAATTTTCTTTCCTTGCCAAATATTTAATTGCTCTATATCTTCTGTACATGTGATATATGCTTAGACAACAAAGCATTAGGAAACTTGCCCCCCATATAAAATGTGTTCAGCATTACAATTAATCACCACAGCTTACTAGTGTAGATATCATAATTAGGAGGTTAGCAATAATTTTGTCAATGCAGTAGCATAAGAAAAGCTGGAGTGAGCACTTGAACAGTATTTATATACCAATTTAATTTTATTATAAATGGGATTAAAGGGAGAGCAAATGAGATATTCATATATGCCAAACCAGCAATGAATATGTCCACAGGCTTCAGAGGGTAATTTTTTCGTTAGTTTGTTCATTCAAAAATTCTTTCCTCAGCTCTAAACTGTGTAAGTTAATACCTTACAAAACCTAAATGGGCCTATAAATAAAATCTTAGTATCAGCAACCATTTTAGTGACAGAATGAATATCTATTTGCTAGAGACAGTGGACTAAAATGTCAAAAGAAGTAGGTGTCATTAAATGACTCTAAGCTCCCTAATAAATATCAGCCAAATATACTCTTCTTGTTTCTACCCATGCCCCTTAAAACAGCTATTCAATTGAAAAGGGATATAATAGATTTCAACCTGCCATCTATTTTTAGCTGTTCTCTGCAGTGAATCTTTTACAAGAGACAGTTACACAGATACATCTGCAGCATGTTTAATAGGAAGCTTGTGAATTCCTCATCTTTCCCACTCAAGGTAGCTCATTTTCAGTCAGATGGAACTGGAAAATGGTGACACAAAGACACAGCTCTGAAGATGGGGGTAAAAGATAAAGAAAATTGTACAATCCATTGCCCAAATTCTGTGTGGAAATATATGAGATGCATTTTAATACTGCGGGGCTGTTATCTACTAATTCAATTGTGAAAATGGGATCAAGAGTTTCTTTGTGTTATCCTTAATTTCTTCATTTTTGATGCTGCTTTGGTTAAAACAAATTTTTGGGTTTATGCCTCAGTACTATCATTTTTTATAAAAAAAATTTATACCTGTACACTTTAAAGGGCAGCAACAGGTAATACTCGCAGTGCAGCACGGGATTCCTGAAACAGGCACTCTTCATGCCTACAAATATAATCATCTATAACCTTAGCATGAAGTTTCCTGCTATTCCTCGTGTGTTCAACTACACAGCAAATGTGGAGTGGGGAGGAAAAGAAAATCCAAAGGTAATTCTTTTCTTTAGAGCCAAAGTTTTGACAAAATTTAAATAGGGTTTTTACAAATCCGATGTCTCCAAAGATCTGAATAAATCACATCTCATGCAAAGATAGAAAGAGTTGCAGGTGAAAACAGACCAAAGTATTTGTCTGATATTTCTTTCATCAGGTTGTTACTGAGTTGAGCAATAGTTAACATGGTATCTCTCTGCAGTGGTCTAATTCTGCAGCACAAAAGGCTGGGAAATATTCTCAGAGCAGATTCAGTAATTTTTCCATTAATTTTTATTTTATAAATATGAAGAATAAGTTGTGAAAAACTGTTTCTAAAAAGTTAGTTTCAATTGACACAAATTGTGACATTCTGTATGAGCATTTTCAATACAGCACTGCAGAAATAGAGCTCTTATTAAGAAAGAAAGCAACGCTTTGCAGTAAGTAGAGTGAAACAATATTCCTTTCGGCATACTGTATTGTTCGTGGCTTGTGCTTGAATAGAAACACACAGGAATATATTTTCAGCCTTGATTGGTTATGTTGAGTCCCCACATCACAATACACATCATGCCTCATTATTTGGCAAACTGGCTTTGCCTGAATATTCATTACACATCCCAATGCAATTGTCCCTAAATGCCAACTAAACCTCAACTAAAACACTGTTTGCTTAGAATAGACCTCAAAATGGAGGTAAATAGGCTTCTGAATTTTAAGCATAGAGGAAAGGACTTTCTTCAGTAATAAGTCACAGAAACCACAAAAAAGGCAGTGAAGATATTCCCTGGGTACTGTTTTTCTTCTGATTTCCTTCTTTTGTCTATAACCTTTCAAGAATACAAGATGTTTTACTTCACTGGTCTCATTAATAAACTACAACCAGTCATTTTTGAGTGCCATTCTTCTGCACCATTCACAGCTTTATGACAGCATTTTTTTTTGCTAAAATGAGTTTTAAGTCTGTTTCTTGTCAGAATCTTGACAACACACAATAAATAAAGTTTTGGCTTCACTTTCATTTTATTTTTTTTAAGGTTGGCTGAAAGTAGCTATGGAACAACAGGGAATAATGTCACAATTCCAGATCACACATGAAGATGTATCAAGTATGGATATTCTGCTTATCCTTAGGGTATCAGCAGTGTGCAAGGGATAGCCTTATTTCACAACATACTTCTCATTCTTCTCATCCTTCTCATCTTGCCTTCTGACTTACCCTTCTATTGCATAGTTCCAGTGACTCTTCTACACTGATCCATATAAGAAGTATGTCCATATCCATTATCTGCCAGCATTTAGCAACAAAATAGGTTATATACAGTAGTTTCGGCCAGAGTACAAGACTTGAATTAACTGCATTTCCTGTGGCCCTAAGGGGCTTTTTACTATTTGTATGATGGGCAGGGTGGATAAAGTCCACAGCCCCAGCCTTGCTGCATGTCCACAGAAAGCAGGACAGTCTTTCCCTTCCCAAGACCAGCACATACATTTCATTTAAGTAAATTCCTTTCACTTTCTGCCTTGACAAATATTACCTTGGACCCAAATAAATTGAGTAAACAACTTTGTAAGACCTGGCCCATGCTGAAAGTAGAAAGCTTTTTTTTTTTTTTTTGCCATTAGGAAGGAAGGAAATATTGGATCTGTGAAGTGGAGGAGTTAGTAGAAAGTCATACTTTGGCTTCTCATCCCAAAGATGAAGACTCCATGATGGATAGGCAAAGCCAGAGAAGATATTCTGATCTTCCACATTAATTGTCCCTCACATTAGTTCTATTTTCTTTCCCCAAGGAAGTTCTTATTAACATGGACAATCACCATAGTCCATACTCTGATGAAAAGAAATCAGGCTATAAAGAAGGACACAAGTTTATAAAATGAGATTGGTTATGTACTTTGTATTTATGGAAATCAACTCTTGCTAACAGAGTAATATTAAATTTCTACTTAGTATTACAGTGATCAGACTAATAATGTCACAGTAATAAAGTTATGAAAACAGTATTTCACCTCTTACTAAATAAATGGGAACTATGAAGATTTTTCTGTTCCCCTTTTCAGTAAATGATAATAGAATTAAGATTAAGTTTAGCACACGATTAAATACGAAGTACATTCAGTTGCATTTCTACTCTAAATGATAGTTCTAAGTTTGTACCTCTAAGAGAAAGCATTTTGATCATTTATTTTGATGACAAAATGTTAATCAGATTGAGGGAAGTGGAGGGTAGATATTTCCAAAATAAAAATTATAATTATTCATTAAAAGTGCAAAGAATGCCCAGTGTCCTTTTCTTGTTCCTGTATTATCATAAAATCTTTATACTGCAGAAGTGTCTCATTCAGAGCTGTCTTCAAACAGCAAGGAGGACTGCCTAGATCTGGAAATGTACAACATCTCTGCCACACATTTTTAACTGTCTTTGGTCTTATTCTGGTAGGCAAGCTGTTGTTGGCTCTTCTTTTGTTCTGTTTTGATTTATTCTTTGTCACCTTCAGTTTTAAATGAGTACAAGTGGCTAGGGATTGTACAGGCACCTACAGTGGACTACTTATAGATCATAGAAGTAAAAAAATTATCCTAATCCTAGAAACCTCTTGTACTAAGTCACTCTGCCCAAAAATTTATATGTGCACACAGAGGATCTGTTCAGCATTTTTCTTTCTATTTGCCTTAGCTTTTGTAGCTTTAGCAACAAAAAATATCAGAGAAGTCATAAATGCTCTGGCACAGGGAGCCAAGACTGGTTCCAAAATATGTTGGAACGAGTCTTAGCCCTGTGAAGGCTGTCCTTAAATTTGTACTGAGTGGAGGAATCTGAATTTTTTGATGGTGAACTGCAGATAGCAACTGTCAAACCTGTTCAGGGCACGAGGACTGCAGAACTATCCATGTAGAACCATGATGGGTTTGGAAGGTTCCCTGTTGGGTGAAACATGGGACTTCTGCAGAATTAGAACAATTATCAAATTGCAATGTCTCTTTTTTCAGAGATCCTTCAAGCTTGGAATATGTAATGGCCTGCGAAGATTTTCTTCCAAGAAAGGCTGAACCAAAATACTTATTTGGGATGTGTCATTTTTCAAAGTTTGCTTGTCAGAGTTTTTCATATGAGAATTTGTAATGCCTTCAATATTGTATTAATTGTATTTTCCTCTCCAAATTGCTTATAAATGGAGCTTTTACAATTCAAATAAATGACTGTAATTGTATCTAGAAGATGCAGTCTGATAAAAATCTGGCCTAAAATGTTCTACAGAAAATCACTGGAAAGCTAAAGAGATTTTGTGAACCAGATAAATTGGTGTTATGTGCCTGCTTTGTATTGCTCTCCTGAAGCGAGTCAACTTAAAACACTATGCATACAGATATTTAGATAGGCTTTGCTTCATCAGAATTGCTCAAATGATGTAATATATCCTTATATAGCCTTAATATTCCCTAAATTTTTATTTCTTAAATATTTATTGTTACTTATGTGTACGGTTTGGTGGTTGTTTCTTTCAGACTAGCCTGTCTGGTCTTGTGAAATCATACTGTTGAATACATAACCACAGAATCATACATCATACCCACACAGAAAATAAGGGAGAGTTTTTAGTGGTTATTTTGCCACTAATTTAAGTAGATGAAACAGTGGGCTCCACAATGCCCTAAATAAAACGAAACAAATACTTATAACCACAGAATTCAGGCTGACAAGAAAATATCCAGCTTTTCCTCTATCACCTACAACAATTATAACAAGAGAGCAAAACAGGTATATTTCATGATTACTCCTCAAAAGCAATCTTGAGAAAATCCTAATATATTTCTGGATATTTAATCTATTAATTATAAAGGTATAATTTTCTTAATTGTTCTGATTAAATTATCCACTTGTCCTGTGCTGTTAGATGAGAAATGCAAATTCCAAAAACTTCATTACCATTTTTATTGCTCATCAGAAGCATTTCTTACTTTCAAAATATTCAGTATAGATTAAAAATAGGGAAGACAGGCTGAATGCAATGAAGAGCAGTGGAATGCCAGAGTGCAGATACTGAATAACATTGTTTATAAACAATCTACTTATTATTATTTCTTTATTGCCATCAGCTGTAACGACTCAAAGCTTGTCTTTTGAATTTACCAATATGCTTTGTACCCAGGTCTTCTTTTTCAATCACACTAGAATCTTCCTGGTTATTTAGAATTTTGTATTTCTTTATTGCTGTTTCAATCGAGATAGATAAATGTATAGCAGATAACAGCTTCTATACTAAAGACACACACTAACAGTAATTGTGATTGTCATATTTTGGTTAATTCACAGAATTTCACTGACAGTCCTGTGCACAAGGTAAATATTGTATGCCTCTTAAAAAGCCTGGGCTTCTTGGAAAAACTTCAGACTAGTGAACTACAGTGGACTTGGTATCCTGTGGTGCATTTGGTGTTCAGAGGAACCATACTGAATTACAACACAGATCAACCTTTCCCATTATTTTCCCCCACATATTTCTACAGACAGCTTAAATTTTTAAGGCTGTGCTCTTTTTGCCATGTTCTAAAGCTGTAGACTGTTAAATAGCTTCTGCATCTCCCCAGAGATGCGCATCTCTAGCTCCAGTATAAGTGAGGTTTGTGAATACTTGAGGGCAGAATGTTCTACATAAACGGGAGATGTGGGAAGCATTTCAAAAGCTAAACACCCTTGCCTCCAAAAGCAGGAAAGTTTATAAAGAAGTCTGAGACTCCTCGTCATCTTGCTTTGCAAAAGCTGATAACCTTTTCATCCACTGAATTTCAGTTTTATTCAAAGCCACGCATGCCTCAGACTAGCCCCACTTCCAGATATTGGGGGTATCTGCTCAACTTATAAATCTGCACATCAAAACACAGTCTGTATAATTTCTTTCCAAGCAAATCAATAAATATAGTTCTGACTGTTTAAACTCAATATGTATTAGCATTAGTTAGATAAACCCACAAATATTATTCGGAATTCTCTTCAGACCCTCTGTTTAACCAGTCTGTGTTGCAATGGTTGGCCTGCAGCACTTTTATTTTTAGCTCTAATGGAACAGTCTTAAATTGCTTATTTTCTGTTTACTAAAGACATTGAGCTTGTAACCATGGAAACAGTGGCAAGTGCCACAGCTTAACTGTTTTATTAAATGGATGGAAGGCACAGCTGCAAAACTTGAAAGGCCAGCATGTCAATTTTATACATACCTCAGATTGCCAGATATACCACATTATAGCAAGCACTACATCAAATATAAGGAGCGAGAATCTGATCTTGGTTATAATAATATACTTACTATCTCTCTCCTCAATGGAAAAAAAAAAAATTTTCTCGTGCAACCCAGATCAGGATCTGTTTTTGTCAGATTGCGCAGCCAGTCAAATTTCAGTGGTCCCTGAATTTGAGTGCATGAACTGCAGGTGATGTGCATTGAACCAGTGCCCAGTTATCATGGAAAGACTCCATCTCACAATTGTGTTTGCATGAAGCTTTTAGCACATACTGTATTGCTTACAGCAATCACATTATTTTTGGAACCACTATGTTCTGTAATGTTAATAGAAGGAATTAAATCAAAACTAATGACCTTGTCAAATGAAACTTCTAAAGTTACAGTGGAAGAATTTGCACAAAGAATTCTTTAAATTTGTAATTAGGCTTTTAAACAAGAACACCCCGAGCATGAGAGGTGTTGAAAAATTACACCCTCCGTTACTTTCAGTATAAGCTGAGTATGCTCCACATGTATGAAAACTCGGGTACTTTTAAATTCATACTTTAAAGTGTATATAACAGTTAAGTCAAACACTTCTGAAAATTATTGAAAATTTTTAGCACAGTTTAAAAGAATTTGGTGATGAAATATAAAATCCCTTAGGATCAGATAACAAATATAATTTTTAACACAAACCCAAACATTTTACAGACCCCAAAACATTGAGAGCTAAAATAAGAATAGTGGTACATTTACATCCATAAATACTTAATGCATGACTCATCATGTGTAATAGAACCAAATGCTTGAAAAATGTTTGACATTTAGAAGAATCAGGTTCTGCTTTCTTCATAAGTATTGTGGTTGGAACAGTGTTCACATTGCTACTTTTGTTGTTAAATGCCTCCATATCACAAGAAGTGTCAATATAGGTACTTCCACTGTACAAAAAACCAAAAAGCAAAATTGGCATTTCAAAGGAGAAACTGTTTAGGAAAGGTAAGGCTCAAATAAATTATCAACAGTGGTATTTCTTTCTATGTAAATATTTCTGTTTAAATTAAATAATATTGTGCTTGATGCTCAATTATTAAATTCAAAGAAATACTCTTCACTGTCTTTTGGTGTAACTAGAATTATTGCAGAAAAAAAAATGAAGTTTCCTTTCATTTATGTATTTCTTCCTTATTTTTTTTTCTTTTTAAATCCATCTGCAGGATCTACCTTCATTTGCAACACCCACGTAATTCCAGTGAAAAATCAAGAAGGAGTAGCAATGATGTTTATTATTAACTTTGAGTACGTAACAGATGAAGAGAATGTGACATCTCCAGAGAAGTGCAAGCCAATATTACCATCTAAACTTGTAAATCGTAAGTTACTCGTTCAAAGTTCTCTGCTTACCTCTACTCTTATCTGGGAAAGTAATTAACTTGGGCAATAGTGTCACCAAAGGATGCAATCCTATTGATTGACTCACTTGAAACAGAATCCAAAATAATAAGTTAAATGTAGCAAACCTGCTGCACAATGTTGGCAAAATAATCTCCCGGATCTTTTGTAGTACTAATAGCACAGATCTTGAGTAGTGCTAGGACACAGGAATTCATTCAAACTGAAACATTTCACATAAGTGCATTACCCTTGCAAAAAGTCAGTTACAAATGGAAAACTGTAAAAAAAGCACTATGATATAGCCCTAATATTTCAACTTAGACTATTCAGAATTGAATATTTCTATTTTACTTTCCCAGTAAAAAACAGATGTTGGTGTTTAATTAATTATTGGTGAAATGTGATTAAATTAGATTTGAAAATATAAAGCATAAAAAACCCCAGTTAAAACACAATTAAACATCCTGGGTTTATCAAATTCAAGTATTTAGATTAACTTGAAGGATAAAGTTTTTTGGATATACAGGAAATGCTTTTGTTTTCATTCTGTTCTGGAACATAAGTATTGTCAAAATGAGAATACTCAACACAAAATTCCACTTCTTAGACAGCTACACTGTGCAGCTTTCTGTCCCACTATCTGGCGAATGTGTGTCTTCTGCTGACCTTCACTCTGTGCAGCAGCAGCACATGATCCTTCTGCTTTGCATCTGCACTCACATAATCTGCTCTTACTACAAGATTTCCCAGAACTCATCCAATTTGTACAAGCTCTTAGTAAAGCACAGCATGCTCTAATAGTGAGCATTAACACTTGCCCCTGGCTGGCTCAGCAACAGTTGGAAAATACCTTTTCACAGTGTGATAATCTTTAATGTTAGTATGATAAAGGGACCTGGAATCTGAGCATTTCAATTGTTAAATCAACACTTCAGCTTTCTCTGGATAGGAAACAAGGACTGGGACAGCTTCCACTGTGAGAAGCAAGGGGATAACTTTCCTCATGTAACCACTACACATGAGTGTCCATGTAACCCTACAATGATAGTTGGTATTAAACTGTGGCAAAGAAAATTCCCATTACTGGAAGCTTGCAGTCTGCAAACAGATATTGTTCACCAGATATCAGATATTTTTAAAAGAACCTTTGTAAACATTCTTTAAGATACATATTTAAAGTATTGTACCTTTTTACTTTCTTTTCTTTTGTTTTGCAACAGGGTTTTTTTAATAACCAGTACAACATTTGGCTTTTTTCTGGAGATAGCAAGAAAACACTTTTCGTGTTCTGGTAATGATATGGCTAAAATCCCATTAAGGATATTATGAAAAATAATGAAATTGCATCAGAAGATAAATATAAAAAGTATATGAACTAAACCCTACTTATATTCTGGGTTTATTTTAGTATCCTGTGATTTTGTGAGTTTCAAATGTCTTACTTCCTCGATTTACAAAACCAATTTTATAACATGAATAAAAAAAATTGTTCAGCTTGCCCATGCTTAATGTGGTTTTATTGACACAATAGAAGGTAAAATACCAATTCAAGGGAAAAGAAACCAGAGCCTCGTCTTGAAAAAGAGCATTTTGTTCTGCTATCTGCGACATATCACTGTACATTTTCAAGTGTTATCACTTGCCATATTTTAAAGTGAAAAGCTAAAATGGGAATACCAAAAAAACTCCACTTTGTCAAAACATCCTTTCTTGTTTTACAGTATTTACACCTGGCATACATGAGGCATTTCCTTGCTGAGAGTTCTTGAAAAAATAATAGGTGGGCCTTCAAGCTCAGTACATAATAGAGAAACATCAAGGTTCAAAAGGAGGTGAAGAAAGGTGACTTGAAACGTTTTCCTGTTAGTGGGTACAACTAGATGCCAGAAACTGGCAGAAAGTAGAACAGGCACATGGCTGCTCCCACTTCTACCTAGTTGCTTATGGTTTCAGAGCAGACTGTTATGTGGGCAGGATGGGAAGAATGGTGATACAAAATAAGCTACATAGCCAAAAATTCCTCTTGGCGGAGACATTTCTCAAGAAAGAGGCCAAACTATGCAAAACATCCAGAAAATACTGCAAGATGCTGTGTAAGTCCAATGACGGTTTTAAATTAAAACAAACAAACAAAAGATTGAAATCTAGAAAAGGCAGAGAGAGACCAGTAAGGTAGAAAAGAAGGCAAAAAAACCGTGGATGGTAAACCTTGTTTACCGGTAAAAAGATACCTTTTAAGTCATGTTCCCAGGATAAGAAAGGCAAACAGCAGTTTCTCCAGGAGGGAGTTAGTTTTTTATCATCTTATTCTATTTAGAACAGGTAAAGCAGGTGATCTCTTTTCACTGGATCAAACACAAAATGGACAGTAATGAGTACTGGTTCAGAAAAAGAAAAAAAAGAAAAGCAAAGAAAAAAAATCCCTTTAAATTCAGCAACCAATTTAAAGAACAAAAATAGAGAGGGAACCAGACATATAACAAGGGCAATACATCTCTGACAAACAACCAAGGTAAGCAATGGCTAATGACAAAAGACAAAAGATTTCAGATTGCATTAACATCTACTACCCAGAAGCACACAGATCATGAGAAATTTCTTTCCAGAGTTCCTTAAATTGAGTTTTCTCATATTAGAATGCCTTTTCAACATGAGAGCAAATAAAAATGACTGAGTCAGGTTGCAGGAAAGAACTAAAAGTGATTAGGAAACAAATAGATTGCAGTTATTTTCCTGACCCTTAAAAACAAGATAACTCTTCCATATGATCATTCTTTCTTTAATTGATTTATCAAGAGTTGATAGAAAACTTATCAAGGGTAGCTTTGTAAAACCTTTCCTTTTCCTAAAAGCATCTATCCTACAAGTTGCAGCCAACAATTTTGAACACTGCCACTTAACACAGGGCTCCTCCTGACTGAAATCTAACACAATGTAAGAGAAAAGCATTTCATGCCGTAAAGAAAAGAGAGATTTCAATCTGTTAAAGGGCTAAGTGCCCTCTGAACAAATGAAACACCTATGGAAGGCAACTGACACTCGCTAGGTTGAGCTCAGAGACTACATTTAGCTCTGAAAATAGATGGAAAATTAAAAATTTATCAGCTGATTACTGACAGAGATTATGAAGACCCTTTGAAAGCTCTCTTTTGCTATGTGCCATGATGATGGCTAACACAGTTAGGTTCTGATTCAGCATTGTGCTTGGCAGATTATAATCATAATAGGTTATTGAAAAGAAAAGGTATGTTGTCAGGATTTTGATGTCCACATTTGAGTATAAATAGAATTCTTTCTAGTCTGGTACTCAAGTGCTCCTATCACTTATGCAGCCAAAGGATGAATAGGCAGTAATGTAAAAAGGGAAGACAGTGGCTTCACAATAGCGGTGTAAAAGTCCTTTTTGCTGATCCTTCTCTTCTCCTTTATTCTTTCTTGCAAGAATTTATCTGCAGTTCTCAATGGCAGTCAGAACAGAATTTCTATAACCAAACAGTGAAATTTTGGAAGTTACTAATTTTGGCATGCACTAAGTCTGTAAAGAACTACTAAATCACAGCCAACAATTTTTTTTCTTGTTTCATTGCTTTTGCAGTTTGCCACAATTCCATTTTCTAATACACACCAGTTCATTAGTAAAACAAATTAAGTGTTTGCTCATATATAACTCTTTCATTTTGGTGGTGAGAAGGTATAGGTCAAAAAATTCATCATATTTTCCGTTTAAATTTGTAATCAAGTTTATTTAATACTACCTCTGTCCCAACCTTATATTCAGAGAGAGATGCAGAAATTTCTTCTGCACATGCATATTCCGTGACTGGATAATAACCTTTTCTGCATAAGAATATATTTGTACAATGTGCAGTTAAAGTGAGACTTACAGAAACTGATTTCTGCTTTAGATGTCCATTCATCATCCAGTCTTCCTAAATTTTGTCTCATTTCCAGATATGAGAATTGTACTCATTCCTACATTGTCTTTTCTGATAAGTTTGTTTCCTTTTCATGTTGCCTTTTCTTAGATCACATAAATGTTCTGTAATTCCAGAAATTAACATCCATACCCAAAGATAAAACCACTTCGTAACTTCACCTCATCTCGCTTTATCTGTGAAATGCTTGAAAACATAAATACCTGCTTTGTAAGTGAAAGGAAATTTGTATCACATATTGAAGTTCTAAGATTGACAGTTTTGAGCTACATAACGCCTAAAAATGTGTTTTACTAACCTATATAACCAGTTTGTATGGACTGTTCCCTCTTACATCTGATAAGACAGTGACATTTGCTTGTCATTATTACAATAAAAAAATTCCCCAAAAATGTTGGTCATAAATTTTCATTAATCTAACCATTTGCCAAAGTTATATAAAATTTTCAACTCCAACAGAAACAATGCATACATAATGTATATTTAGCAAGATATTTTTTCATAAAAGAGAACTCCTTTCCATTAGACTCGCAGCAAAAGAAAAAAAATACAGAACTTTTTGTAGATACTTTACAATGAACTGAATTAACAAAAGATGTGATTTTTTACCTCCTTGGCAAAAAAACCTCTGCGAACAGTAGGAAATTTTCATTTAACTTTGTCTACTAGTAACAGTTGTTAAACAAAATAACATAAGAATTTCTGTTCCTTGTGTTGTACAGACTTCATTAAACTCAGCTATAATTTAGTTCTGTGTGTGAATATGGCTTTTAAAACATCTTTTGAGGAAAGAGACCCTGTGTCCAATTCTATTCCCAAATCTCTCAATTGTTCACATCTGCCATGTTCATCCACTCCTCTATTTTGTGAGGAATTTTCACAGGAATTTAAAGAACTAGTGGAATAAATTAATAGTCGCTCATAGCACCCCATTCTCCTCATCAAAGTTTTGAAATACTTGCATCTGTAAAGCTCCTAACTACAAGATATCAAATTGAACCATGACACATCCTGAACACAGAAAATCAGCAGCCATTTCGCACTGACAAAAAGCCATAGATTTGAGAATACTGACTTCAATATGAAGAAGCTGGCTATAATTTTTCTATTCAAAGGAGACCATTTGTGGGATTGTAATGTACAAACATGCACAAGATGAGAAAAACTTCATAACTTAATTCTCAGTTGTCATCATTTTCTGCTCTACATAGAGTATTCTGTCTTTTTACTGACCCATAAGTGTGTTTCCCAACATTTGCTCAAGTCCTATCCAGAGTAAAACTCGTATTAATAGGTAGGCAATTTTATCACAAGTTTTATTCATTTAACTTCAAAACACTTTGACTAGCTAGAAGTACTAGCCTGTAAGCTAACACTGTCTCCAAAATATATTACCTCATGGGAGAAAGCCCAGAAAATTATTTGATTAAACATATTATTCCATTCTGATGCAGAGGGATATTTGAGGATTGTCTTACAATTTTATCACTTCAAAATCTATAAGCCTATTAAGGACACCCTGGAATAATTTCCTGGGTTTCTTCCTGTAAAGGAAATGAGAGGATCTGTTATGCATTCAGTAAATGGATACTTTTTGGATAAAGTTCCAATAAAATGAAGAGACTAATAATACACTTAAAACAGTAATCAGGAAACCTTTCAAGCACCTTATTCAAGGTGCTTACTTTTGATTGTTTGCCTCTCTCCTGGTCCTAACAATGGAGTTACATCTCAGAATCAGAGATTACTGCATACACTGTTGTTGCAAATAAAACAAGCACAACTGAAATTTAAACCATGCCTTTCCTGTATCTCAAATAGCTAGCTAAAAAAAAATGGCATTTGCTTTCCTTTGTGCAGAACACTTTGCTGTATAAGTAAACATAGCAGCTTAGTGAAAGGTAAGGACATTTTTTTAACTAAAAATATTAGGACAACATTGTCATGAAATACTGATTACTGTCTGATGTATACAATTTTGCCTCGTTGAACATGGACATATAAGTAATAGTAACCCTCTGACTTTGCCCAAAATATAGTGAGAAATTTGTCCAGGGTCTTATTTTTAACAGCAGCACCGGGAGCAAATTCATTGCAAGTGAGGGCAAGAAAAATTGTGTCCAGGAGGACAAAGGTTTCTATCTAGCCAGCCAGCAGCATAGTTTTGACAGCCCCAGTGTCAATTATGTGCATTTGTCTCCAAGGTAAATTACAATAAATATTAGGTAAACTGGAACGATGTTAACTCTTGGCAAATGAATATTGCCAAACACCAATCACCAGTAAAAGACAGAACCTCTGCTATTATCACCTTCAGTGCTCCACAAACACCTAACTGCCTAAACGAATAGAAAAACCACTGAGGTAAACAATTTTTCTTAGTCTCCTTTTACAGACAGAGAAATAAAGTGGGGTGGCTATACTTCTGTTTCCTCGTGATGGTTACTCTTTGGGCTCATCTTAGAAAGGAAGGCTCCCTGGATTAGTTGTTTGCACTACAGCCTCACCCAGAGCTACCGTGCTGTATCTTGCACAAATATTCAATAAAAAAAATCATTTCTGCTTAAAGAGATTGCAAACAATAAACAGGGAACAACACAGCTTTCAGTAGCTTTCAGTAAAGATAGCTTGTGCATACCAGACAAGTCTTTCAGTCCTATATTTTTATTACTTTTTAACAGGTCTCCTATGTATCTATTCCTTTCAGGACATTTAAAACAGGGGGGTTCTGTGAGGTACCTTGAAGGCTAGGATAATGATTATGTGATGTCATCCCACATTATAATCCATGCCCTCAGGAAACTTAGAAGGTAGTGAGTTTTACTTCATTCTGTGATGGAAGAGAGAGACATGTCTCTATTATTCATAATAAGAATTAGCACAGAGAACTTAACACATCTGTGCACTTGCTAAATTGAATTACAGATTTTAACCTTGAAAACTCAAAACTATTAGGGTGTCTCAAACTTAGACACAGTTGACTTTATTAGAAAGCAGAAAAAAAATCCAATGTATTTCAGAAGCTTGCAGATGGACATGGCCACAAGAAATGTGGGGGTATGTTTATATTATTTGACATGTCTTGTTTTAAGATAAGCAAACAAAACAGATTGCTAGATAAAAATGAGAGAATGCATCACCACTGTGTCTTATTTCTCAGGCATAGAATCCTGTCATTGTTACTTGACTATTTTAAGCACCCAAGCAAGTTGGGCATTTCAAAGACCTGAAAGCAACTGGCAAGGACACATAGTCTGAGAAGCTCTTGCCCATGAAGACATGAAATAAGTGTGCCCTATCAGGAATATGAAACTAAGGTCACATTCTAAACAAATTTCAGTGAATAAAGCCTATTCTTCCTATGGAAATTACAAATTCTTCAACTTTTCAGTAAGTTTCATCCAAACAAAATTGGCATTTCCTAGCAAAAAATATATCACTAATTAGAAGTTCCATTTCATGAGAAATAGCATGTTGCCTATATATACCTACTTTAGCTTTACCTCTGAAATACTAGACAACTAAAATTTGGTAATTGGGAACATATATTGATTTGTGTGAAAAAAACTTAGTAATTATCAAAATATTTCTTAATTGAATACTTCTTAAATTTTCCAAATAAAAAGGCAAAGAATATACTTTCAAAACAACTCTTTGGCATATTACCTATATTGTATATGAATTCAAGGTACCCAAATTTACTTTTAAAATGTGTGGAAATTTTATATTCTACCTTCTTTTCTTAATAGTCTGTTTACTTTTTTAATGTGTTTCAAGCTAAAGCTTTTTGTAAATTTAGTTTAATTGTATTTCAGATGGTAACAACCTTTCAAGTGGCTCTTCTTCAGGTAAATCTATCTTCTAAAGTTCTTTCTACTAAAGTCCTTTTATTGCTTTTTTCTGGCTCTATTATTTCAAGATCTCATTACATTTTATATATTTCTAGAAGAATGCAAGTCATAATAAGGCTCTTGCTCCCACTCTGAATATTTATTTCTGCAAAACTATAGATATAACAGCTAAACTATTAAATTTAGTATAATTGTATGACATACAAAATCCAAATTTAATGATACTTTGTATCTTATTATCACTGAAAGTTCCTGTATGCAGAGCGTAAAAAAAACCTTCAATCAATATATGAGACAAAACACATTGTGGAATTTGATAGTGGTATGTGAATTCAGTGTTAAAATATAAAGAGACTATCTTCAGACTTTCTGTCTCAGACAAAAGCAATATTTTTTTGTCATATGAAGTCTGGCAACCAAGGTGATGAAGGGTTGAGAACTTCTTGAGTTTAATTTAATAGATAGAATAAATTCTTTTTTCCAGCTACCAAAAAATCCACCATATTTTCACCAACAAAGCAAAATACTGTGCTAGGTGACAAATTCATTACAGGTACTATTTGTTGCAATGTTTGCTATTTATTTCATTGCAGGTATTTACTTTTTTCTTCTTTCCTACTTCTAATTATGTTTAAGATATAAAAATGCAATGTATGGCTTTTTACAAAAACATTGCAACTCCTATAATTTTAACATAATGAATAAGATATAATAAAATGGTATCTCTATAAACAAGTGGGAAGAAAAACAGGTTAATGCACTGATTCATATTGAAATTTAAGGATATAATCATTCTCTCTTTTGAGGGAGACCCTGATAACATTGTTCAGCCTAAATTCACTGGCCAATCACACACAGCATAACCCTACAAGTAGCCAGAAACTTCATTCCTTTCCTTTCATACTCTGCCAGAGTCCTATGTGTAGATATCACCAGCACGCAGTTAAAACTCTCTCACTTACTACGGAACAGAAAGAAGATATCTGGTGCTAGTACTGGTAAAACTCATGCACAACCTTATATTTTAGAGAAAACTAAAAGTAGTGCCAAAATTAAAGGAGAGGATGGATTAAAAAAAGAAAAAAAAAAAAGGACAGGTATGTAGTGACTGTAAATTGCAATTCAAGTTTCTAAAGTTAATAATTGCATATACCTACCTTTTCCTTCCTGAAAATAAGATTCTTTAATGAGCAGAGCAAGAAAATTATCCAATTATGTATGCTTCCCTACATTTTGGGAAAGAAAACTGAAAAAAACCCATAATTGGCTCTTTCTGTAGTTTTGTGTCCTATGGCCTGCTGTGCCCAGCCAGAAAATAAGGCATCATCACACGCCTCAGTGTTTGCGTAGAGTACGTTCAAGTATTTGCTGCTATTTTAGACTGTCAGTGTTTAGGGATTCCATTTCTCAAAAGCAATTGTTTCCTTTAGTCTGTTGTATGAGTTGTTAGATGGTACTTCCAGGCCTTTGAGCAGCAATTCAATAATTGTCTGTCTGTATTTCTGGTAACCTAGATCCTGGAATTCCATGACAGCAGATATTCAATTATGAGAAAATCTTTCAGCAAAGAGCTGACTTGTGTGACTTTTGTGAAAGCAATTTTGCACATTGTTTGGAGAAGTTTCAGAACAGAGATATTGTTGAATTAGCCCGTGCTCTGGAGGATAGTCTGTCATTAACTGACCTATCTTACCTTCCCTTTCAAGGAAATCTCTGTTTAGAATAGGGTGATCTTTGTGGATATGAATGTTGTATTCTTTAATCTTATGTATTCAAAAAGTAACATGTGTTTTGTATTATAGCCAGACCAGTCAATCACTGTGATAAAACTATCCAAGCCTTGATTTTCTTCAACACTCTACCACAATTAATAGGTTGAACTGGAACATGAGCAGCTCAGTTTGGTTTAGCTCTCAGCCTAGGAGAAGTGGTACCTCCCTCGAACAATAAAAGAATTCTTACAGTTTCTACATCTCCTGCAAACTCTTTGTACATATGAGCTCCTTTGATTTGATTTTGGAAAGTATAAATCTAGAAAATGTTGAGACAAACAACTAGCTCCCAGTTGGAAAGCCTGAGGCCAGCTACTTCTTTTCCCTTTGCTTTCAGATCTTGGTTTCTGGATAATTACTTCTCTGCATCAGCATGAAAATAATAATGCTACTAGAGATGCTACAAAAACTGGCTGGGCAATTCTTTGAGGAGCCATGATGACATCCCCAATGCTGTCTCTTAGGGCTACCTTTCTGCAGTGCTTGGGATAGTATTGCAGGAATCCCATGTGCATTGACATGGGCTAAACAGTCCTTGGGATAGCACACAGCACCTACCACTGCCCAGAGATCACTAAAGGGATTGTAGTGAAAGTAAAACTCTCAATTGCAGGCATTTCTCTAACCTTGCCACTTGTGTCTTGTATCTAAATATACATTTTCATCACTAGAAGTTTGAATAATACCTTCACTGTATCGAGGCAATATTCAGGCCAATTATAGTTTCCCTTCCTTTTTATAGAACAATTGCATAGAACAGATACAGGAATTATTTGTTATGCAAGTGTATTGGGTTACTAAAGAAATCCTTGTTCAGATGCGTTTGTGTTGGAATACCCCAGCACATATTTGTTTTGATGGGGCAGGAAATTTGCAACCATGATTGTAGCTGTTGGTAAGCTCTTTTTTGAACCAATTTTCATCCTTCCTTTTTTTGTTCCCCTGCCAGAAAATTCTACATGATGCTATCTAGTGTTTAAGAATTTCAATTTTCCATTAATGTTAATGTTTCCCATTTCAATACTTATGGAAATGCAAGGCTATTTTCTTATCAAGACAGGGTTTTTTCCCTGCATTTTTTTTCACAATACTATTAACCAGAATACTTTATTTACATGCATTCTAAGTGTTTTCTCCTTTGATCTTCCAAAACACGAGACAGAATTAAAAAAGTTTTTTAGAAGGCAAGAAAAGTACATTTGAATTTGGGAATTTGGAGATAGCTCAAATCTGAAAACAGTTTAGAAGCGTCCTTTCTTATTTACAATGTATTTTGGGGCTTAGTTCTACTATTTAGAAATTCTAACAGCTAGCTGAACTGGCACAAAGAATAAATGCAACCAACAGATTAACTCATTTGCAAATTACTTATTCAGTAAAGCAAGGTTTGATAGGAGAAGGTGGAATGTAAGTCTGGAATTATGACTCAGACTCAACTGCTTTCCTCAACTGCTCTTAGCAAGCCACAATCATACATCTCTCTGACTCAGCACTATGAAGAACTTGGCAATCTAGTCTTCAATAAAACATAAGGATTTTAATATAACATTATCTGTATATTTATAGTAAATAGATGCATCTCAAACATGTTTTAGTACTGTAAGACAAGATAAAAGGGGTCTGATATCATACCTACACAAAGCAGTGGTTGTCCATCATCAAGCAAAAGATTTTATCCTGTACCAGTATGCCAGGAAAGCTTCCACCGACACTTTTAGTCTATAATGGGACAGTGGGCCTGGGGCCATGAATTTTGCTTCATGACAAATTGTATTATCACACTTCCTTGCTTGGCTCAGTAATGCAAGCTACACAAATTGTGAATGGGCCTCCTGATAACTTTAGCTGCAAGAGAGAGATGAATGCCTAACACACCATGTATCTCATTGCCTATGCCTTAAAGAAGAGTAGCAATACTCCTTAATATTCTAATAAAAAAAAATTTAAAATAGAGGGTTAACTTTGAGATTTATTACAGTTTATAGAAGAATAGCAAAAAGTACCCATTTAAGTTTTTTATTTCATGCCCAAAAGTCTTAGCAAAAAGCAAAATTCTCACTGATTATTCTTTCCAGATGAACTGCAGTTAGACAGCTAAATCAGTAATGCAGTATAACATGGTCATATTAACTTGGTGAGGCAGAAAAGACCATCTGCACCACCATGAATATGACTAAAATAGAGTGCCAACAAAAAGGCTTTAATAGTGTCAAATGCCAGAAATCCTTATGAATGGCATTTTTAAAATTTTCAATGTAATTGATTAAAAAGAAAATTATAGGGTTTCTATAGTTTCTAATAATAATATTAGTTTCACTTTGGGTGTATTAACCTTTCAGTATTGATGTGTAAGCTGCTTTACAGCTCAATCTTATGTGCATTTAAAAATAACAAAATAATTGTTTACATCCTTCACTAATTTCAACTGTAAGCAGTTTGTTCAAGTATATTTAGTAAGTTAGAAGAAATCCCCAAAGTGGACTCTGCTGAATCTCACTGTGCGGACTGAAAATTGGCATGTCTAGCTGATGTTTTAAGCATGCACAACTCTGGTTTATGTAACAGAGTTTTCTGTCTATTGTACTGTTGTGTGTGTATATCCATTAGACTAATAGATTCCATGCTAAATATTTGGAATTCAAAAACCTTCCTCAAAAATCGTCAAGTTAAAATTGTTACATGGATTTATATTTTAAAGTAGGGGGGAAAATCTGGAAATAAATCACCGGATTTCTAAGTACTGGGATGTTATCAGTACAGTCTCATAGGTTCTTCATTTCATAATACATTTTCAATTCCTTGGATAAAAAAAGGTGCAAACAGTGAGGTGAGAATGTTTGCATATGTCACAGAATTATTCAGGCTCTTAGATGAGATTCACAGACTTATGCTGGGGTACTGAGGAGGCTGAGGGATAAAACAGCAAATGAAACTTTCTCCAGACATAATAGTATAGACTAAATTATCTATTACCAATCAACAAATAAATCTTTCAGCTGTTGTAAAAATATCTTATATTAGCATAGCTAAGAAAATAACTCAAAAAGGCAATGAAATATTGGTAACTATAAGGAAGGGAACTAGTATCAAAACAATGAGCCATTATGTCACTGCATTGATCCCTAAGTCTGGGAATAGCTCAGGCCATTGTTAAAAATTATTACATTAGAAATAAAAAGTAACTGAGTAGACTGAAAAGGATGATGAAAATTACACACTACAGTTACACTGCATTCTTCAGCTTGCAAAAGAGCTATAGAAGTAGGAATGCAGCAGATGTATGAAAACCTGTAAAGATTATTGAGATTATATAAAGGGAGTAATTATTAGCTATTTTTCATAAAAACTAGCACCCTCATCCTGGCCACAAGTTAGGGGAAGTATTTATATACTTACATAGCAAGCAAGGGAAAGTATTTTTTCACATACATATGCTAACATTATGGAATTGTTTCCTATAGGATGTTTTGCAGATCAAAGTACAACCATCCATTAAAAGCACTGAGACAAATTAATGGAAGAAAGGTACAACAAACATTCAGTTTATGGTTTGAATACACTCTCTAGCGCAGAAAGTTTCAGAGATTCAGATTGCTGGAATTTGAGTAAATTTACTGAGATAAATAACAAAATGTAGTGGTTGTTAAACTCTTTATTCACATATCCACTACTGGAAAATATCAGAGGTCTGACAGTGTGCTAGATGGACTTGTGGTGTCATCTAGTATAGCAACTTTAGCTCTTAGACAGGTTTTCCTTTAAAAAGAGCAGGGTACTCTCACCTTCATTTATTTAGAATTCAAAATACAATTCGATATTCAATACTAAATATATAGGACATGCATTTTCAAGCATTAAAAGATTAAGCTATTTCATCAATTGTTCTACAACTACTGTTGTCATAGGCATCAAAGAAAGACTATTTCAAAACACTTCAGTATGGAATCATAAATTTCCGTGCTAAATATTTATAAATGTTAGATAGCTACAAATGCTGGTAATTAAAACTGACTGGAAAAAATAAAAATCTTATCCCAAACAGAATTTTTTATGCCAGTAATAGAGAATAACAAGATATTTTGAGATGTCCTTCAAGAAATCATTTAACCGTTGATTCACTGTAGCAGAGTGATGAGAGACAAGAAGCTATTAAATAAGTCAGACTGTTTACTGAACAGATGTTTACTCCTCTGACCATTTCAGCTATTTCAATTATTTTATTAAACGGTTTTTTCCATTTCTTTTTCAAAACTGTTTACTATGTTTTCCATACATTTGAAGTCCCCATGCCTCCACTTGTGAGTTGTATTACACAAAATCTTACAATACTTCTTATTTGGGTTTGGTTTTTTTAGAAGTATAGTCTGTAGATTTTACAGTTCTTATTCTATATTTTCTTTATATGCACAATATTTTACTCTTCCTCTCAGCTACTGATATTTGTTACCATTACACAAAGTGGTTAGTTTTCCACACTCAGAACAGCCTATCCTGTCATTCAACATACCAGGCTGAACTCAGGCCAACCCCTGCAAATGTAAATGGTAATTGCATTGTGTAGATGCAACTCAGGCCTGAGAGTTGTGTCACTCCTCTTTCTCCCTCTGTGCTCCTTTCCTTTTCATTTTAATCTCATTGAAGTTATTTCATCTAATCATAAGATGCAAGTATTGGAAAGGATTGTGGCAAAACTGATACACAACTTATTTTTCTTTCCCTAACTATTAGAACTTGTATCTTCCTGTTAATTTGTAGCCAGTAAATCCATATATCAGTAGTACAATTGTAAGCACGTGGAGTTCCACTAATAATAGAATCCACAAATATCTATTTCAGGATAACAGCTACCAACCAAAGTAGTTCGACATGTCCTAGCACTCTTTTATAGACACATAGATTTTTAATTTAGAAACTACCATCAGAACAGATAACCTTATATCTTTTAAAATAGGCCATAGAATTAATGCTACTGTCCCTATTGTAAGCTCAAAAACTTAGTTCTGACTGAATTAGGAAGTCCTTTAATACCACAACCATAACAAGCTTAGAGTTAAATTGTATTTACATATTCCATTACCAAGCATTGTAATTTGTTAGAAATCTGTCAATTATTTATAGCTATTATTATTGTAAGTGAAAAAAGCGGATTTTCATGACAAGACACTAATGTGTAACATTTTCTTCTTTTTTATATATGTACATGTAGGCAGACTTTTTGGGTTCCGGTTACCTGGATTGAGACTTTTAACATACAGAAAGCAGTCCTTGCCACAGGAAGACCCTGATGCAGTAATAATTGATTCCTCTAAACACAGTGACGACTCAGTGGCAATGAAGCACTTTAAATCACCTACAAAAGAAAGCTGTAGTCCTTCAGAAGTGGATGATACAAAAGCACTGATTCAACCCAGTAAATGTTCACCTTTGGTTAATATATCAGGACCTCTTGACCATTCATCACCTAAACAGCAATGGGATAGACTTTACCCTGACATGATACAGACAAGCAATCCACTAACCCATTCCAGATCAAAGGAAAGCATTTGTAGTATACGGAGAGCGTCTTCAGTACACGACATAGAAGGCTTTAACGTCCATCCCAAGAACATTTTTAGGGACCGTCATGCAAGTGAAGGTATGGTAGAAAGTCAATCATTATTCTTTGATGTACTAAAAAAGGAATTATTTCCATTTTTCATAGTAATAATAATCACTTTATCAAAATGTGTTCAAAGGTGCAGGAAAAATATTAATGGCCCAAATATGCCAGGCTTACTTACACTAAATATTGGTTTTCATTTCTAAGGAGACTAAGGGAATTACAGGGTTATTCTTCTCTATAGAGATACATACAACATTCCTAAAGTTAATATTGGTATTTGAGGGGGTGGGAAATCAGGAGATAAAGTTACAATTGCATGCACCATTCTGTACTATACTCACATATATTAGATTGTCTTTGACTGTATGAAATCCTTTAGAGACTGATCAGTTTATTTTTCTTAAGTCTGTAATGAGCATATTGTATATTCACTGATCCAAACACCAAGACATGCTTCTTCTCTCACACTGGAGAAAACATCCTCAACAACTCCACTGAAATGCTTTGAGTAATGATTAGTGAAATACTTAGTGAGATGGTGAAATGCTTAGTGTAAAATTCATTGAAATGTGATTTTCTCCCTGTGCTAGTATATTCTTGCAACCAGCAAAAGTTACTAAGATGTTTCCTCTGTCTTCTTTTTCTACTGTCTCTCCAAAATCCATGGAGTGCAGTCCATGATTTTCTTGAGGACAGAGAGTTTGAGAAACTTGGAAAAGAGTTGAGCAAACAGAGGTTTGAAAGCCACGTGAATTGAGAGATCTGTTTAAAAGTGGCTTTGAAAGAAAAGTTTCAGGTATACAATGCTTTCATAGCTGCTGATGGTCTAATGACTTGGATTGCATACCTTTTTATTCAAGCCAGATGACAAGCAATGTATGGGGAATATTTTAAGATCTTAAAAACATGTATAATGGAAGACTGTAGACTTAATTTTCATTTTCGGTGATGGCTTGTTTTTCTCCTATTCATTGACAAAAAGTGTAAAATTCCTTTAAGTTCTCCTGCCTTTTGGAAGGTCCATATCAAGAATGCTTTGCTTCTGTAAATATCCTAAAATATGACTGAATGTTGCTCTGACACCCAGTTTAACCTGTAGAATAGCAGAACTAATTGTTCCTTTCAGTTATTTTTCCTGTATTAAATATAATATGTAAGTACTTCTTTTCTCATTTCTGTTTCTTTTGAACTATTCTATTTTTTGCTTTTCAAGTGAACTTGAAGATTCAAAATCCATTCTAAACCAAACCATTTTGTATAATTCATGTTTACATTAAGACAAGATTTTAAAATCAGGATGTGGGGGCAAGAATCTCCAGGACTGAACTTCAGCATGTCCTTTAGACCTATTGCATAAGCTTCATCTTGGTTTCAACTTCCCCACATATTTAAACTCACCTTTCAACAAAACACATTTAAAAATATCTGTTTCATCAATTTCTATTTTAAGAACATATTTTCATTAAAGTGCTTCCCAACTGGTCATTCTTCATATAGTTATATGATGAAAATGTGTTAAAATCAATTTGAATACTAAGTGTCTTTGATTACAGTGGTAGAAAGCTCATTTAGAAATCACCACATAATTTAATACTTGCAGCATGGAGAAGCAAAAACTTCTATCTCCATTTTACCAAATAACATTTTTCAAATATTATATACTAAGGAAAATAAATTTTACTATGAAAAGTCTATAATCCAGTTGAAGTCCTATGGCATCTCACATGATGTGACCCTTTACCATGTAAATAAATAAAACACTCTCACTCTGTTTTCACTCTGCATAAGCTACAAAATAGTAGAGAATCTGGCCCTAAGTTTAGGTCATATGTATCCATTCTAGAAAAACACAGCAGAACAGGGGATGCCTTTCAGATTTGCATTAGAATTAGTAACCATCCTTGATGCCATCTGCTTACAAGCATATTAGAATTGGGCACCTTATGCTGAAAAGATGTTTAAATTTATCCAGCAAGTCCTGATTGCCTTCAGTGGGGCAGTGAAACCCTATCATTGCTATAAAATTATCCGTACAAGTTAGGCAACCAGGACTCAGCCTAAATCATCTTCTCTGGGCTCACAGATTCTGAGCAAGGAGAATGTAAAGTCTTAAGTACAACAAGTAAAAGTAAACTATATTAACAGAATCAGAGAATATTCCAAGTTGGAAGGGACCTACAAGGATCATCGAGTCCAACTCCTAGCCCTGCACCCATCTCCAAGAGTCACACTATCTGCCTGAGAGTATTCTCCAAATGCTTCTTGAGCTCTGTCGGGCTTGGTGCTGTGGCTATTGCCCTGGGGAGCTTATTCCAGCAACCAATTACCCTCTGGGGAAAGAACCTTTTTCTAATATCAAACCTAAACCTCCCCTGACACAACCTCAGGCCATTGCCTCCAGTCCTGTCACTGTTCACCACAGAGAAGAGAGAGTGTCAGCCTCTCCTCTTTTCCTTATGGAGAAGTTCCAACTTGTGTCTGCCCTCAGTCTCTTCTCCAGACTGAACAGACTAAGTGACCTCAGCCACTCCTCATACAGCTTCCCCTCAAGGCCCTTCATTGCTCTCCTTTGGACATTCTTTAAGAGCTTAACATCTTTTCTATATTGTGATGCCCAAAACTGCCCACAATATTCCAGATGAGGCCACCACAGTGCAGAGCAGAGCAGGACAATCCCCTCCCTCAACAGGCCGGTGATGCTTTGCCTGATGCCCCCCAGGACACAGTTGGCTCTCCTGGCTGCCAGGACACTGCTGACTCATATTCAGCTTGCCATTGACCAGGACCCCCTGGTCCCTTTCCACAGTGTTGCTTTCCAGGATCTTGTTCCCCAGTCTGTACATACGTCCAGGGTTGTCCCCTCCTAGGTGCAGAATCTGACATTTTCCTTTGTTGAACTTCATCTGATTGGTGATTGCCCAGTCCTCTAATTTGTAAACTATTACCCAAGGAAGCATAGGGTTTAAGATATTTCCCATTCCATTTTTATTTTGTCTATTGATCCTAATTCTGAATTTTCCTAAATCATTTGAAAACTACTATTCTATCTGAAAATGCAATTCAGGATTCAGTTTTTCTTACCTTTCCCAGTTCCAGTTATATTGAATCATAACAGAATTCTGAAAGAAGAGAATAGCATTATTTAGCTTAATACTAACTACATTAATTTACCCGTGATCAAATTTTAAGATAAGGCAATTGAGAATATAAATGATTTGATGTGTTAAATTAATTTGTGTAGCCTAGTTGCCTGTCACTTTAAAATTATCATCACTGTGGCCATTTTATGCCAAAAAGGTATTAAAGATGACAGTGTAGAACTTTAAATTCATTTGAGTGTACTCAATTGAATTCCATTCTAAATTTGCCTATATAATAGCAAAAGCAACAGGGCAGGAACTGTCTTCCACTCACCACCCCAACTGCAGACAAGCCCATCGCACCTGAAATACCAGCAATCCAGATTTTGCAAAGGTTCAAAGAGACTTCAGAAATTTTACTGTCTCCAGAAAGTGACCTCAGTAAGATCTCTGCAACTTTCTGAAACAGCAGCAGACTTTTGATCCCAGCCCAGCCTAATGTGCAGTACTGCTGCATAGACCTGGCACAGGAAGGCATCAGGCTGAGAGGAACTAAACACTCTAAACACTCCTGCGCACCCCTAGTCCGGAGGGCCCAGCTTGGTGTCCCACAGCCCCAGTCCTTGGGAGGCTCAGGAAAAGCAGCAGGTGTGAGAGACCCAGCTCCACCTTCGATGGCCCCTCAGCAGGAGGGGGCCTTTCCCCAGAGCAGGGCTGGGGCACAGACACCTCAGCCTGTCAGCCCAGGACTGTGTGAGCCCAAAGCACCTCTGACAGCCGGGGTGGTGGTCACAGCGGCCCGGACAGCAGCACCAGCAGCCAGGCACTGCTCCGCTCCCCACCAGACCCTCCTCACAGCCCGCCCAAAGCACCGCTCGAGGGGAGCGCGGCCTGTGGGTCACCATGTCACTGCAGGAACTGGGGTGGCATCAACTGTGTGGCTTCTTTAAAATAATAGTAACAACAGCAATAATCATAATCTCACAGAAAAGGCTTGATCTCATGGGAGGATTCAGGGCCAGCTGTGCCTGTGAGGTCAGAAAGCTTTGCCACTCTTTCCTTGCGGGAAGGCACCTAGGAGCTGAAGAAAGGTTTAAGGTGTGTCTTACTCCAGCACTTCCTCAGAAGGGCACTGCTTAGCTGGCTGCCATGGTAAAAGCTTCTGCTCCTGTGAGTCTGGGCAGGTGTGCGGCCGGGGGCTGTACCACCCCACAGGCTGCCAGCCAGGTAGAAGATGTCCCATGGCTGAGAGTGCCCCAGCTGCACCTCACACAGCCCTGCTTTCCTCCTGACAGCCCGGCTTTCCTCCTCACACAGCCCTGCTTTCCTCCTCACAGCACTGTTTTTCTCCTCCCGAGATGGCACTTTTGGCCTCCAACCCACCGCCAGGCTTATGAAGAAACAAATTTATCATGCTATTGTTAAGGCAAGTTGGCTAAAGCCAGTCCTACTGCCTACTGATCTACCCCTTAACGCTTTTACAGATTATCTCTCGATTGTAAAATTGACTTTATCTTGACTAGAAGTCTTCATACTATAGTCAAGGAGCTGTCACAATATTTCCATTCAAACTGTACACACTCTGAAGCAATATTTTCTGCTTTTTCTGGTGTAGATTTTAGTTGTCTTTTTTTTCTCTTTTTCTTCACTTTTATTATGCTGAAAACCAGACAATGGTCGCAATGTCAAAGGTAAAGTATACATCTAGACTGTACCTTCCAGTGTTTCACTCAGCCCCACTTTTTGGCATGTTACTTTGCCTGCTGTATGAAATGTTCAAATGCAACATTCTCATGCCAGCCTCTTTGGGGCTAAGTGCATCACTTAAATTATATTTGTTAAACATGTAGTTACTCCTGTGACTGACTCCAAGCACTAGCCACCAATCACTGGAAAAAGTGAAGGCATAGTTAAATGGCCCTATGACTTAAATATCTGTTAATTCAAAAAAAGGAAGGGAGTGAAGTAGAATATATCACAGTTACTAAACTCAGTGTTATTGTCCTTAAGCAGGCAAAACTTCTGTTGAAGTTACCAGGAGTTTTACCTGTGAAAGCACGTATAATCATATGAGGACATTACCAAACCATATGTTGCTACAAGGTGCTTAGTTTTCAGTTAACTATCTCAAAAATTATATAACTGGTAATCAGGACCGTTGTGGAAGTATCTTCATTTATTCCTTTTTTGTCTCTTTAAAACTAGTTTCACGTTCCTGGATGGCAGGGGGTATGATTTCAAGCTTCCTGTAGCATTAAAATGTGCATGCATGAACTTCATTGCCAATTTCATGTTTAAATAATATTTACTACAGTTACAAAACTGTTTTTTTTCACCAGCACTGAGCTACATCTTTTACAAGCAATTTGAAAGTAATTCATAAGTGACTTCCTCCATTTCTATAGAACACTAACTAAAGTGTTCAGTTTAATTGCCATTTTTGTAGCTATGTCAGAAAACTGGTTTGTGACTTCATGCATGATGCAAAAAGTGTGTGTACCTGGTAAAATCTCTCTAAACTGCATGCAGTGCATGACCTAGATCCTGTAAAGTGATTTGTGAACAAAATCATTGCATTTGCTTCATGTGTATGTTGGCAAAATCTTGGGGGAAAAAACATGCAGTTTTTGTACTATACAATAACTCATACATGTATCTAATGCTGGTGAGAGATGATGGATTGGCAGCTCAGGAAAGTGAAATCATTTCTCAATACATTGTGTAAGCAGGGACAATGGAATCCTATGTGAAAATGGAGAGCTCAAACTTAACCTGAAAGATTCTCTCTTGGAGGGTAGGCAGAGGCATGTTGTTCACCCTGCTTATTCAACTCTTGGCTGCTCTGTTGAAACTGTCAGTCAGGGTGCCAATTAGTGTCAATTGTGATTGTGATTTGTTATGGTCCTTTTTTTCTTCTTTCTGTTATGACAATATAGCAACAGTCCACTAGCTGTCAAGTAGCGTTGTCAATTGTTGTCAGCCTGGGCTGTGCTTAAGCTAATACTGTTTTTCAATTAATTACAATTATCAGTAAGATGCATTATACCTTTCACCACTTTCTAAAGCAAAAGAAGGCGGGGGAAAAAAAGCTTTTATTCTTGTGTGCAATGAACTAAAGTCTAATATCATGCTCTAAGGTGTATTAGGTAGCAAAGGAGAGAGTAATCCCCTTTTAAATAGAAGCAATAAAAGATGTAAATTCCAGAAAGCAAAAGTTCAACACAATTTAGGCATCTATAAAGTTATTAGTAAAATCTTATCTACTATCTAACCATGGATTTGCCTAAGCTATCTTAGTTGCCTCTTACCTTTGAATTCCTAAGGTATCAAGAATCTTGTTCATCTGACAAATGACTCCAACTTGATACCATGCTTGCATCTAAGCCTATTCAATACTCAGAAACTGTTGCTGCAACTTATGAGGAAGTAGAGCTAAAAAACTGCAGTCTGACCATATATGTGTAGCGCACGCCAGTCAGATTTGTGAGTGGACTGGGAGCCCTGATATATTTTGAACACTACTTTTTAATAGATTCATGTAGATGATATGAAAGATAGAAAATAAACTAAAAGTCTGATTCTTGAGCAAGCATTCAAAGCCAGGTGTGATGGAAAACCAGCCCTCACTAAAAGAATTTTTCCAAAAAAAGAGAATTCAGCACAGCCTGAAGCGTTTCCCCACAGCTATCTCCAGGCAGCTGTTTGCTTTGAATTTCGTTCATTCAAAGATTGCAGATACAAATCAACTGTTCCACCGTTGACTTTGCAACTTACCCCGTGGGCCTAATACTATCCCATTGACTGGTCCTGATTCATCATACACGTTCTTGTTTTCCTTCCCAGAAGTCTGAGAAATACCCTTCTATCCCACAGTTTAGATACATTGTTACTGACTGCAAGACCTGGATTTTTTCTTCAGTTTCTAACTGCGTGTAGCCCTTACTGTCTAATCATCTTTATAGTTATTTTTTCCACTAGTATTCTCAAAGCAAATTTTACTTGCAATGAATACTTTTGACTTCCTAACCAACCTTATGACAGCAGCTCAAAACAGGTATATTGATCAGTTATATTGCTTCCTGTTACAAAGAATTCCATCCAATAATGAAAGGAATAATTATAAAGGATATGTACCTCATAAGGTATTCAAACTCCATATTTTTTATCTATCATGATGCATTAAAATAGCGTAAGAGGTTTATATAAATGCCATTAATATTCTACATGGGTATCCCTATAGTTTTCAATATTTTGTTAGAAATTATAATTGAAGTAACCTATTTTGTGAGTCCCCTCAATTTTCGCATTTCTTTGAACTATCATGTGAGCATAAGCAAGGTACTGATGTGATAATAGAGCCTTTGCTAGTTCCAGGCACTCTTATATAATCACGTGTCCAATTTCTGCTCTTATAAACAAATGAGAATATAGTCTTTGTATTCAGCCAGAATTACAATAAAAGAACACCAGAATTCCCAGTAACACGAACACAGTAAGGATAGATGCATTATGTACTTTGCAATCCACTGACTTTATAAAAAACATGTAAAGGAAATGTCATATTTGTAGCCAGTGCTAGATTAGAATCTTTTTAAAAAGAGAGTTATTTTAAAAATCCAGATAATTTTTTACTATTAACAAGTAGTATACAAAAAATAGTTTTAAACTACCCTCTTAAAATATTCCACTGAAACATTAATGAGAATTTTTTTCTCTGCATTTGTCAAATACTAAATATGCGTTCCGATTTTTCAGGGCCTTTCAATCATATCAAGTCAAGTCTGTTGGGATCCACATCGGATTCAAATCTCAACAAATACAGTACAATCAACAAAATTCCTCAACTCACGCTGAACTTTTCAGATATCAAAAGTGAAAAAAAATCTTCTTCTCCTCCTTCTTCGGAGAAAGCAATTATTGCACCTAAGGTGAAAGACCGAACGCACAATGTAACAGAGAAGGTTACCCAGGTAAGGTAATACACATTATTCCAGTTAATTTTCAACTTTGCAGAGCTCATTATCAATGTAGTCAATAGATTGTTACTATTTCCATTAATGATTTGGCTGTCTCCAGGATAATTTGAAGGCTTTGAGCCATTAATTAATTTACCTTCAGTTCATTTGCATGACCTAGTTTACCACATTAGATGATACTATTAACAATCAAAACTTTTCGGCTCTCTATTTTTAAATGGAAAAGAAAGTGTAGTATACACTGTGTCACAAATAAGTCCATTAATTTCAGTGATTCTTGCCATTCATAAATGTTAGTTTCATTCTTAATTTTTCTCAGTGCTATGAATTGCTGATTAGTGTAAGGCACAGCATGATAACAAATGGTAATTGATTGTGCCACTGGTATAAGTACCATAATTGCATCTTGTAATTTCTCTCCCAGTTCTTTGGCTTTTCATAATACTCTTTCTTGTGGGTATCTTTTCCATATCTGTGCATCAAAAAGGCTGTCAAAATGAAAAGGAGATACATTTGGGCTGGATGTATGATATATCGCCATACTTATGAATGAGGCATATAGTGGAAACAAAATTGAAACTAATTCAAGATAGCATATTTCTTCACTCAAAGTCAGAAGCAGCGCCCTCTGAAGTCAACAGAACTTTTCAGCTAAATTCAGTACAAATATTACGTTTATAGTTATGTTATAAGCTCATATGGAAATTGACTAGAACAGGCTACCCATGCACAACATACTGGGAAAAAAAATATCAAGAGATGAGAGTATTCTGAATAGTTTTTATAGTGTTAGTAAGACGAGGGCTGGCCCTTAAATGCCCATCCACTGACAGACTGAAAGAGGTTAGAAGTGCTTTCTATGAGAATGCCAATAGATATTCCATAAAGAAGATCTTGCCGAGAGTAACTTTTGACTTAGAATCATAGAATGATAGAATTGTTTAGGTTGGAAAAGACCTTTAAGGTCACCGAGTCCAACCATTAACCCAGTACTTAGAAGTCCACCACTAAACCATACCCTTCACTGCTGATTTGCCTTCTGTAGTCCCGACTGCAACTTCTCTACACTGGTGCTATGCCGGATATTGTCTATGCTTGTACTCACTCTGACAAATATATAAGGGAATGTATTGTACACTGTCCTAGAGAAATAGAGATAAAAGTTCTACCAGTTCTATTTTGGGATCAGTTAGTGCCTAAAAAGTAATTGGATTTTTATCTTTCATATATTTTGTCATTGATAGCTAAGTTGAGTCTGCAACCATTGTCCTTTCTTCCCTGGTCAATGAAAGATTTAATCTCTTCCGGATCCATTTTGATATGTTTTAAATTATTCGTAGTAGTTATACGTCGAAATCTTTTCACAGCTAATATGGCAAAAAAGTCAAGTTATATAAAAATGGATAATTTTATAGGTTATGTAAGCATGAAGCAAGCTAGATTTTTTAATTATTATGATTGTTAATTTTTTTTATTTAATTCTGACAGGCTTATCAGTGCCAGAGTACCAAGATTCTAGTGTACTAGTGACACTGTTGGGGGGAAGGGGGGAGAGGCAGGAATTTAAAAAAAAAAAATCTAAGTTTATTCTCCAAATAATTTAGATATTATGAAAACTCCCATGAAAATGGCCTGGATCAGCTAAACTTTCCAGGAAAATTGATAGCAACTAAATTCAAAATTAAATTTGAAATGCTCTATAAAATCTTTATACTTCACAAAAGCCTTCCAATTTAATTTGACATTGGTTTATGTCCTTTTCTAGAATGACCTCAACCAATGTGCAGAGCATAATTTGCATAGCAAACTTTGATAGCATACCATTCATTATAATTGGAAATAATTCTACACAGCTGCCGCTTTTCTGTCATTATATTCACTTGTCAATGCTTTAAACTGCTGCTGCATCCTAAACTCTGGAATTAGGTACAGGGAGAAACTCCTAGGAGGTATAAATAAATATAGGTCTATAATATTACACTGGTCAAAGATCTGGTTAACCAGTCATTCATGAATTAGATTAGAATTAGACATTTAGAAAATTAATATGGCTAGTTTTAGTCCTGTTTATATTTCTAATCCCAACGATTTCAGTATGTTTCAGAAGAGTCAACACTGTGAAGGTTCCAGTGCATGTCTGCTTATAAATTGTAAATCTTTTCCTAGATCCATTGTGTCTCTGCAGACTAGTGCAAAAGTGCTTTTGGAAGATGCGAGCATAATGTTGAGAATAGAATATGGTGGTAATGTTAGATGAGATAGTTAGGGATATGTTCATGCTGGCATAGTCTCTGATAAGTGAATCTGTGAAACAGCATGAAATGTATACAGAGGGCAATATGACCTATTTAATCTATGGGCAATATCAGTAGAAGAACAAATGAGTACAAAACAGCCATGGTAAGTTTAAAGCTCATCCTTAATCAGATTCATGACATTCTGAGTCTTCTAATTAAAGAAATTAGGGCAGGAATCCTAAATGTTGTAAAAAAGTGCCTGAAAAATGTATTAAAGGGATAGATAATGTGCTGTACTTTCCTGGGATTGCAGGACTTGGTGGCAAGGCAGGCTACTTCCAGCCACATATTGCACCATTCAAACATACATACATCCATCTCTCCCTTCGTACTCTTTATTATCTTCCTCCCTTTCCTCAGTCTTGCTGAGAAATTTGATCCTGCTCTTACAACCTGACATTTCCAGTACTATGGCTCCTCACTGTGCAACTCAAAATACAGACATGGACTCTGGCATGCACCACACTAAGGTATCATTGAGCTTCGCTTTTGGATCACTGCACTCTGGATTCTCTCTCATGCCTCAATATCTAACCAGGTATCAGTACCACAGGATGCAACAAGTTCTTTCCAGAGATAACAGCTATTTGAATTCTATCATATCCACAAGCTGGAGAGGCAATATAGCTCATGAAGAAAGTGAAAAAGGAAGGGATGACACATAGCTACCTTCAGAGGCTAGAGGAAGAGTACTGAACAAAGTAAATAAAAGAGTCATGACCACTGTGTTTAGAGGAAGTTAAGCACTTTAAAAAAGCATTGAAGGAGGAGTGAAATACTTTAGTAGAAAGATTTCAGTGGAATAAACTAGTAGCAGACAAGAGAATAAAGAAAATAATTTCAGAAGGAACAGAAGATGTGTGTTCGTGGTTTATACTTCAAGTGAAAAATAAGAACTTTGAAAGGCAGGTGGAGAAAATAGAATTTAAATAATAGATACATAGAATCCATAACACCTCTAAATTCAAATTAATTAATTTCTTCAAGAAGAGTTGGGTTGTAAATTCTACTGCAAAAAAAATGTCCAATACCACCTCACTGCTTGACAGATGTGTTAAGGACATTATGTAGAGATGAAAATTGCCTTAAGATATAGCTTGCTGCACATGTGATCATCCTGAAAAAGTAGATTCCCTGATCACTTTGCCTGGGTCAGTTTGCCTGGTTTTTCACCTGGGGTTTCATTGATCAAAATGCCTTATGTAATGCAGAGTAGCATAATATCTTCTGGATGCCTGTTTCTGCATAACATTGACTTTTACTCAGAGAAATAGCCCTGCAGTAGCTTCCAGATAGCACTTATTGACAAATTGACATTGTTATATTCCAACACATTTATTAAAAATGTAGGGATTTAAGTGATCCTCATTAAAATTTCCAGATGTGCTAAGGTCACTCTCTTCTAGAGGAGTCTCAGCTTACTTTTTTCCATTATTCTTTCTGGTATTTTGACAGTCTGTTCAGGGGTACAGTCCAATTTCTGCACTCTTTTGCACTGATAGATTCAGTTGGGGTCCTGACACTGATTGTTAGAAAGAGACAAGTCTTCCTAGAGGCACAAAAAGTAGACTTAAAGAAAGCAGTACGGAAAAAATTTGACATCTGTCCTTTAACATTTTTTATGAATTAATGAAAGGGACTTCTGACCTTAAAACTGCAGTGTGCAAAGGCAAAACAGTAACCACTTTTATAATTTGTTTGAATATATTTTATCTTTTATTTGAATACATTTTATATTTTCTTTGCAATATATTTTTGTTTCTATGCTTATTTTTAAAGAAAAGAGAGAATTCCTGAATGACTATAACCTGACACTGTCGACAGACAATAGCTGTCGCAGTTAATAAAAGGGTAAATTACTGGTCTCTTTATTGTGCTGTTTAAGAAAAACTGTTTTGTTGTTCCTGGTCACTAATGTTCAGAGGTCATTCATCCCCTTGAAATCCATCAGTCTGATGGGATACATGTGGTTGAAAGGCACAATATGTATCCTGTAAACTGACTTACAGGAAGGTAAAACTCTCTGATCTTTAAACTTTTTGTGAATAATACTGTTCAAAATAGTTTCATTATCCACCTTTAGGAAACATATATACCCAAACTGGTCGTAGGACTGATAAAATGATCATTATATACTTTGACAGGATACAGAGAAGATTGTGATCTGACTTGCAGACATGCTGAACACCCACAAATCTAAAAATAGAGCTGCCAGTGAAGGGGGAGGGGGGTCATGTATGAAGCGATAGACCTTGTAGTTTCACTGCACATTTTTGTAATCTGGCCAGACTCTATTCAGTTCCCCAAAAGATTAAGAAATAAGTAACAATATCTCCACAAAGCCAATAAAGCTGTTGATATAAAAAGAACTATTATGTGATCATGACTTCAAACTGACCTTCGGGTTTTCAGACTAAAAGAAGACTAGCAACATCTAGAACAGAGAGGGGCAATATAAGACCTAAAAATAAACTAAGTTATTGATCTATACATTTCCAACAGTCTGATTCAGCTGACACACTGCACTGTTTACATCATGCAATAACTCACATACACACAACATTTCAAGGTTGTTCATTTTGGAATGCAAGCTGACGTAAAGCAGAAAATTCAGAATACAGGGAAAACAATTTTGATATCTTTCAATTATGCAGGAAGGCATACATATAATAATTAAATTGGGGTGTAACCAGAGCCAACATTTCCTAGTTACTGTATGGAAAGTTTAAATTTCCTCTAAGTGAGAATCTTCTTTTTCCTATTATTTGTCAATTGACATAGTTTATACAGGAATTATTCCCTTTCTTTACAATAATACTTAGCACCCTAATGCAATAAAATTTCTTCTTTTATTGTCATTGTATAATTAGGCTTTATAATTACTAGAGATATAATTATAGAAATAGTATGAACGTGTTTAATTTCATTGTCATTCATAAGGTGTGACACACTGTGTACAAAGAGAAGAAAAGCAGAGACATCATGGTAAAAACTAATAAAAATACCCCAGTCTCAGGATAGCAATTTAAACCTGTGCAAAGGTGTCACCAAAACTGGAGTAGTAGCTTGCACCAGACCAGGTAGCTACACAAAGGGCATAGAAGCAGAAAATAAGCCCACTGTTTTGTTCTGTTTCAGAAGAAAACAGTATTTTCATTCTAATTGCTTGCCATTGTGCCAAGTAATAAAAATAAGGTTCACAACAATTGTGAAAGGCAAAATATTCCTTCCTTAGAGTAGAGCCTCTTTTTGTGACAGCTGAATAGGCTGCAGTGCATCTGAACTGCTGCAGTGTTTTGTGAAGATTTCACAACATATGGTAGAAACAGAGCAGTCGGAAAGCCCAGCTGCTTTCAGTCATGTAACCTGGATGCATCCTTAATTAGTCCCTGTCCTTCCCCCAAGATCTACTCTTCTGCAAAAGGGATTACCTGATTTTGCTGAGTTGGGAAAAAGCATCCAGAATTACACTTTTGAGTAATCAGTGTTTTCTATGATCTCTTCATTGTTACTGCCTTGATGCTAACATGGAATGGGACATATGACTTTTGTTACTAATAGATCATTTTCCAAAGCAGTATTCCTCTTTTAATGCTAACATGTCACAGAAAATAGGCAGAGACAGGCTTCCAGACAGCACTGTAGTTTGTTCTGCAAATAATAAATTTGCTGAAGGTCTTGAGGGTGTAAGAACTAGTGCCCTACCAAGCAAGTAAAGCTGATTGAAACCTAGGTGTCAGCAGCATTTAGGCAAGCCTCATTTCTCTAGACTAGAGCTATAAACTCCCAAATTCCCACTTCATGTTGGATTGACCTTGGAAGTTTCTAAACTAGGTAGGTTACTCTGCTGAAACCAACAGTTTTGACACACACCAGTTCAGTCTCACCATGAGCTGCAAGGAGCTAAGCCCCACTAAGATCCAGAGAACTGTGAGAATCCTCTGATTCATTTGGTATGCACAGTCTGAAAAAATACTTTTCACACATGCAGTTACAGTACCTTAAAACAGCTATGAAAGAAGTCACAGTCCCTCTTTCATGTAACCTTAGAACCATACAAAAATATAATGTGGAAGAGACCTCTAGAGGCCATCTAGCCCAATCTCCTGCTCAGAACAGCACAACTTCAAAGTTAGATCAGAGTCCAGTGCTTACCATGTTAACTCAGGGTGAATGGTGTAGCTACCATTTAGGACAATCATTTAGAAAGAGGCAGTCCTGGGTTGTAGTTCCGTAGTATTTTGACTGTTACTTATTTACATAAATGGCCATCTGTCATTGTGGATTAAAAAATCCACAAAAATAACCCTAGGCACCACGAACTCCGACTCAGGACTGCCTTCCTCCCTGTCTAAGCACCCTTACCCTCAGATGGTCTGGATTCTGAACTCTGTTCTAGTGCCAGGCACCTGACATGTACATACTCTGTTGGATTTAGCCAAAAAATCTGAACAACCAATGTTTAACCTTTACCTGAATTATATATTCACACCTATTAAGAGTCGTATTCGTCAGACAAAAAAGGCAAGTAAGTTCAACTAATAGTTTAATATTCTTTTACCTTTTAATGCAATACTAGCTAATACACAAACTGAGAAACTGGTGAGTAATTTGAAAGATGACTTTTTTCAAGGAAATATGTACATTCCCACTCATGAAAGAAAATAATAAATAAACTAAATTTTAAATAACAAAAAGTTCCTGAAAGTCACAGGTAGTATGGTGATGATTACAAAGCAGCCTTGCTTTATAATCATCACCACCGTAGCCTTGAACATATCAAAGAAAAACAGCAGCAAGGCTATTTTCTTTTGGCTTGGGCATCAGGGAGGAGAGAAGCATATGAATTGGTTGGGTTTGATGTATTGGCAAGTGAGGAAAACATTTTCTGGTTAGGGTTTGATAGGATTTAAGATTTTTTTCACCGTAGTAAAAATAGTAAGAAATAGCAATGGTCGTTAACCACAGGCAGCATAATGTGTTGTTTGATGAATTCTGAATGCCCTCAAAATTAATAAGCTAAATGAGAAGGTTATTCTTCTTATCTCCTACCTGTCATGGATGATGCTGCTCAGCTTGTACCTGGTGACAGGATCAATAGAGAAGGGCAAACCCAGAATAGTTTACAGATAATGCTTTTGGGGGAAAAAAAAAATTTAAAAAAATGGGAGGAACACTCAAATTTTACTGAAATATCAATAAAAACACAGTAAAGGAAAAATCAGCAACCAGATGTATTGAATCCAATATTGGATCATTGAATTCCAGGTATTGGATCATTGAATTGCAAATATTATTTTTATTGAATAGAATGTTAATAAGTATGGGAACGTGTACTTTCAAAGCATTTATATGGGTCTTATGGCTTTATGAGTGGTATAGGTGTTACTGAACATACAATGATAAAGCATAGCATAACAAAAATCTCTATGAGGTATTTACTAAGAGTGGCTAGTTCAGGCCATCTAAGTGTAGAAATATATTATAAAATAAATATCTCTCTGTAATAAAGTACCTAAATTGTATGAATATTTAGTTGATATTCATAGTACATAGAAAACTCAGAGTTTCTTCTTCTTCTTGATATCAGGTGGACTTGTATTAGATTAATCTTAGGTAAATCTGGTTTTCCTTATCAGTTGAATAAATCTTGTATTGTAGCACATGGTGAAATTGTCTTTAAGGTATTTAGGTGTATTTTCAGACCTAAGCTTTTTTATTTAAAGAATTGACAATTTTACATTAAGGCATTATCTTTTTTAATATGTAAATTGCAGTAACCACTTCTCATTTAATATCTTGGAAGCTGGCACGAGGAGGTATGTTCAGCTTCATACAGCCTATTGAGTATACTAACACTAATAAAACGTTTATTAGATGGGAAGAAAAGTTCTTCGTTTCACAGCTTTGCATTTTTTTCTAGTCCCAATATCCATCTTTTTGAAAATGTTCCACTTTCTAAATGAATTCTATTAATTATTTAAGAAACCTACTTTCTTTTGAAACGAAAGAACTGCTGTGTGGTATGTGCTCACATCTGTACTAGTTTGATCTTTTCTGAAAAGTTTAGTTTCACTGGGTTTGTAGGTGGGTTAAGAATGAAAAACTATAACCAGAGGAGAGTAACATCTTTTGCTGCAGCTTAGTCTCTAACCCTGTTAGTTGCTGGGCTTGGAATGAGCAAAAAATTAGTGCCTGTGGCTTATGGTCAATCTGCAGAACTTGTTAGAAGCCAGGTAATCTATTTTGATGAATTCTGTTAGTATAGGATGCTGACTGCAGCCTCCGTCCAGGTTTTCAAACAAAGCTTGAAAAATAAGTTTTGTATAGGATAGTAATTTCCAGATACATTATATTGTCTATTTTCTCTCTTCTTTACACCTACAGTGTCAAGTAAGCAAAGGAAACTGCTGTTTACCCAGTGTGATAGATTAGTCAATATATCTAGAAAACTATGACCATTAAGAACATTAAAGCTTACAGGCTTCTATCCTAGGCATTTTTTCCACTGGATTGAGCTTTCGATGCCTGCAGTTGAATAAAAAAGATTCCCATATCTCCCCGATTGTCACAGTTGATCCCCAACTGGCAACTAAGAACCATAGAGCACCTTGCTCAGGTCCTTCCTGTCCCCTCAGTTGGATGGCAGGGAGAATCAGGAGAAAAAAAAAAAGCAACACCTGTAGGTCAAGATGAGAATAGTTTCATAATTGAAACAAAGTAAAATAATATAATGGTAATAATAGTGATACTAATAGCAATTGTAATTAAAAGGAGGAGATGTGGGAGAGAGAGAGAGAAATTTAAAGAGAGAGAGAGAGAAGATCCAAGAAAAATGAGCAATGTACAATACAATTGCTTGCTGACTGATGCCAAGGTTGTTCCTGAGCTGTGATCACTCCCTCTTCCCAGTAACTCCCCTCAGTTTATATACTGGGCTTGACGTTCCATGCTGTGGAACCTCTCTTTGGCCAGATTGCTTCAGCTGTCCTGGCCGTGCTCCCTCACAGCTTTTGGTGCACCTTCTTGTTAGCAGAGCCTGGGAAACTGAAAAGTCCATGACTTAGGGTAAACACTGCTTAGCAACCAATACATCTGTGTGTTGTCAACGTTACTTCATACTACATCCAAAACAAAGCACTGTGCCAGTTACTAAGAAGAAAACTAAGTCTGTCCCAGCCAGAACCAGGACACTGGCTAAATCCTTAAATAAAACATCCTGTTGTCTCCTAAGCAGGAGCTACATTTCACATAACACAGGCACGGTAGAGCTCTGATGGAGTTACTTTTGTCTCACTGAGTCTGTGCTATTTCTGTTTCATTAGAATTTTGATTTTATTAGAGTACCAGACTAGTTAGTGAAGAATCACAATGAAGGCAGTGCCACAATTCCTCAAAACCAAAATATGTTTTTATGTCACAAAAAGGTGCTTAATGTATGATCCAGCTACTGGCTGAGGAAAGGCAAATTTGTCTGCTCTGTTCTCCATGATCACAACTTCACTGTTTTTCTCTGCCTAACCAGTTAGAACTGAATGGATGGTCCTAGAAATCTGGATCATTCTTTTATAGGTTGGTTTTGCTAATGAAATTCAATTTGTGCCATCGCACTGTGTATACATGTGTGTGTGATATGTTCCATCTACCCTTACCAAAGGGTGTTTTGGTTAAAATATTGCTGACCAAATTTGATAGAAGTTCAGGTAATGTATGAAACTTTCCTACAGATGATGTTGACGGAGGAACCTGGGAAACCTGGGCAGAACACTCAGACTAAATGTCTCCTTTAATTGTACCAGCTTGGGTGGGATGTGCTCAATAGGCACAAACACGGAGAGCCACAGGGGAGGTAGACATTTCTAAAGTAAGCTCTTCCCCATCTACTAAAGCAGTTTCAGTTGCAGTTCATATGTTTGTAAACAGTAAGGAGTCTAATTACAAATGCAGATTTTCTAGAAACTGAGGTTTGCTTATTTTGTTTATTATGTAAAAAAAAATATTTACCATTAAACTGAAGGTTAAACTTCAACATGAATGTATGCATAAGGATCTTTTCATGCTTTCTCCTTTGCTCCTGACAGTTATGTCAGTAAGTACTGTAATCATAGAACAGAACTATGGATGTAACTGCTTCATTTTCACTCCATGCACTTCAGAAACCCTTATAGATTTTATGCTTGTCTTTATCTGCATCAAAATATTTGACAGCTAGCAAACCAGACTAAAAGGATAGTAATGAAGATAAATATTACGAGGAAAATGAGATAACATCAAGACCAAATCTGCTTGTTTTGTTGTGATGCCATGAACAGATGATAGAAAATATCTTTTAGGTGACTAAAAACCACAAAATAATTTAAGCCCGTATTACAAATGTGACCCTTGATCTTTTGTTATCAGACATATAAATGCTTGTTAGCAGCCTAGTGTTGCCGAAGAACAATCACCAGAATTTTGAAGGATAGCGTTTTCTGTCTCCTGAAATAAGATCTTAGTGAATATTAAAGAGAAGATTACACAACTTTTAATACATATTTTGTCATTAACATCTGCTAAGAAAAAGTCAGTTGTTAATATTTTCTTTGATAAACTGTGTATCACTAATTTGACGTTTAAAGTTCAGTAGAGCACTCTCAATATATGCTTCTAAGTGTTACTCTGATGACGCATTACCCACTAATGTGAAAGTAATTATATACTGACTGGCAAGAAAAGGCTCCTGAGGTTTAAGATCTGTATACCATTTCTTAATATTTTCATGGAAAATAATGAATGGAAAATGAAAATACAAAAATATTTTCTCTCTTTTAGCATCTAGATTCACGAAAAAACAAATTATAGGTTAGAGATAGTGAGTGTTCTAAATTAATTTATAAATTCAAGTTTGATGAGAAAGTTTTGTTTGATGGCAATATCCAATAAATACATTTTCCCTGAAACCTGAACAATTTTACTGAACAAACATGAGAAAAAGGTTGTTCTACTGCTTTAATCACAGGACATACATAAACGTCTTTAACCATTTAAAGACTTTGGGTTACTGTGTATGTAAATATTTTTAGCTAAATAGATTTATGCAATTATATTATAACTTTATGAAAGTTTGGCACTTTATGGCCTCAGTCCTGTAATGCTCTCAGCACTCCCAGGAAGTCCCATTGTTCTCAAACAAACTTCCTGAAGTGACAGATTGGTGTCTGGAACAAAAAAAAAAATACTAAAATATGCTCAGATAAGATTTGACTTTTTCAGGTTCAGACATCAATAACAAAATTTCTGTTTCAATGTCTATCTAAAATTACACATGGTGAATATGTGGACATAGTAAAAAAACCCAAAAAAACAACAAAAAAACCCCAGAACATTGTGCTGTTTCTGACTCTGCAAACAAAGAAATATTAAACTCATTATTTAGATAAGAGAAGTTGATATCCTCTTCTCTCTGAAGTCCCAAATGTGAAACATGTAGGACAGGCAAGGACAAGTCACATTTCCGCCCAGCAGCAGATTTTCTTTAGCAAAAACTTAGCTTAAAAAGTATGGAGGCCATTAAAACACTATGTTGTAAAACTGCATTATTATACTTCAAACTGTCTCATAAAGGATGTTTTAGCATTCAGCATTATATACAAATAGTCATGCTATTTTATTTTATAGTCATGCTAAATTTATTAAATAATTTTGAAGTATTTAATAAAGACAAATGAGTAAAACAAAAAGACAAGTATCAACGTTCCCATTCAGATGTTCCTCAATAGCTGTCCTTTAAAAAATATATAAAAGTATCTTCTACAAGTAAAAATGCATTTTAATGATAATATATGAAAACAATATAATGCTGTGTTTGGAGGGTGCATTAAATCAAAAACACTTCAGCAGCTTTCTTTTGATACTAGTGTAATCTTGTTATTCATGTCTGCATAAGGAAAACAATCATCAAGATGACTGAAATATGATAGTCCATTATAGTCTTTTGGGAATTAGGTAAAGCCTACTATCAGAGAGCCAATGTTGATTTAATTTCCATTTTTTTCATTAATACTCATGTAACATCTATTTTTAGTTCTTTTTAGATTCAGAGATCTCCTCTGGAGGTCCAGTCTGTAGAGGTCTCACAGTAATGGTATGAATAGAGAAGAAAGGGGAAGAGATGAACTTGCTAGTTATAGCTTGGCAGCTTCAGCAGAACTAATACACAGGAGAGAAGAGAGTCAGGAGAGGTTGCATCAAGGGAAGAGAGTTCCACAAAGTCTATTAAAATCATTTTAAAACTGAACTAATACTGCCTCATTTTTTTGTGTGCACTGTCATTCAGATCTAAAGTCTATGGTCATGACAAAAACAGTGAATTATTACAGGCTTTAGCTTATGTGTCTAATTCGTGCTTCTCATTTTTTTTGTTTTCCAAGGTTTTCCGTTACAATACTGTTAATGGCCTTGTTGATAAAGATCTGAAAATTAGTTCAAAACTACCCATTAAAACAGAGAGACTGTACTCCTGGGTTTGCAGTGTTTATCCAGCACCATGAGCTGCATCCAAGAGTAAACTAGAATAGTAACTTCACTGTACTTGAACCTAGAAGATTCTGCCTTCCTTGATTTCCTAGTCACCAATAACAAACTTGTTTAGCTCTAGTACAGACTTAAAAATGCTGCTGGAAAAAAAAATAAACTAAATAGCTTTTCATGTTTTGTGAAAATATTTAGAGGTCGTTGAGATTAACGTAGCCTAGTAATCTATAGAAACCACATATAAAAATTAGAAAGGTATGAATGCTCTCATGTTATTGCTTGTCCATGTTCTTCGAGTAAACAGAACATGCTTTACAGTTCAGTAATGCAGTCACCTTCCACTGTTACACTCATAACAAGTATGGATGATCTTGGCGTTCTGATTCAACTTTGAAGTGTATTTGGAATAGAAGAGTCAAATGTTCTTCCAAATTCCTTCTCTTATTTTTCACAGGTGACAATAATGTCTGTAATATAATTATCCTGGTTCTGTTTATTCTTTTACATATTCATGTAAATTTCATATCTTGGTGCTGATACACTTTATACAATGAGAAATTTTAAAGATTATTCACTCACTCTTCATAATATTCAAGTCTCTCAGCATACACAATGCTGATGTGTTTCTAGATTTGCTACAGCTTTCCTGACTGAAAGAGACAGGAGTGAATATCCACTCACCTCTCATGGCTGTGTGCCTGGCATAGGATTGAGTCCAGCTAGATGTTGGCAAAATAATATTTCTTCATGTCATATACTATTTCTTAGAAATAAATATTTCAACATTCAATTTGGACTGGTGCCATCTTCCATACTTTTACACAGGATGTTTTATGGATGAGATAAATGTTTATTTTTATAGTCCCCAAGTAATTTGGGACTATATTTACAGCTTGACCTTTATTAAATGTTTATGAAATGTGCTATGCAAGAGCTAACCTTGTTAGTACGAGCTTCAGTTCATCAGTTGCAAAAGCAGCAGTGACAAAACAGTATTTAGTACTGAATATAATTACATCATTTAAACATACAGTTGATATGAGGCACACTTGGTCATGAGACATGGCAAAATACCTTTCTGAAAATCTAATTTATTAAGCTTTGCATCCATCAAATTTCCACATCTGCTTTTCACACCGATGTATGTACTCAGTATCCATCTGCCTTCAAACTGTTGGGTTTCCCCCAGGCTCGTATACCTCTTTTGGTATTTTGTCACCTGAAATCACTGCTCTTTGTTCCCATTTTCTAGATGTGCAGTCATTCTGTCTGCGATGAAAGGTGTTAACTGGATTGTGAATATGTTACATATTGTTTGTGTGAGTGTATATTAGTCACCTATCTGCTGTCTGGAAACAGCACAAAAATATTGAGGAGTCTTAGCAGAAGTGAAAGAGGTCCAGTGTTTTCTGAATTACTTGCATATAACATTTGCTCCGTGCAATCACAAGATGCTCATGGAATGAGTTCAGTGCTTCTTGAAGGCATCAGGCATGCTTCCTGGTTGTTGTCCATGTGCTTCACGTAGCTCTGCAGCTGCTAGAAGAGCCACGATCTAGCACATAATAACGCTCCTCCACATTTGCTCTCATGCAATGCTCGAATAGCCAGGAAATCACATTGTAAATCCATTCAGTGGTTTGACAGAAATATTTCTTTAACAATTCATGGTGGTATTCATAATTTATTATTTCTGTTCTGATTTATTAATACACTATTATGCATCTTTGTTTCTAGGACTTTTGTTTTTGCTGTGCCCATTTGCATTCTTAAATAAATTTAGATTGAAAATGTCTCAGAATAAACATGTGATACGTATCAGAACAGCTTCCTCAGAGTCTCTTGAAACTGTGCAGTTTGAATAGTAGAATCACAGAATGATAGAATGGTTTAGGTTGGAAGGGACCTTAAAGATCATCTTGTTCCAATCCCTCTGACATGGACAGGGCTACATTCCACTAGATCAGGTTGCTCAGTGCCCCATCCAGCCTGGCCTTGAATGCTCACAGGGTTGAGATACCCACAACTTCTCTGAGCAACCTGTTCCAATACCGTCACAGTTAAGAATCTAATCTAAACCTGCCCTCTATCACTTTAAAGCCATCCCCCCATGTCTTCTAGTAAAGGGCTTCTCTCTGACTTTCTTGGAGGCCCCCTTCAGGTACTGGAAGGTGCTTATAAGGTCTCCCTGGAGCCTTCTGTTCTTCAGGCTGAACAACCCGAACTCAGCCCATCTTCATTAAAATAAATGCTCCAGCCCCTGCACCTTTTTGTGGCCTCCTCTGGACTTGCTCCAAAAGGTCCAAGTCCTTCTTATATAGGGGGCCCAATAGCTGAATGGAGCACTCCAGGTGGGGTCACATGCAAGTGGAGCAGAGAGGATAAAATCACCTCTCTCAGCCTGCTGCTCACGCTTCATTTGGTGCAGGAGGACAAATAACTGTGTGAATTAATCTCAAAAATAAAATGAGAGTAAGAGAAGTAAGAATTATGATATCCCATTGCTGGTGCAAAACAGCTTTTATAAATGTTTTCTGCTCATTATCTTTTGCAGGATACTGTCAGTTTAGTAGGTAAATATTCTCTTTATTTGACAGAAATTAGGTTAAACATCAGCTTGCCTAAGATCACTGAGAAATTCAGTAACAAACACTGGAGCAAAATTCCCAGATCATCCAACATCTTGTCTAACATTTTGCCTACATATTCTGTTCTATAAAAGAACTTGTAGAGGGAAGAACAGTCAAATGCTGTTGCTACACGTGAAGCCGCAGTGAATGTAGCAGAGTCCCCTACACAATCCAGTTACCCAGTGAAGCGTATGGCCAATGTGCTGCAAAGAACGCAACCTAGTTTGCTCTTTGACACTTCACCAAGACACACTATGCAAAACAAGGTCTTTTAAACACAATACAGACAGAAATTATATCCAGTACCAGGCAGGTTTTCTTGAGGGAAAAGATGTTAGAACTGCCCAAAAAGAGATAACATCACAAAGAGTGTAATGTAGTTTAAAGTGACAAAGGCTTACTGATTTTTTTTTTTTCATTAACTGTCACCTGATAATACCTCTGGTATGCTTGTGGAACATATGCTTCCTTCCTCTTCTTTCTTAACAGAACATAGGCCGGTAATAAATTTTCATTCTTCTTAAATACATTTTCTTTCAATTTCAGTGAACTACAGTTATCTTTGAGAAACTGAAAGCTACCAAACACTTCATAACAATAAATCTGTCTAAAACATGTGAATTTATGACAGCTACTTTGATCTCACTCCACGTTTTTCTGGGTATCTGATTGCAGCCCTTCTATAATAAATGCTACCTTGAACTTGTGATCTTAGAAAGTGAGCGCATGAATCTAAAATGAATAAAAGGTGTTCACCAACCCTATCTGTGATCCTCAAACACCTCAGGCAAGATTTTCAGAATGAAAAATGTGTTTTAATGAAATCTTCTAACTTGTAACAGCTCTGGTTTAACAGTGAATGGTATAAACAGGAACACAGGAAAAGTTGAATTTTATATCAGTGTTCTTTACTCAAAGGTAAAATACAGCACAGTTTATGTCGCCTTGAAATGTTCTCGTTATAAAGAGATTAAATCTTATCACCTAACACTGCTTGTAAGACACATCAGTTATAAATACATTATTCTTTTCACTAGGAAAGCCACCGTGAGACAGTATTTCATCAAGGTTGAATACCCCTAATTTTTCTTAAGAGAAATCCATTGCAGCTACTATGACTTTTGTGACTTAGCATTATAGTCTTCTTTTTAGTAAGATGCAAGGAAGCTTGGCATTCTCGCCCAGACTGCAATATTTCAGTCTTGTCCCAGTCACGTTCTTTGCTCTTAAAGAGGTTTCATTCCCTAAGCTACCTCTTTTACAGTCCAAACTATGAGTTTCACTGCCCAGAAGAGATAGGTTAATAAATTGTCTTTTTACTAACAGTGAATTTGTCAACATCTGTGCGAGAAAAATCTCTTTTATTAAATTTAGAAAAATGGCAAAAAAACCTGTGAAACCAAGCATTGCAGAAAGTTTTTGCAGCGTGCACTGGATGCCTCAGGCCATGGGCATCTGGAAGCATGCTGCCTGTTCAAAAATCAAGCCTTTTGTAGGGTTTTTTGGTTACAAAGTCCCACCTATTTTACATCAGTTTATACATATTCATTAAATGCTATTTTTTTGCCTTAAAAGGTTGTTTCTCTGCCTTAGGTAATAAGGGAGAGGGGGTGTTACCCTCTTCTTGACTTGTTGTGACGTACCCTCCCTGTACAAGATGGGGAACCACCTTGTACACAAAGGCAACCACATGGCAGGGAAGGTCTTTGTTTTAGGTCATCTTTGTTATTTTCCCTATTCTTGACCGCAAAAATTCCCTGGCACCAGGTCCAAACAGCACCAGGCACCTCACAACTTCACAATGCACCTGTAAGTTAATAAACTGCTCCCCACCCTGCCCAACAGATTTGCTTGTAATAAAAGTGTGTTGTTTATTTCTTTTATCTATTTCAATCAAGGTGAAATAGTAAAGTAGATTTCTAAGTAGACCGAAGTCTTCTATGTAGCCAAGATGGCCAAGATTGGGCAGCACCGGTACCCAAGCCTTCCAAGGAGCTTACAGAACAGCAAGAGGACAAAATCATCTCATATTCAATCAGACTGTATTGAAACTGCCAATATAAAACTAAATAGTCTTTTCTCCTTTTTGTTTATCTGTAATTGTGATTTTTTTTAAATTTCAGAAATGAATTCCCATCTTCTTTCTTAAGATACAGCAAACAAAAATAGTTCCATGAGTATTTGCTTTCACTTCTCATTGCATGCGAGTAAGCAATGCAGAAACGTAAAATTCTGTATCACGTTATGGATATGAAACTCACAACCATCAGTCAGCCTCTCTTGTTTTGCATGTCTAAGAAATTAACACAAAAAAAAGTTGAATGCATTTCTGCTATGATCACTTTTATACTGCTCATTTTGTCCAGTTGGCTTTTTTTAAATTTTCAGTTTCACCTAACTCAGTCTAAACCAACCTAGGAATATATGTAACTAAAAAGAGACTAGGAGCCAGATTTCAGAGGAATAAGTCCAATTATTTGTTTCTCTGAAGTGAAGCACGGTGTCTGTAATTTTCAATCAACTGCAAGAAACTTGCAAACTAAGCTGTATTGTTCTTGTTGTCTAATCCATTTCCTTCATTGTCTATAAATCCAGCAGGAGAACAGTGATGCAAATTTTATAAATAGCAGTTCCTTTGGCACATGTACTCACTGCTCTCAAATACTAGGAAAACATTCTTGTCAACTCACCAGGTGGGATTCCACAAATATTAAGACTGCTTAAAAGACTAAGCCAAGCTTCAGCTTGCTGTCAGCTAATGTGTTTGATGCATAAAAAAGTAGCTAGCACCATTAGTTAAGTGCAAGTCCTAGCTACAATACAAAAAAATGAACAGCCTCTTCCAGGAGGTCAGCACAGTACTTAATGACTGCTTGAAGCTACCATGTAATCCTTTGGATGGCTTAACCCTTTCTTTCTTCACGGTTCAAAAAAGAGTTGTTATTAACCCTTGTGTTCTCAGATTTTTAGAGTAGAATTTGACTGAATAAGAAATGCCACTTAGATTACTAAGGATAGGACCTTTATACAACTCTTTCATTTGGAAAATTTAACAGAAGGGAGTGTCCTGGCCCTTATAATTTTATAAGATTGTGTTTGAGGAGCATGAACTTCTTCAATCTTGAACAAACTAAAATCTCAAATTCTAACTAACTAACTGTAAAAAAAAAAAAAAAAAGGGAAATGAAAAAGGCAGTGTTGCTGACAAGGTATTTCTTCTTACAGTCATGTCATTTGAGTAGAATTATTCCTTTTAATAACCTTTGAAATATCTGATTCTCTAAATATAATTGGTTTTAATTAACATGGAAATAGGGAATAAGAAGTAACTGGTGGAACAAGGGTATAAGATTTCTTGAATATGATTATTGCCCAAATGGGTAGCAACTAAAGGTTGTCACCATCTGATGCTTGTTCATTGGTCTGTGTAAAATGAAGTGGTGATCTGAGTCCCATAGGATTTGGGGATTTCTGCAACACAGAAGGCAATAATTAGCATCATTGCTGACAGTCCTTATAACTACACCAAACACTGAATAGGGACAAAAGTATAATTTATCTTCTTATCCTTAAAGGTTTTGTTCCTTCATGTCAGAGTTCAGTCAGACTGGAGAAGCAGCCAAAGGAAATTTGTTTTATCTGGTGTCCACACTATGCTTGTTCTTTGCAACAAAGCAAACATTTCAGCTTCCAGAGCCAGCAAATTAAGCGGTGCTTACAAACATAATCCTTCCAAATAAAATTGAAATCCAACTTAGATAACACTAGCAGATAACAAATCCATACTTCTAAAGAAAGCTTTAGAAGCTTTAGGCATTGACAATAGTAGAAGTGAAGCAAAAGGCAATACTCCTGTGGTATCCTTCTTTGTCACACCTCTAGCTGAACTAGAATTATAGCCTCAGTGTGACTCATCTGTGCATGAAAGTTTTCCACACCGCAAGACTCAAAGTGGAGATAGCTGTCAAGGACACTAACAGGTCTTTCTCTAACATTTTCTTTATTTCTGGTTGATGACATTTGCAAATGAGAGTAGACTCTTTTGTAGTGAATTTAAGCCAATGTTAATAGATTTGCTTTGGGTGAAAAACGCTACATTACTGCAAGAAAAGTCATTCACAGGCAGAGAACAGACTGGCAAGGTTATCATGTGATAGATAAATGAATTTGATGACATGCTTAATTATGCAGATTTTATGGACTAGATATGCCACTTAGTGGTTGCTACAGGGGACAAGAATGAACCTACCATGAAAAATTGTCAATGAATTTATTGGACCTGGCAGAGATTGTGAATTTCGCAGAAGTTTATTTTGGCAAAAAAACAAATAATTGAAGCTCATTCTACAATGAAGTACTTTTTAAGTTTGCCCTGTCTTTTCTAAGTTTACTGAAAGTTTGAATAGACACACTGTCTATTTATTGACATGGTATATTTCTTATTGTAGGTTCTATCCTTAGGGGCTGATGTTCTACCAGAATACAAACTCCAGACACCTCGCATCAACAAGTTTACTATATTGCACTATAGTCCTTTCAAAGCCGTCTGGGACTGGCTCATTTTGTTGCTGGTAATATACACGGCCATATTCACTCCTTACTCTGCTGCCTTCCTTCTGAATGATAGTGAGGATCGGAAGAGGAGAGAGTGTGGATATTCCTGCAGCCCGCTGAATGTTGTAGATTTAATTGTGGATATTATGTTTATCATTGACATTCTAATAAACTTCAGAACAACATATGTAAACCAGAATGAAGAAGTGGTAAGTGACCCAGCAAAAATAGCAATTCACTACTTCAAAGGCTGGTTCCTAATTGACATGGTTGCTGCAATACCTTTTGACCTGCTGATTTTTGGCTCTGGCTCTGAAGAGGTAAGCTTAAATGAATATGAAATCTTAAAGCTGAACTTCTTGCTTTACCACCATATTCTGTGTATCCTAAAGTATCTTTTGCTTGTCAGTTGTAGACTGTTTAGTATTTCCACCCCATCTTTAAAAGTCAAACTAAATTTAAGTCTTCCTTTTTAGAATGATGTGCAATATTAGCTTTCATTGACAAGAGAATATGTTGAATGATTCAGCTAGTGTTTTGCAGTTATACCATATTTGATACTGTCTTTGCAAATAATGAAATCAATACATTGTGTATGAAGGACCTTTTCAAATGCTTTTGCATAAGAACTGCTTCTTTGATTTGCTGCTTTTTTGTAAAAACTGCTCGTTATGTATATAAGTGCTGCCTTGTCATTGAAGCATTAAAATACATTTTCTCTGTTCAAAATGTTTAGATCAGGTGTTTATTTAGCATAAAACAGATTGGTTGAAGTGCAAACTATACCAGTTACCAAAATGATTTCCCTGTTCTCTATTTTATCAAAAATATAGTCTATCAGAAGAAAGAGAAAAAGATTAGTCGGGATTAACCTTGCCCAGCATGATCTACGCCCTCACCCTATCTATGCAACAGAGTGAAAAAGTGTTCAATATATGCATCCAAAATGGCCCAAAGGTGTATAAAATATATGGTATATTCTGGATTCCTGACCCAGCTCTGCCTCCTTCCAAAGAATTTTATTTAATTTAAGAAGGACTAAAATTGTAACATATTTTTTGATGAAAAGTGAACTGACAAGTAGATAATTGTGTTTGGTCTTTTGTGATGCACAGAATGCAGCAGTTTCTTTAAAAAAGCAGCAAACCAAGCAAAAGGTAAATGATGAGTCTAGAGAAACATGTAGATAACACCATGAGTAGAAATAAATTCTATTAAGGGAAAGCAATAAGAAGAGAAAGAATAACATATAGGACAAAGGAAACATGTTAATAGTTCTCTTACCAGAAGAGAACTTTTCTATTCAGAAGGTGACCAAAAAGCTTAGAGATTTAAGTGAAAATTTGATCACCTTTTGTATTCATTGTCTGTGGCAGGTCCCAATCTCTACACATTTTTTTCTGTGGTTTTGAAAGCACAGACATGTGAAATACAAATATTTAGATAATGGCATTACTTCTAACTCTGACCACAACATTCCTCTTCAGGTGTGGTCTGCATCCATTTCTGATCACTGAGCACTCATCATTGCCAAAAATTATTTTGGATGATTAGAAGTGTGGAACATAAAGAGTTACAACAGGGACCAATTCCAAAGTTCACTGATGGAGTGAACTGAACATTATTCCCTGAACATTTGCCCCTGAACATTATTCTTCTACCTCCCCTGTTACAGATGTACTTAAGAGAAAAGTGCCAGGTGCTAAAGTGATGCTAAAGGGATAACTTTAACATAATATAATATAAGGATTAGTAAGAAACAAGTGCATTCTTGCAGGTGAGTACACAAATATAAAAACATGGAACTTGAAACAGAAATTATTGGACCACGTAATGACTTTTCCAGTAGTGAAGATATAAATAAATTGATTCTTTATTCCCTCAAAACCTAGTAATTGAACAGTTTCACTAACTGGAAAAACTAGTTTGTTTACCTAAGCAGCAGTGACACTCTATACACGACCACTTCCCCATGCCATCATGGCTCCTCGCTCTCATTCATGATATTGAATATGTCAATCACTTTTCCTAAGCTGCTACTTACTGCAGTTTTTCTTCCTACATTCCTAACTATATTTCCCCAATGATCTCTTTTTGATAGTTTAGCAAGAAGAAGCAAATGTAAAACTGTCAGAATGGAGCATTTTTCATTTAATAGGGGTTTTTTTTCCAGGCATAAGGGTTATCTTTTTTATGAAAAAGCTCTTTTTGTTACCAAGAGATTCTTCAAATAGGATCCCCTATGAAAAATTGTATTGAATAGTCTTTTTATTAAACAACATAAGCTCTATAGAGAGCTCCATGTGTGCTCATTCAGCTTTAAAACACCTTGATATCAAACAGAGTCTTGAAAGGGCAGGAGATAATAATCCAAATACCACATGCAGCACTCTGAATGTTTCTATTTGAGTCATACTTTGTCAACCATAGGAAAGCAACAGAGTTAGACAGTTAACTTTTCAATTTCTAACATAGGGAACTAATATAATTTTAAATTATTTTTTCTGGTTAAACAGACTAACACAAAAATTATTATGGCTAGTATTAAAGGCCAACATCATCCTGGGCTGCATCAAAAGAGGAATGGCTAGCAGGTTGAGGAAGGTGATTCTGCCCCTCTAACTCTGCCGACCTGGAGTACTGCATCTGGCTCAGAACCATCTACAGAGGAAAAACCTGTTAGAGCAGGACCAGAGGGGGATGGAACAGATGACAAGATGGATGGAACAATTCTCCTATGAAAACAGGCTGAAAGAGTTGGGGTTGTTCATCCTGGAGTAGACTCCAGGGAAAGCTTATTGTAGCAGGGAAAATGGTAGCTCAATTATTTTTGAAAATGAGTAGTTCCTATCTACAATATTGTCTATCTCATTTACAAGGAAATAACAAGTATGAAAATTATTTACTAATTGACATCTGCAAAATTTTATTAACAATCTTTGGATTCCTTTAAAAACATCAGAGCCTCAAAGAATATACAATGAATAATAGTGCAGATCTAGACTGAAAAGCTTGTAATATATTCCTGATTTATAACTGCCCCTATTTATTTCTTAATGGTACAGTACTTTTTTACTGGCTTCTACTGTTACATATGGAAGATGCAAAAACATTCTTCTGGAGCCTGGCAACAGCAACTCTTCTACGATTTTCTGTTCACAGTGCCTCGTCTTCTTTCACCTGTGTAGTTTTGTTGCCATTAAAACCAGGAAGAATATTTGTAGGTCACAGAATCACAGAATATGCTGAGTTGGAAGGGATCCACAAGGATCATCAAGTCCAACCCTTAGCCCCGCACAGGACCATTCCCAAGAGTCACACCGTGTGCCTGAGAGTAGTCTCCAAATGCTTCTTGAACTCTGGCAGGTTTGGTGCTGTGACCAGTGCCCTGAGGAGCCTGTTCCAGTGCCCAACCACACTCTGGGGGAAGAAACTTTGGAACATTTCTGCCCTATTATTTCTCTCTTCTAGAATATGTGTGCCAGAGCATAGCAAGCAGTTTCAAAGTTAGGATCAAATATAGCCACACAGCCTTGTTCAAAAATAAATTACTTACATGGCCTCCTAATTATGAGTAGTTCCAATAACTTACGGAATTTATCATGTCAAAAAAAATCATTAATCAAATGGATCATTTAAGCCCATTACAGTGCATTGAAGAGTCCAGAACAAGTAAAATATTCAAAATTAAATAATGATAACAGATAATGACAACTTCCATATACATTGATTTTAAATGTGCATTTCTTATTTTCTTCACTGTTCTTTTAATGAAATTGATAGCTTAAAGAAAGTGAAATTAAGATTACGTTGAAATAGGTTCATCTACTTGTTTTGTTGATTCTCGAAATAATGGAATTTTCATGCTTACTCTTCACAACAATACATCTGCTAACATAGAAACTTCTTATTTTTACAGACAACTACATTAATAGGTCTTCTGAAGACAGCTAGGCTGCTACGCTTGGTGAGGGTAGCACGGAAACTGGACAGATATTCTGAATATGGTGCTGCAGTTCTGATGCTCCTCATGTGCATATTTGCACTAATTGCACACTGGCTTGCTTGCATTTGGTATGCCATTGGAAATGTAGAAAGACCTTACTTGGCTCACAAGATTGGCTGGTTGGATTCTTTAGGAGAACAACTAGGAAAGCATTATAATAAGAGTGATGCAAGCTCTGGACCATCCATCAAGGACAAATACGTTACAGCACTTTATTTTACCTTCAGCAGTCTGACGAGTGTAGGATTTGGAAATGTATCTCCAAACACCAACTCAGAGAAAATCTTTTCCATCTGTGTCATGTTGATTGGCTGTAAGTAATTTTATCGTGGTTTTTTTAATCTTATTTTTTTCTCAGTATTTGAGCAAGCAGTTTAACATTCCAAGCTAATAAGATTATAAGCATGCAGCCGGAAGGGCAAATTCCCAGGGAAAGCAATGTTGTATGCAAAAATATGTTGTGACTCATTCAGTGTCAGGAAGTAGTCAAATTGCTTGACTACTCAAAATCTGTTATCCAAACTGTCAGAAGTTTCGCGTTGTGTATCAGTGTCTGTACGCAGATCCTATATAGGGTAGGAAGCTGAGATTTGAGTGGATTTGGGGAACTATGTCCCCATCATATTTGGATAATTGTAATTATATTTTTTTTTAAACCCTGAACCTCTAAATATATTCGTAGCTTTTTAACTCTATCCTTTGTTTTTAACTTGAACTTAGCCTTAGTTCCTTGGTTTTAGTTCTGTAAAAGTCTGTAGAATTAGGTGAATCCAACTTACAGCACTAAATTCAGGCCTACAAATCTCCAAAGACAAAAATTACCAAATTGATTATGTTTTAGTGTTTAAGCCTCATCTTCTAACTGAGTAGGTACTGATAAATTCAAATCAATAAAAACTTTCAGGTAAACCAATTCTACATCTCTGAAGCTGTAACTACTCTCATCTGGGCTGTTTTATATGCAAAGTACATTGTAAGAACTGTTGCATCATATGCAAAACCCAATGTTATGACTTAAGTAAGTTTTGTTTCTATTTAATCCAGCATTAATGTATGCTAGCATTTTTGGAAACGTATCTGCAATAATCCAAAGACTCTATTCGGGAACAGCACGGTATCACATGCAGATGCTGCGAGTGAAGGAGTTCATACGCTTTCATCAAATCCCAAACCCTCTGCGGCAGCGACTTGAGGAATACTTCCAGCATGCATGGACGTACACAAATGGCATTGACATGAACATGGTATGTTTTTCTGATTTTCAGGCAGACATGCCGAGGAATAGATAAATGCATGAGAATTTAGAAAGAGATCGTAAATGTTTATTATTTATAAGCTGTAAAGGTACAAACTTAAGAAGGTGGATATATAGCAATTATTGAGAACTAAGCCAATACAAGTTTGGCATCCAAACACTTAACTGCCTACGTTATCACAGGCTATATCAGAAATCTGAATTCTCTCTGTGCATAAAAAAGCTTGAGAACTGCAGGTGACTATTGTAAGCTTAAACAGAGTAAAAAAAAATAATAGGTTTCTTCGTTCAGACATACCTATTCCAGAATTTTGTTGGTTCTTTGGCCTGATTTTTCATTTCCAGTATCAAACAAGAGTACCTGTGTTGGTGTCTACAGAGTTGCTGTTCTATAAAACCTGTGGAGATCAGTTCTTTTTCAAAATCCTACTGTTTAATCTAGTACAGGTATATTGGGAGTGAGTTGAAGAGGCAGGTTTAGCTGCTCTTTTCAAAGTGTAATATTTGAATCACATGATAGTCTGAACAGTAGTTCACTGGCATTCACAACCACATAATTCTGCACTGAAAATCAACACAGCACTACTCACCATTTAGTCAACCACAGAAACTCATTTCTAGGAAGTAAAAAGGCACAACACTCACATTTTCTATTCTTGATTAAAAAACCCTATAAACTCTCTTTATATCAAAATATATTATGTGGCCAACTGAAAAGGAATAACAATCTGCTAATGAATAAAAGTAAGCATCTCTATTTCTGGCTTATTTTCTGGAGACAGCAACATTTTTTTCTCAAAAGTTGACATCAACTTGAAGACACTGAGATCATTGTGCATCTTTAGGATCTGTGAATGTGTCTCTAGAGGGATGCTTTCCAGAGGTAATCAGAGTTGGAGATTAGAGACTTTGCAGAGCTCTCCATAAAGCTGTCAAGAGCAAGAATATCTATACATTTTTGTTACAATTTAATTAGAAATCGACCTCCAAAATTTTGACATAAATTCAAACAACTTCCATGTGGTATCTATACATATATTTGTGAATTACTGTCAGAGTGATATGCTTTTATGCAATAAACAGGAATTATGGTCTTGATTAAAAGCTTTTATAAAGCTGAATCACGTACAGTTTGACTTTATCATTACCATTAAGTAAAGCAGATCTTAAAAATAAGACAGAAAATTGAATATACTGGGCTTCATCTCCCACGTCAATGAGTGTCCCCTGCAGAGGGACAACATGCCCAGCACAGGACAAGGATACTTGTATAAACCTGTGCTGAGGATTACTGCAGTGGAAGGCAGCAGCAGTAGCTCCATCCTGTGTGGCACTGAATGGCCCTAATTCCCTCTGATAGCAATGGGATTGTGGGGTACTCAGCACTTTGCAGGATCAGGCCCTTAAGCTGCAGGTAGGTGTAGCCTAAGCCTAAAGTAGCTCATGGAATTATTTCTGAAGATATTACAAAATCATGTATGCCTTAACTAATTCATTACTATTAATGGATGTACTAAGAACACCTGTTTCATATGAAATAATAACTAAAACTGGATGTGTTGTCAGGTGAAATGTTGCATCATTCAGGAACTGGTGTACTGGAATTAGTCTTGGATTTGTTATTCATGTGAAATAACAACTAAATGGATTAAATAGACCATATTCTGCAATATGATTGTGAGGCAGTATGGAGGCTTTCTCTTAAATAAAATGTGAAAAAAATTCCAAGTTTAGTATCTTTTTTGTTATATTTTTTTTCTTATTGTGTTTACAATTCTATCCCTCGAGTTTTATGGCAATCACTTAATTTTCATTTAAAAGTGAGTTTGAATGTATTACACCTAGTGCAAGGATAATATAGAACTGTGTGATTTATGTTGTACTTATGAAAGATTTATCTCTTTCTTGTCTGCTTCACACCTAAATACATGGAATAACACCACCCACTGGTAAGAGCAGGAGGTATTTATATCAAACTTAATTCCAGTAAAAAGTGTGGAGAATATCCATGTTATCTGTTGGGTTTAGAGCTTGTTCAATGCTTTCTAATTTTAATTCTAACTTTTTTTGCATGATGAAGGGATAGATAGCAATGGGAAATAATCCAAGTAGAATCAGATGTGGGGCAAAATGGTTACTAAAAATTAGACATTAAAAAATCCTAATCTAACCACATTTATTAATCACTGTTTTACCCCACAACTCAAGTCATGCTTCTCTGCCCAAAAAAGGTCATGTGCATATTCGTTTGCATTAGATAGTTGCTCTGTAGGAATGTCACTCTGACAAAGTTGCCATGCTGCTGATCATTCTGCATTTTCCTTTCTGTGAATGCTCTTTGGTCAAACCATATATGCATGTTAGCACAAGCACCAATGAAGTTTCCTTGGTTATAAGCCATGTGCATATGAGTTGGACTTGCATGTGTTATTTACTAATTTTGCATGATATATTTGCATTTCCACAAAAAGGGCTAATACTGTCCTCAGACAAATGTGCTTGACTCCTGCCAAAACTGGAGGTTTTTTGCAAATATCTGAAGACAGAATTTCATCCAATATTTTTATATTATTATTTCATGACTGAAAGTTGAAAAAAATCCAAAACGTAGTCCTCTTTCTCCTTTGAAATATGAAATGCATAATAATTTACATTATATATATATATGTACATGCACCATACACACACGTACTCATATATATATACATATATATATATAAAGAAATAACATTGGAGAATATATTTCAAAAGAAGCTTTAAATTGTCTTCATTAATTACATTTAAGAATTCAAGAAAAGAGGAAAATAAAAAAAGGAATTAAACAGAAATCCTTTTAACCTTGGAAGTAATACTGCATTAAGACTAAACTTGGTTTCCAAACAAAATCCTACACTTTAGATAGAAAACCAGAAGATACACCTATATGCTCATTTGAAGTGGTTAAACTTCAAAGTAACTTTAAAGACATGCAGGTGAAATATGCTGAGAACCTTGTTTATTTATTGATTTGCTCTCTTCTGCTTCATTTTCACATCTTTTTGATTATGTTCCATTACATAATATATTTTGATTAAAAACAGTTCCACATAATTATGCATGGACTGGATAAACAGGATTTGGGATTTATTTTAATCTGGATAAAAAATCTTGATCTATAGAATAAGCATCATTTAAATCACATCCCTGTGATATACACTGGCAAAGTCAAATTATTAAAAGAATGCTTAAAAGCATATTGTTTTATGAAAGATGCCACTTGTCCCAAAGATTCAAATTCTTCTCATTTTTTAAAATATCCTGTTCTGTTTTTCCTAAACTCTTTTTGCCTTCTTTTTCCCCCTTCATTCCCATATTATCAGTCCAGCACTGATAATGGCATGCCTATAATGCTTACCCTAAAAAGATGACACATTCAGTGTTTGAGATACTTTTTTATGTTATGCATGTATTTTTATAATCCTGTCCCACCCCTTCTTTTCATGGATCTTCTGTGCATCCAAATAGATTTATTGGTTTATTTTACACTTGAAAAGAGTTCAAAAGAGTAAATAAGTGGGACAAATTCTGAAAGGTGTTTAGCCAACTGTATACATTATAGAAAATTTTGGATGTGGGACAGGGTTTGTTTGGTTTTTTTTTTATTTTGGGTTTTATCCAGTACCATGAAAGGAGAGAGGAAGTCAGAAATTTTATGCATAAATTTATGACTTCTCCTGCGAACATTAATTTTACACTTGTGATAAGTTGTCTTGGCCACCAAAGCACACACTTATCTTGAACTAGCAATGCTACTGTACCAAATAAAGGGCAGATTCACCATTGCTTTGTTAAGGCATCTTTTGTAAGAAACTGGCCACTGGTACCTGGCTGACATCGTTACATTTGTTATTCTTGCTTTTCCTCCCACTGTGATCTCTTCTTACAACAAAAGCAATTCGATCAATAAAACCATTGCCAGTAGTATATTTGAAGCAGAGAATTAGAAAAGCAAAATAAAATTTAAAAAATTGCAACAAGCATTTCTTTGTACCATGAGAAGGGTAATGCAAATTAGATGAGTCTGAAAAAAACCTAGGAGTAAATGGTTAAACAGACGTGATGTGTCATCATGTTGGAAAGTGGTACTGCTGTTTGCCTATATATCAGAATGGAAATCATAAAACATATAAACCAGTCAGAAAGTACCTCAGGTATGATTAGCTGTAAATCTATTTTTTCATTTTCTATAACAAGACCACTTAAAAAACATGAAGGTCTGCATTGAATTGAGTTACAGAAAAGAAGACCCTAGAGAAAAAAAAATATTCTCAAGAATGTCCATGATTCTTCATCAGTCTCCCACTGCATTGTATTTTGTGGTCTAAAGTCTCAAAAACAAGAGCAATTAAGAATTGTTCAACAATCATAGTTTTGGAAAGATATAGATCTGGTCAGTTTCCAACTTCGACAGCCTTTGAACTTTTCTGTTGATAAGGGAGTCAACAGTTGAAGAAACAAATTATATTCTGTATTCCTCATCCAGCAATGTGTCATATCTCAAAGATCACCTTTGAGATTTACTCAGAAACTGAAATAAGGTTATAGAAGAATGACTCACTGCAGCTCCACTAATTTCAACATAGAGAGATCACACATCTGTGTTGTGGCAATGACTGAAAACAAAAGATCCTAATTCTTGATAAGGTTGTCAGACTTCAATCTAACTGAAAGGCGAATTAGTTCATCATCATCACACACTGCTTCTCTTTTCTCTCAACTGTTGTAAGGAACTTCTTCATATACTGAAAATTACCAAAAAAAAACAACAACAACAACAAAAACCCAACAAACTCTCTGTATCAAGAAGAGGATTTGTTCTTTATTCTGCCTGGAAGAGCTGCTGGAGCAGAATTATTGCCACCTCTGATCTTGATCATTCTTTTCTAAATTATTAAAGCCCTTGGAAATGTTTTGACCTTCTACTTATTGAAATAGTTCATTTTTGTAATTAATTATCAGAGCAATAGTTAATTCTAAATTCTTTCTAGAAATAAAGCTGCTGAATTACAGAAATGCTTAGCCTAGATGAAGATATTATTAAAATTAGAGAGTCAAATACTTGTGACAGAACTAAATCCCACACTACTCTCCATCAGAGGAAACACCTATTGGGGGACACAGATCCTAACTCAAAATCTATGCAGCACAATTTGTGCAGCTAGAGTCTTAGATTAGCCTTAAAATTAGGTGGCAGAAAGATGAAAATTAAATATATAGGTTATTTCACCAAATATATGAATTAATATTAATTAATTTCACTCATTCTTACAGAACGAACTAAGAAAAATGTTAAATTTTAATAAAAAATTCAATTTATATTATTCAAATATTTTGAGAACTTTATTCAGCATTTAGTGATGCCAATGTCAATATAGCCTGAGGTCTCTATTATGCAGATGGGAACCAAATAGGGATTAAGTATGTGCAGTCACGACACAAAGTGTATTTATTCCTGCCTCTTTGTACCTTCAGCTGCTCAAATTTTTTCTGTGTTGGTTTTTGCATGGATCATTTTCTCAAACCATTTCACAAGGAAATATCAACACAGATAATGTGGGGAAGGACCAGAATCCCTTTTTCAGTTTATGCAATCTTAAATTGTCAGATGAACTTGAGAGTCTACCTGTGTCTTTCTCTCAATATGCTGGATGCCTGCTACTCATAAACAAGTCTGACTGATCCTAGGACAAAAAAGTCTAAGTCCAAATTAGTTTCAACATACCCCAAACAGATGCACAACACACAAAAGCCCTCTTGTGCTCTCTTCAACTGCTGCCTGGCATTTAATGTTTTATCCCAACTGTATTTCAACAGAGAAAATGTGTGACAGGAGATTATATGCAGAATTAAAGGAATGTCTTTGACTACCACGCTGCAGGGACTGAAGCATCCCTCATGCTGGGAAAGGCTGAGAGAGCTAAGACTGTTCAGCCAGCCTGGAGAAGTGAAGGATCACAGGGGATCTCATCAATGTGAACAAATACCTGAAGGGAGGATGTAAAGAAGGTGGGACCAGACTCTTTCAGTGGTGACCTGTCACAGGACCAGAGGCAATGGTCAAACACTGAAACAGGAGGTTTCATCCAAACATCAGGAAACACATTTTTTTACTGTGAGGATGACTGAGCATTGGTAAAAGTTGCCCAGAGAGGCTGTGGAGTCTCCATCCTTTCAGGTATTCAAAAGCCATCTGGACATCGTCCTGGGTTACTAGCTCCAGGTAGCCCTGCTTGAGCAGGCGACTTGGACCAGCTGACCTTTCCAACCAGAAGTGTTTTCCAATCTGAACCATTCTGTGACTATGTTGGTATGGAATGTGGTATATTCATGTTTAATGACAACTATTGTAGCTAGTATCCTGGTTTGCTTCAGTTTGGATACTTTCTAAATATTTTCTGTGGTACAGATGTCAATACCTGTTCCAGAACTGAGATCAGAAGTTCTAAACGTTGTCATGAATTTTATAATTTATCAAAAAAAAATACACCAAGGTTATCATTGCCCAAACTTGTCTGAAGTTAAGGCACAAAGATTGGTCCAATTCGTTGTCACAAATGTGTCTGATACATGTGTGAGTGATACCTTTTTGTCATGTTGGAAAAGACAATGAAGCTGGACTTCTCCTTTTGCAAAAGATCACATTCTTCAAGGCAGTATGAATTGGGTCCCTACTATCCTAACTAAACCTCAATCACTTATTCCATGTAAAATGATTTACAACTCTCTGAATGATGCTTTCCTCCTCTCTAAGCATGCCACAGAATGAAATCAACATTATTTGACATGGAGTAAGTTTTATTCCAGACAGGATGAGATAACTGAACTGGGACTTGATAACTATCAGTGAGAGACAACTGGAGCCTGTGGTCACAACATCCTAACTGATTCTTCTTTCCTTTTTTTTTCTTTTCTTTTTTTTTTTTAAGAGGGGGTGATTGAAGCTGATTTTATATCTTGTTACATGTCTTTTTAAAAATATCTATGTGTATCTCTTGAATTGTGCATGTGTTCTGGTGCCAAACATGATTCTAACCATGAGAATCCAGGATTTTTCTCACCAGGGCCCAGCGCAGTCACAATTGAGGAGATATTGAATGTAACTATAGAAACATTTTAGAAATGTAGGAATTGAAACTCAAACCTTGAAACTCAAGATTATTTATTAGTTTGGAATTTTTCATTTATGATCATTTTATTAAAGAGCAATTATAGATTTAAAATTTTCAATAATTTTATTTTTTGCATTACTTTATCTTGCATTCATATAATTTCAAGAATTTTGTTTGCCATATTGGAGTGGGACTTAAATGTGTTTTTAAACACAAAAAACTCAAAAAAGTTAAAAGAAGTGAAATGCAGTGAAGATTTTTGTGGTTTTTAAGCTAATGAAGACTGCACAAAAGATTTTCTAATATTTAGAGTAGGCAGTATGTGTACACATACTGTATTGACATTGATCCTCATTTTATAGTAACTGAATGTAAGAAACGTAGATATAGGTTCAGGTTGGCGAAGTCTTGTCTGTACTGCATAACATAAAACTTATTTTGGAAACATCAAATTCTATACAGTGTCAGCTTCTGGACTTAGATTAAATATCACACTGCATACAATGTGCGTGATAGGGTAAGTTCCTTTTAGCAATGTACTTTATAACAATGTTTTCACCAATTTATTTTCAAATTAGCTTCTTTCTTGCATTTCTCAGCTTGTACTAATCGAGTAATCTCCAAAACTCCATGGGATGTCAATGCTGTTTGGTCTTCCTTCTAGATATTTGATTATTGTGATATTAAAGAGTAGATGTCTTTCCTGTCTGATGTGTAAAACTATTTTAGAGTGTAAGCTCCATGGGGCAGGGAATTTTTAATCACAGATGCTGGAACAGAGGCTGATGTCTTTCAGATGTCATTGACGTATAAATAACTATTAACTAATATGCAATGATTTTAGAACAGTTTCATGTTAAGAATAAATTAATTATAAAAATAATCGTTTCTTCAAAGGAATATAAAAAGTATCTTCAGAAATATAAACCAACATTCAAGGTCTGTATGGTTTTTGCTTAATGGTAAAATACAATCCCATGAGAAATCAGGTAAACAGCTGATGTGAAAAATTAATACAATTTATTCTAAATTGTTGTTCTGGCTTTCTAACAATTCAAATACCTTTTCTTTCAAGTACTTCTGAATTCAAAATATTATTCCTATTTTGCATCCTATAAAAAATAGAGCTTTTCTAAATTGTATTCAAACAGATGCATAGCAAACTAATTAATTCTTAATAGGGGTTCTGTATTCACATGACTAGATAACAATTTCAAAATAAACACTTGCAACATTTCCCCACCTGTATCATTTGACAGACGTATTTGTTTATCACTTTCTCAGTATCATTCAGTAAATAAGATGGTACAATCTATACCTTTTTGTTTCAATATAATTACATTAGAATAAAAAATGTAATTAGATACTAAGTTATTTCTAGTGGTGTGATAGTCACTGAAAACAGAGTGGCACCACATAAGCTTTTCATTTATCATATTTTCTTTTGCTTACTGTTGTTGAACGCTGGCTTTTTCTGAGGATGTATAAATTTCATGTGGTAATGCCCTAAAGCTCATAAAATTTTTGTACATATGTGTGTTAAAACATTCTGTTTGTTATTTCACAGCATTGATTTCCATTAACAATAATAGAAACATTTCAACTAAGTTCAAGGTACTAATATTTCATTTGTAAAATGTATCTTGGCTTGTGTGGACAGAATCCTCATATCAGAAATGCATTCATCTTCTTCATTAGGAAGAGATATGAATTGTGAATATCTTTGTCTGATAGGAGTGAGTGCACAGACCTTTACTGTGCTGAATTAGGAACTCATATAGCAACAAGTGAATGCATTTTGGATATATCTTTTTTTTTCTGTGCAGAAATATTTACATGTTTATAGAAAAGCAGAGCAGAGGAGGAACAGGGATGAATTAATAGACCGCTCTAATAACAAAGACACATCCTGATCACATATTCATAAGACTTATACCATCAGTACAGGTTTTGTCTTTAGATATATGCAACAGTTGTAGCTGGTCCTAGGGAAAGCGTCTGACCCATTCACATCTTTGACAGCAGATAACAGGATATAACAAAGGAAGGGGGATGCCTGATAATGTGTCAGCAGGCAGAGAGTCACAAGGTGGGCAGTACTCCCATGAAGGCAGCAGCAGAAATGTTCATATATTGGAAAAGAATCAGAGGTAATATTATCCTAGACAATTTAGATAGGCTCACACATAATGGCCACATTGTAAACAGCTCGCTTCTCTCCTTCTAAACAAAATTAACATGTTGCTATGGTAGCCAAGAGGAATCCTGTGGTTCTACTTCAGGCGAACTCCCATTGTACTGAGTAAGACATGAGCAAGGACCACAGAAACTAGCCCTGTGATTTCCTGAACTAATCATCTGCCTATGTAAAGCTGCATTACATCTTTGTTTCAGTGGCTCTTGTTGCTTTTTCCAACAAAAATCAAAGTCCTACACTCACAGAATACATTTAACATGAAAATCCTAATAAAATGGCCTCTCTCTGAAAAATATCTGATCTTCTTCAGGTAGCTCTCATTTTACAAATGTCATGGTTATTTCAGCAAAAACACTGATACTTTTATAATTAATAAAAAGGAAATAGAGATGTTAGTCCAAGTAGGTGAAATTCCATCAAGAATTGATAATTATCAATTATCCGTTTAGCTGCCTTATTTCATATTTTACTGCAGTACATTCATTGATATACTTCAGTACCATTTCTTGCAGTGAAACAGATCTTAACAGAATATTTTGCAACCACTATATAAATTAGTATTTCTATTAATATGCACATTGTATAAACTTTGCAATATAGATTACACTATGCACTTGTTGAATTCTAATACTCTTGCAGCTCAGACACACCTCCGTTTGTATGCCACTTCTTTTTGTCCAGGAAGAAAACATGAAAATTATATAAAGGAATTTTCATAGCATTTGCATGAAATCCTTATGCTTGCCTTTCCAGGTCCTGAAGGGGTTTCCAGAATGCTTACAGGCTGACATTTGTCTGCACCTCAACCAAAATTTGCTTCAGAATTGCAAAGCTTTCCGGGGGGCCAGTAAAGGCTGTCTTCGAGCTTTGGCTATGAAATTTAAGACAACACATGCCCCTCCTGGAGACACTTTAGTGCACTGTGGAGATGTTCTCACTGCTCTTTACTTTGTGTCAAGAGGCTCTATTGAAATCCTCAAGAGTGACATCGTTGTAGCCATTCTTGGTAAGCAGATCATTATGAAGCATGTTAAAGGAGTCAAAGGTTTGGAAAGAAATATTAGTTGTTAGTCCTGGAGAAGAAAAATTGTAAATGTTTTACTTGCTGTTATTTAAAATCAAGCAAAGAAATAATTTAAGAAGAAAAGTCTGTAATAATTCATATACACCACAGCGCTCACAATTTTGAATATCTAAAGATTTGTCTTGAGTCAGATTTCTCCCTAGGTAAATGGTAAGCTGTAAGTTGAGGCAAGCACATATCCAATTGCTCCAATTCTGATTATTCTGCAAGATCCAAAGTCAAGGACACCCTTTTCTAGAACAGTAATAAGGGTATGAAGAGATATACACTGCCCAATATGCTAACTGGAGGAATCTGCTTTAGGCATTCAAAATGCTTCCTAGAGGCTTTCAGAAATGTGTGTTTCTGTTCATTAGGCATATAGAAAAAGAAGATAATAACAGAATAATCTGACTAGGTGTAATAACACCAGTGTTTCTGCTATATTTCCTATTAACATCTTTTTTGTATAGCGTGATGAGTTACTTGTTTTCTTTCCTAATGAAATTGGCTCAAGGCAATGTTCAGTCCATTTGGGAGTACACCTGTAACTGATGATAACTCTTATGTGAAATCATTAATTCTACATTAGCTACAGCAATTTTAGAAGTAAAAGAACTAAAACTCTAAACTACAGATTTGTTTCTCCAATTTTATGTTATATAATCAGAATGCAAGGAGTAATTGAGTAGATGAGTAAGGATTTTGCTGTACAGAAGCCTAAACTACCTGCAATATCATTCATATGTTGTTCTTTCTGTTTATTGGTCACTGTAGGAACTCAGAGCCAGAAAAGTAGCTGAAGCAAGATGTGAACTGGTGGCAGTATGTTGCTATTAGTCCACTTTGATTGATTATTCTGCTAGTACTTTGCAGAGTGGATATGTGAGCAGAAGAACAAATACGTGTCTAAAGCAGTCTTTCCCTAGATGCAGATAGCATTATCAGGATAATTTGTCATCTCATGCTGTTCCAGCTAGGTCAGCTTTAGGCACAAGCAGAGCAGGAAGCATGCAAGTATAACACTGTGAGGTTTTTACTTACCTGTCTTTCCCTGATTATGAGCAGTGTGGTTCATCAAGGAGTTCATCTCTTACATCAAAAATGTGTAAATTTCTATAGCTTCCACAATCAAGAAAAACTGACAAGTTTATTAATTCATTGATTTCTTCCTGAGCCAAGGATGCAGACTGGTCAAGTTTTCATGTTATGCACATCAGTTATCAGTTTCATGTTATGCAACATTCCTGTGGCCTCACACTGCAGCACAAATCCAGGCATTTGCAGGGCAGTGCCACTATATCTCTTCCAGCCTACAGCTGCTCACACCAGAGGCTGCAGTTTGGAGCCCCACTCTCTTAGGGAATGATAGGTCAGACAGAAAAACAGGCGTGCACAACTGCAGCCAAAAGAAAATGCTCTATGAGCCCACATCCGCTGCATGACCCATGAGGCAGGATAGCTGGCTCCAGTTAGAGTCTATGGCATCTTGAAATATCTGAAAAAAAGAATAGAAGATACTGCAAATTAAAATTGCCCTGCAATGAAATCAAAAAAACCTAACAAAGTTTATCAATACTTAGCCAAACATTTTTAATTAATTCCTCTTTCTGAAAAATGTACACACGGAAATGGATGTGAAAACTCTCAATGCTTTGCCCTCTGGATCTGAAAAGACTTCAGTACAACAGAAGTAGAACGGATGAAGTTTTAACCCTCAAAAAGTATTGCAACTTCATCAAAGAAACCAAAGAGTTCTGAGAAGTGTTGAGGATTTCCCCTCCCAGTTTTTCTCAAATCATCAAGCATTGTCTGATGTGGATGAGTTAAGTCTGATCAGCACTGACATGACAACAGTGATTCTGTGTCAAATCCTTAGAAAACAAAGTGCCTCTGGAATCTACCATCTCTTTCGGCTTTGCAGACAAGATATAAAAATACTGCAACCATCTCAATACTCTTATTGCAGAGAAGGTATTATATGCCTTGATCAGGGATCTCTGCATTCATAAACATCTAGTCCAGCAAGACCATACTGGCCAATGCCTGTTATCTCACTGACTCCTGTTACATTTCATTCCTTTAACTCTCTGTTACATCCACCAAACTGCATTTGATGAAAGAAAAGCACTAGGGTTTGATCTAAAGATGTAGAGATGAAAAAATGATCACTTCTGTTGGCAGTTTATTTCCTTAGTTAATCATCTTTATTTTTAAAAATGTGTGTTCTATTTCCAGTATGAAATTATCTTTCTTCAATTTCTTTCTATTGGATCTTGCTAGGAATTCCTTCTCATATTTTAGAAGCCTTGACTAACAAGTAATTTTTCCTCTCTAAAGAATATATGCAATATAATCAGAACATATATAAAAAACATAATTCCTGTGTTCTTTAAGATCTTCACTGTAAACCAGCCCTTATTTTTTTTCATTTTTTAGCTGCTTACCCAGTCTTCAGCTTCGTTTTTAGAAATTGGAGAAACCAGAATTACTCTTCGTAACATAGTGTAAAACTCACAAATGTTTAACAGAGAGGCAAAATACCCCCTGCATTCTTTTCTACCAGGCTGGTGTTTCTCCCTTGCTGTGGCCACTGTTCTTTTCCACAAGTGTTGTCTTAGCTGTGCCTCAAGCCCCCTTTGGAGGTAACCCCTGACACCCTCACTTTAGAGCATATTTTCACTGGTGTGTGGCGGCAGCTGCTCTGCATTGGCGAAGGTCAGCTCAAGATTTGGTGAAAATTAGCAATTCAATAGAGACAACAATTTGAACAAACAAGTAATGTGAATGCATCAACATTGATTGGAAGAATTGTAATGGCATCAAAACAGAGGCAGCCAGGCTTAAAGAGCTTCTTCAAAACAGCTTCTGCATCTTGGAAGTTTTGCATTGCCTCTGAAAAATATAAAAACTGAGTAGTCTTCTTCTAAAATCTATTTTAAGTATGGTCAGTTCCTTCATGTAATTCTTTAAAATATTATATTACAGGCCAGATATATATTGTACTGGACTCAACAATAGAAATGGCATCTTTGTTTTTCCTAACAGTATGATTTAAATCACCAAATAATGATTTTTACAATAAAGGACAAAGGAAACTGCTCTATTCAAGCTGTTTTGATGAAACTGAGGAAAAATTATGATGAAACTAGATTTTTCTTTCACTTAGTCCAGTTCTATGCCTATGTATTTTTACTGATTTCACTTTTAATATTCAATAAGAATACTTTTTCTTTACAAAAATACATGTGCAGTGGTAATATGATGGTATCACTTCATGTAAAATCAAGTATTCTATGCCACTATCATAAAGCAATACATCATTCAAATTAATGGCTTATTCATGTTTAAAATAATAATCTCCATCTACTTTTCTTTCTGCAGGGAAGAATGATATTTTTGGAGAGATGGTACATCTTTATGCAAAACCAGGAAAGTCAAATGCGGATGTGAGAGCTTTAACTTACTGTGACTTACATAAGATCCAGAGAGAAGATCTACTTGAAGTTTTGGATATGTACCCTGAATTTTCTGATCTTTTCCTCACCAATCTAGAACTGACTTTTAATCTGAGAGATGAAACTGCAAAGGTACATATAATAAGCGATTTTTTTTTCCTTCCTACTGGGCTGAATCCGTCCCACATTAACAAAACTTAAAAATAACATTTGAAAAACCAAGGTTACAAAATTTAAAAGCTAAAATCCTGCAGTCAAATCCTATATTAAAAATATACTCACCTGATTGGTCCTACTGAAGGCAGTTAAACACAGCAGAAGTCAATGAAATTATTCAGATGATGTTAATCTAACAGGATTTGGGTCTATATTTAAATAGTATTAAAGCTTCACCCAGGGGGATTTTGTTAAAGCCATAGAAAATATGGCTTTTTTCAGATGACTGTAGCCTAGGTCACCACAAGGGGAACTTTTGACACTAAATATAATTGTACATTTGTAAAATAAGGATAAATCTGATTATCCAGTTTCATTCTGTATCTAGCAATAAAAAATATTTAATTATCTTTCAAACATGAATTGTTAATTCTCTTATCTTGGAGTGCACTCTACCTGCTAGAAGACTAAAAACTTGCAAGGGCCTTTTCAAATTCCACTCAAGTCTTCAGATTTGCAAGGATTTCTTGGTCTCTTTTTACCACAGCGACTGCTAACTGTCCCATTTTGCACAAATTGCATCTTCAGGAAAGTCAAAAAATTGTCACTGTTTTCTTATTTCGGACTGACAGGGTTAGTCTGATTTGGGAAATAAAGTGGAGGTTTGACCAAAAAGGGAGTGGGAAAAGACAATTGCCCAGCTTGTGCTGCTGAGGCTACAGCCTTCCCTACAAGGTTGCAGGTGCCACCAGACAGGGACTGCACTGCCCACAGAATGACTAGTTTACTTCTCATTATTTCTGAGGTACTGTTGTTTTGTGGTTCCCAACTATACTTAAAGGAAAACCAGAAGTTCAGTGAGAAGGAGCTAACATAATTTGGCCTCAAAGGCCTTCTGAGAAACAAAGAGACAAAGATCACTAAGTTTTAGTCTGCAAATGATAGGGACATCTTCAATAATTGCATATTTAAAAAAAAAATAAAACAAATAAAACTTCTGACAGGAAATATCACTGCTTTTTATGATGAATCTTTTTTAATAAAAGATAGTTCTGAAAATAAAAGGTCAATTATATTTTTTATTTTCAGCTATCCTTTTGTATGTATTGTAAAGGTCATAATTATTAATTACATGTGAAATACAATACAATGAGTGTATAGTCTAGAGCTAAATTTAAGTTAAAAGTGAATGTCCACACATTTGAAAAATTCCTGGAGTATAAATTCACATTAATGATTTTAATCTGAGCAATTATTTCCTGCAGTTACAATGTCATCAATATTTTATCATTATTTCTTTCTTAGATTTGATAAAATTTTAAAAAAAAATTCCTCTTTTGTGGTGTAAAACACAAAGAAAGTTCACACTGCTTATTCTTACCTTAGAAATTCATCTGTTGTTATGTCTTACGGCTGTACCAGCCACTGAGAAAAAGTCGCTATTCTTTGCAGAGGCAAGGAAGGGAACAGAGGCTCACTCACGCTTCTGAGCTTGCAAAATCACAGGTTTTAGCAATTCCACTTATTTGCCACTGTCCATTACAATCCAGAAAATCATCCCCCAAAAGATGCAATGAGCACACTCTCATCTTCGAAACATCACTCATATCTAAATTTATTATCTGAATAATAGATGCTTCTTCCTCAACTTCTGCTCCTGTCCTCCTATTTGTGTAAAAGTACATTTCCCTTCCTGCAGTTTTTCTACCAGTGGGCCACCACTGAAGCACGTTACTCACCAGGTTTACAATGAAGGGAATAGAGAAAGATGCAAATACTTCCCACTTCTTTCCCTCTGCCCTTCTCCCACATGCAAATCTGCTTACTTGAGTGGTATGGGAAACTTCACTAGCCCAGGGGAGGGAAGTAGTTTAAAGCTAATGCCATGGGTATGTGCACGAAGACTACAAGTACTGTTATCTTTGCTTATTTGTAAATTTCTCAGTTTTAAATNTAAAATGGAAAAAAAGCACTAGCCTGTAAGATGGACAGAAAAAGGTAAAAATTGGGTTCTGGTATGGAAATAACTACCTGAATGATCTAACTCTGATAGAAAAGACGGAAGGAAGGGTCTAGAAAGATGAAATAATGAGGGGTAAAGTGCCTGATGCTTGTCAGCCATGCATTTACTGTTGTAAAATATAACCTTTATAATAATTCCCATGTAGTTACATATAAAAATAATTAAAATCAGTTACTGCATTATTTCTTGCAATAGTACACATTCTCTTTTAGAGGTTATTTAACCTTTTTCATTAATTTTCATTAATTTCTCTAAGATTACTTAAACAACATCTGTGCAAGTACATGGAAGCTGGTAACACATGAACACATGTATTTCCATGTAAACTTATTATCAGGTTAATTTTATTTCACCATGAGGTGGTGACATTATTGGTTTTGGTCAATTTGCATAAACTTTTTAAGGTTAGTCTTGGGCAATACCATTAGCTGAGAATGGAGAGATTGATGCAGATTGTTATATTGCCTTTCTTAAAGCTTGAACATGATCAATCACCTTTTGCAAACCTGCCCTCTTTAGATGGGACTAATCTGTCATTTTGTTTCATATTTCATTAAACAAGTCTGACCTCGTAATAAGATCACAAACTACTAATGATACGGATGGAGATAACTGCAAACTGCGAAGACGGAAATTGTCCTTCCAAAGTGAAATAGAGAAAGGTAATTAACTTCGTTTCTTACGCAGACAGCACTGCCTCATTATTCATTGGTATTTCACTTGGTAATGCTGGGTGCATTAGAGTCCCATGCTGGCTGTTACTGTAGCAGCCCTTGAGAATCCAGCTAGGCAGCAAAAATTCTCTGTGCATTACCCCCTGTATGCTCATATATAATGATAAGATACATGTTTCACTCTTTCATGACTTCACATCTATCTGTGCAGAGCTGTTCAAACATTAAGCTACCTTACTGCCTTTGAGATAAATATTTATGTCTGTTATCTCGTAAATAATATTTATTTTATGAGATGCCATGTTTTAAACTCTTTGGAGAACCTAGTCTATTGGATTATTTGATTTCCTCAGAAAAGTGCTTTGTTGAATTTGATGCTAGGTAGTGTTTCTCTCTGGAATTAAAATATTTTAAAATTTAAAAATTTAAAATATTTCAGCATACAGTAGATTCTCCGTAGCCTGATTTTTATTCATATGGTAATGTGTAAAAGGTTGTCCTGGCAAAAGTTCAGGTAATGTTTCACATGCTTACATTCACCTTAGTGGCTTTCAGGACTAATGAAGGAAAATCCAGTGAAATAGTAAACCATTTCATCAATATTCAGTGCTGCTAAATACCAGGAACTGTAGATGGTAGCTATGGCCAAACAGCAACAGTCGCAAAGACAGCTAAACTGATACTCATAGGATTTCCATTTTTGTGTTGGAAAAACACAATTCCTTGAATAACATCAAACGTTTATGGTCAAACAGTTTGTCTGGCAAATTACTGTTTCTGGTATGCCTATCTTTCACATTCGACATTTAATTTTCAATCCTACATGCAGCATAATACCAATTTATAGAGTTGGCAGAGTAGCTGATAATAAATGGGAACACTTTAAACATACATAGCAGGTAGAATGTTCGATGAAGGAAGGCTCTAATCCAGAGTGTGGCTATTCAGAACAATGACATTGGTGTTTGATCAGAGAAACGTTTTTAGGGCAGGAAGCCAAGACTGACAACAAAACTGTCAGAAAAATGTCCCCTTGAAATATTCAATCTGCTTTTCACAAAGAATCTGTTGACAGAAATGCTTTGCCTGACTAACCTTCACATTTCTTATGATAAAACATATGCTGCTACCTAGACAAGATGGAAGTGATCTTTCATGTCATACATGCTGCAGAATTACAAATTGACTACTCAGGTGTCAATGTGGTTCCAAGACCCCTAGGCTTTTATCATTCCTGCCCAGTTGACTACATTGAACATCTTTGAAACATTCATTTGCACTACTTTTGAAAGAATATCATTTCCCACTGTTTTAGTTCTGAAAAAAATACTTCCACCATAGGGGATGAAGAGACAAGACTGACAACGAGCTCCTTAGCCCTGTCAGTGATTGTATGGCACCTGGTAATGTATGAGTTAGACAGAAGTGAAGAATGTTGGAAGTCCATCTGAGGAAAAGATGAAATTATGAGAGTCCTTTGCCAAAAACTGTGTATACTTTTGGCCCTGTGGCTTACTTCCCTTGTCTGGTCTCTGTTCAGAGTCCCTACATGTTCCCATAGCCACAGCAAGCACCTCATAGTCATAGATCTTCAGTGTTCTTTTCTGTGGCCCAACATATATCCTTTATGAGACTGTAGAGTACTAGAGGTACTACTGGCTTGTAAAGTAATATTCTATTGATTTCAACCCTTTAAATGTAGAAGGGAGCGAGATCATATTTTGATCCAGCATGTAATGATAAATATTTGGGGATAATCCTGCAGAGCTTTTCAGAAGAACTGGAGTAGAAAAGACAGAGTTCCTGAACAAACAGCTGGCAGATACATTTCTGTCCACAGTATGCCAAAAGATTAAAAAAAAAAAATGTGTTGTCTGACTAATTTTAGCAATCATATTTTGGTTTCAGAACTACAGTTTGAACAGGATAGAGACACCCGGCATTCTCATTTATATTTTCTGATATTTTATTTTGTAATTACTTGGGAGGTGCTCCTGAAATGGTCTTCTTGCTGGCATTCTTTACTTTCACCTGTTGGCCTGCCAGCATATTATGCAGCTTGAAATTGTAGTGTTTCCATCTTTAGTGTGATCATCAGGGTTTTTCTCCATTTTGGAGTGCTAAAAATGGGATTGTGTTATCTCAGCCTTTAGTTCATGCTAGCCTGATTTAGACCTTGTTGCCATGGTAACTTCCTGTGCCAGTTTTATCAGGGGTTAAACCAAAATCAACAGAGCTCTCTGTTATGCATCTGCAGTGAGTACCACTATTTTTCCAATTTCCTTCTCACTCAACATATACATATTTCCATCTTTTCTTACCTGTGTCAGTGAAAATTGATCTTAGCTTGTAAGGCTAGTAAGGGCTTCTGTCATAACATGATTTTAAAGGGTACAAGACTATTCAAGGAGCCAGCTCATTCTCTGGCTTCCAAAATGGGTTGCAATACCACAAGAGGTCCCTTATGGAAATTAATATACACACTAGATGCTGGTTTATACTTGTCCCCACCCAATTCATTGCAAGCCTTTCAGAGTACCAGGTGATACTTCTTGCACTAGTGCAGGTGCAGACTTAGCCAGTTGCCATAGATGCTTGACAGTAAGCCAAGAAACTCTCTTTGTGACTACTTAAAATTAGCAGCATTCCTGCCTGGCAGTTCCAAACAAAGCTCTCAGCTGGGTTGGCAATTTAGTGTCCTGCTGAAAACTGAGAGACAACGACCTGCTCCATCTACATTCAGTTGTCATTTTCTGCAGTGTAACTTAATGGTTCAAAAGCAGGAAGTTTTCCTCGGAGCTGGCCCTCATTGGCCCTGCTCTATAGGATGGAGGGAAACTTCCAGAGGCTTCCAACAGAAGCTAATCTTCCTCTTATATAAAAAAAAACCCTAACCAGATAAACCCATGACATTCTCCACCCCTCGCCACTGCGTGAGAAACATTTTTAAGAATATTAAACTCTACATACACAAAACTAACCATTTACTAAAACAGAATATAACAAAAAATTAGTAACAACACCCTAACACCAAACTTAAATGAGCAATCCACACAAGATCCACCCCTTGTACTTCACTACAACTACAGCAAAAATTATCTATGATCATTTTCAGTCTGGTTTGCCCGAGATCAAATCCTCAAAACTCACTCCCGGGTTTCGGCACCAAAAACTGTCGTGGTTTGACCCACGATAAATGCCTGATGTCCAGCAAAACTCCTTCAAGGCCTCCCCCCACCCCCTTTCACCTTCCAGAGGGAAGAAAGAAAACCAGCTAGTAATTTACAGCTAGAGATAACAACCAAAAGGGGAGCTTTGATTAATACCACGGGCAAAGCAGAACTTAGAATAATGCTTAAATTTATTACTAACAAACTAAAAACTAAAACTAAGAAATAAAAACAGGTTAGAAACACTTTCCCACCACCACCCCTTGATCTGTCCATGCCCCCTCCTTTCCCTGATGGTGTGAGGGACAGGGGAATGGAAGGTTTACAGTCAGTTGTTGCTGGGTCAGCCATTCGCAGATCTAAGTCCAAAACTCGAGCAACAGTTCTGTCTCAGGGGGTTTTCCTGTGGGCTGCAAAGGGGACAGTTCGCTTCACCACAGTCATCACCACGGTCACAGGGGAATTACAACTTTGAGTCCTTCCCCTGCGCTCCGTGGGGTCCCCCCCACGAGAGAGAGATCCTCTGCTCTCTCGTGGGTCATTCCATGGGGTGCAGTCTCTCACGAAAAACTGCCTGTACCTACTTAGTATGGGATTCTCCCTTCATGGGTCTCAGCCGCAAATCTCTGCAAGGCTCTGCTCCACCTTGGGGAGTCTCCTGCTCAGCGTGGGTCCTCTCCCTCCGTGGGTCTCCGCTGCAAATCTCTGCGAGACTCTGCTCCAGCTTGGGGGGTCTCCTTCTCAGCGTGGGTCCTCTCCCTTTGTGGGTCTCGGCTGCAGATCTCTGCAGGGCCTCTGCTCCACCTTGGGGGCTCCTCTTGCTGAGCGTGGGTCCTCTCCCTCTGTGGGTCTCAGCTGCAAATCTCTGCACGACTCTACTCCACCTTGGGGGCCTCCCACGAGGTAACAGCTTCTTTCATGCCTCCCCCTGCTCCGACAGGGGGGTTTTTGCACCCCGATGGATCCCATGGACTTCGAGGGGACAACTCGTAATCACCATGGTCATCACCAACGTATTCAGGGGAAAATAGTTTTAAGTCCACTCCCTGATCCGTGGGGTCCCTCCTCCTCCTTCTCCTCTTCTCCTCCTGCACTGACCTTGATGTCTGCGTTGTGATGTTGTTAACCCATGGCTGCCCAATTCTAACTGCGCCACAACTTCTTAAATATGTTTTCACGCAGGGGCGTAACTTAATGGTTCAAAAGCAGGAAGTTTTCCTCGGAGCTGGCCCTCATTGGCCCTGCTCTGTAGGATGGAGGGAAACTTCCAGAGGCTTCCAACAGAAGCTAATCTTCCTCTTATATAAAAAAAAACCCTAACCAGATAAACCCATGACAGTTGGCAATTTAGTGTCCTGCTGAAAACTGAGAGACAACGACCTGCTCCATCTACATTCAGTTGTCATTTTCTGCAGTGCAGAATACAATTGTTTCTTGACCATTTCCCACTTTCCTCTAGCAGTTCTGTGGGAGTTAGCTAATTTTGAGGGAAATACATTCAGGCAAAAAGTTTCTGTTGCCCTGCTAGTTCCAAGTGCAGATCTATTATCCCCTGCTGAATGGGACATCACTAGAGTTGTTTACATCAATATGAAACCAAATATGCAGGTGAAAAATGCAGAGTGTAAGTAGGCTCAATGAGAGCCTGAAAACTTCAGACTGAAAAGACTTCTCTGAATTTCAAGCATTATCACTTCTTCTAGCATCTTTTTAAATTTTTGTTAACATTGGCTCTAAAATATTAATCTTTTTGGGATGGCTCCGGTGTCAATTGGCCCAGGAACCTCATAACAAGGAAATTTTAGTTCCATGGATATGATTTTAAAAGGTCACAAAACAAAGTTCTCACAAAATCTTGTTACACCGGGTCTTGCACTTGCCCATGCTGACACAGGCTGTAACAATTGAGTGGGATATAAAATACGTCTTGAAATGTTTCATTTTTAGAATATTTTTAACTAAGTAAACACATAGAGTGCCTAATTTTAATTTTAAAGGTTATGTTTCCTGACCAAAATTTTTAAAAAGTGTCTACAAATCTATTCTCAAAGTAAGCACAGAAGCCAGAGTTCTAATAAACTTCTAATTGATCCCTGATTAGTACAACTACCTTAAGTATGCATTGCTTGTAGGTATTCCTCAGGCTAAGAAGCCAAAACGTATTACCACAGCTTTATTACACAAGGTATAGATATAGATAGAGAATACAAGGAAACCTTTCAGGAACTGGTTCTTCTGCCTAAAACTATGAAGTGGAGTGGTACCAAGAGAATGGGGTAACACCCCCTGCCCCTGTTCTTTCCCATTCTTGTCCCCATTCCCCAGCTTATTTGTTTAAATGGTTACTTTATGAATTGATGACTCAGTCAAGTACTGTGTCCCCAGAAAGAAAGTAGGGTAAGAATCTGGAGAAAAATTCAAGATGTTACTTAACTGTGTTAAACTGTTAGCATTATGCTGATGCAGTTGGCTTGGGCTTAATTAGAAAAGAGTTTCTAATATTCAGCCAGAGTCCAATATTCAGAGGTCCTTAAATAGCCAGGAAAAAACTATGATATTGGCAGGCAGCATATGCCTCGAAATGAGACCTCGTGTCCCCAAAAGCTTACCTTAAGCATGAAAGCTGCAAGAAAAAATTACCTGGTCATCAGAGAGCCCATCAGCACAGTGTTCCATCTGGTCCTATTATTGTTATTGTAATTGCTGTTACCACAGTGCCTAGGATCCACCTCAGGGAGCTTCCACAGGAGTGTCTTTTTTGCAAGGGTTGCTCCCACAGAGGCTGTTTCCAAAAGCCAAATCTGATCAAAATGTTGTGTGCAGTCGCACATACCTATAGCCATACTTTGGAAAAAAAAAATTAGTAATAATAGTGCTACACTGAAAGCTACATTCATAGTAAAAGAAAAGAGAATTCTATGCTTGATAGGAGAACTGCTCTGACCTTTAATTCTGAGGTGCATGGTTATAGTGGTTATAATTTTAACTTCTGATTTTTTTTAAGTATAGCACTATTTCCTGATGTATAAATTAAGAATTGTCCTTCCATCATTATCTAATTAGCATTAAGGTTGATACAAAACCAGACAGAGCAAAGAAAATGCAGACAGAAGGCTGTCACTCCATCCCTAGCATTTCATTGTACTGAAAATTACACAAAAGAATAAATGAAAGATTTAATACTCACTTCAACTTCAAAATTCCTGGTGTTTTAAATGTGTCTCAAATTCAGTTACTCAAAAGTAGCTCTTTTCTAAGTCCATTTAAAAATTGGAATATGGATCCTTACAGAGAAGTTACCCAGACTTCAGTCCATGATGGTGGGAAGAGGATTCAGTTCCCTATTCTGTTCCTTATTTCCAGAAACACCCAAACCTTTGCAGCTCAGAGAGGAAACACAGCAAAGGAAACATTAACTCACCAAGTTCTCACAAGCAGCACTGATATAGGCCAGTAATTCAAACAGCTCTCTCTGGTACAGTTAATTTCTGCCACCATCACTATCCAAGGTACTGGAACCTTTCACCAAAATTGTCAAAACTTGATTTAACAATGGAATTGCAATAGTTTATATTTACATCTATCTATACCCATAGTATATATACCCTGTGTAGACTTAGTACCTCTCAAATTATGAATGAAGTTGGAATTAAATAAAGCTTCTGTCATTAAAAACAATCACAGAAAAAGAACTACAAACATTTTTATTACTGAGCAAAGAAAATGGTTTAGCCTTCTTAAAATATTTCAAGTACTACTTTACTTGGGAATAGGGATCTTCCTGCATAGTTACTAGACAGACAGCATTTTTCCTTGGTGTTAGTCAAATACCACACACATATCTGACAGTACATTTGTAAGTAGGGGGTCCTACTGATAGGTGGAAAATTTGAAGGGAAACTTAATGAGTAGAAGTGAGGAAGAATGAGGAAAACAAATATGTGCTGAAGCACATATTTCCCACAGTTTCCACAGCTCCAGTTTTAAGTCTCTGGCATAGTTTCAAATTTTGAGGTCTAACAGGTCTACAGACATCTACTTGAAGGTGCTGAAGCAGGACTTCTAGATACACAAATTCATGTGCCTGGTGGAACTTCAGACAAATTATGGATTCACAGAATCACAGAATATGCAAAGGTGGAAAGGACCCACAAGGATCGTCGAGTCCAACTCCTAGCTCTGCACCCATCTCCAAGAGTCACACCGTCTGCCTGAGAGTATTCTCCAAATGGTTCTTGAACTCTGTCAGGCTTGGTGCTGTGACTACTGCCCTGGGGAGCCTGTTCCAGTGGGTAAAGAACCTTTTCCTAATACCCAAACTAAACCTTCCCTGACACAACTTCAGGCCATTCCCTTGGGTCCTGTCACTGGTCTCCACAGAGAAGAGATCAGTGCCTGTCCCTCCCCTGCCCCTCAACAGGAAGTTGTAACTGCACTGAGGTCTTCTCTCAGTCTCTTCTCTAGGCTGAACAGACCAAGTACCCGCAGCCACTCCTCATACAGCTTCCCCTCAAGGCCCTTCACCATCTTTGTTGCCCTTCTTTGGAAACTCTCTCTAAGTTTAACATCTTTCTTATATTGTGATGCCCAGAACTGCAAACAATATTCAAGGTGAGGCCGCCCCAGTGCAGAGCAGAGCAGGACAATCCCCTCCCTCGACCAGCTGGCAATGCTTTGCCTGGTGCTCCCAAGGACAGGGCTGACCCTTCTGGCTCCCAGGGCACTGCTGACTCAGATTCAACTTGCCATTGACCAGGATCGTCAGGTCCCTTTCCATGGCACTGCTCTCCAGCATCTCATTCCCCAGTCTGTCCATATATTCAGGGTTGCCTCATCCCAGGTTACAGAATCTGGCAGTTTCCCATGTGGAACTTAATGTGGTTGGTGATTGCCCAGCCCTCTCATTTGTCCAGGTATCTCTGCAGAGCCTCCCTGCCCTTGAGGGAGTCAACAGCTCCTCCCAGTTTTGTGCCATCTGCAAACTTGCTGAGTATCTCTTCCAGTCCTGTATCCAAGTCATTTACGGAGATGTTGAAGAGCACAGGGCCGGAGATGGAGCCCTCTGGAACCCCTCTGGTGACAGGTCACCAGTCTGATGTCACCCTCTTCACTATTGCCCTCTGTGCTCAAACCATGAGCCAGTTGCTCACCCCCCACATGATGTGTTTATCCAGCTGGATAAACAGAAGGATTCTGTGAGAGACAGTATGGAAAGCTTGACTGAAATTCAAAAAGATGACATCAACTGGCTTCCCTTGATCAGCTAGGTGCGTTACCTTGTCATAAAAAGAAATCAAGTTTTATAAGCAGGACTTTCCTCTCATGAAGCCATGCTGGCTGTGATCAGTGACTGCGTTGTCTTTCAGGTGTTTCTCAAGACCTCCCAGCATAATCTCTTTCATAACTTCACCAGGCACTGAAGTGACAGGCCTGTAGTTTTTTGGGTTCTCCTTCTTGCCCTTCTTGAAAATCAGGACAATATTCGCCAGCTTTCAGACAACTGAGACTTCTCTGGATTCCCAAGACTGCTCAAAAATCATCAAGAGAGTTTTTGCAAAGACATCAGCAGTTCTTTGAGGATTCTGGGATGAATCCCATCAGGACCAACAGATTTGTAGAGATCCAGCTGGAGCAACACCTTATGAAGCATACTGAGAGACCCCCTTTAGTGCTTGTTTCCTCCAGTTTTGGCACACCATCCCATGACTCATCACTGGCAAACCTGGTTTTGTCCCTTTCCCCCTTCCAAGCTAGTTTAAAGCTCTGTCAGTGAGCCTTGATAGCTCCTGCACTAAAACTCTTTTTTGCCTCTGAGAAAGGTTTAACACTTCTTAAAAGTATTTTCTTTTTTCTCCAGTATTTTTTTCCCAGAGATGTATAGGTAATGTGTGGATTTTGGAGCAAGCTATGCTTTCAGAAGGCACTCAAAAATGTTTATGAAGGCAGTACTTGTCAATTTACCTGTTCACGAATCATGACCTGAGATGATCAGGTCAGCAATAGAAGGCTGTCCTGACAATGGGCAAATTTCTCTTCAGACAAAAAAGTGATAGAATACTTTGCTCAAGTCGTTAATCTCTTCCATTTCATATGAAATGGACTTTCAGATGACCTTTCCTGGAACATGTTCCTTGTCAGGACATGAGTTGAGACTGGCTTGACAAACATCCAGATGTCACCACATGCAGTGTCAGAACTCTGAACCTGACTATAGGCCAATTTGATTCTGAGAGACAAGAGCTCAATCACTAAAATTCAAGGTTTATAAAAGTCTTAGGTTGGTTAAGTGGATTCAGGGTAAGTTATATTGAGGAGGGTTAAATATCTCTATAAACAAGACCAAAATCAGATTTCAGACAAATTTGCTGGTAGCAAGGGTAGAGTAGCTCTCATTTCAAATGTTGCATACAAAATGAAGACCTGAATTTTATCTATCCCTCATAATGTGTTTGTCAAGATTATGGGGATTATGTCCTTCTCCCACTGGAAAAATATATCCACTAAAGTTCCTCATACTGTGTACAATAAGACTTTCCAATATTTTATTTCATGTATGGTGTTTCATATATTGTTACATGTTCTATTTCATATAACAATTTTGCTTTTATAACAATATATCTTACAGGAATACAATTCACTGTAACTTTTTTCTTTTATTCTTAGATAAAGGAACAATATGGCAAAAAGGTTCACCATGTTGCTTCACCATAGCAACACTTATCTACTGAGCGACCCAGACACAGTTGCTTTTTATTTTCATGTTTACAAGCAGTCAGCCTCCTCCTTTTTGATACCCTTCCATTAGCCAGTCTATTAGAAGGCACTCAGCTATATTTAGAAATGTGCTCCATACTAGTCACATTCAAATACGTATGAAGCAAACAGCAAGAAGAAAACAAATAGGGAGCATTTTAATTAGCAGTTTAGTGAACTCCTGCTCCACAGTACCAATAATTTTTGATATTAGATAAATATTACAATGTTCTTACACCGCTATGTGAAAAGCAGTGATTTCAGGAATTAAGATTACCATTTTCCCTGACTGATTTTATGCTGCTTCTCATCTATATGATGAAAAACATAGGCATGGTTTGAACATCAGCATTCAAATTATGCATCAAAAGCTTTTGATTTTTTGATGTCTTTGAAATTTTGTACCTTTTCAGCCCTGTTTGTGGATTTGTATTTAATGTACTATCTGAAATACCTGGTCACTGACTTTTCCTTCAAAATATTAGCTGCCTGTGCTGTATGGGTGGGCACATAGGTGTTTTTCTGCTCTCTAACAAGGTAACAGATATTTTTTAATTAAGTAATACATGTCAAATAGTCATGATGGAAAGTAAATACTTTGTTCATACATGGAAAGGCAGATTGACCACCACAGGAATATTTGTGAGCATCACACAAGAAAGAGCATGCAATAGTGGAATGAAAATACTTGCTGTGAATCTAAAGATGGCCAGACCTTTCAAACCATTAATTATCCTTCCATCCAAGTCACAGAGTGCTTTCTCCTTACCAAAGAATGCACTTGGTGTAGAGTAAAATAATATGGTAGGTTTTTTCAAAGGTGTCATTTCTGCTGAACAGATTTACATTTATGCAGATCATGTTAATGATGAGGATTATCTGGTTTATGGTTTGGAATAAAAATTGTTTTCTGTGGGACTGAGGAAGTCATTCACCTCACTTCCTGCACAAAACTGAATTTGTCTTGGCTTATTACGACACTTTTTACTGGATGGCCGAAAAGGGCATAAAAATCTACCACCTTCTGAAACATTAGGCTACATAGTTAGCCTGATTAAGTATGACAAATTCCAGTTAATGAAATTACAGCAATATTAAACAATGCTGCTCCATGTGTAATATATTACTGACACTTTCACCAATACTGTTTGCAGCAGACTAATACATTAAGAGAAAATGCGTCTAGATCATGCCAACTGGCACTGTCTCAATAATGCAAAATTTCAATACTACATACCATGTCACACAAATGAAACCTGTCTGATCTCTGGTAACCATCCCACTTAGCTGGATTTTAATGCCAGTATTTCTGCGAGTCAGTGTCATTGGTATATGACCCAGACTTGTGACAACCCCATTTCTTCCATTCCTTTGCCAGTGCACGCACAAAAAGCAGGACACAATCCTTCTGATAATTACATTGGAAAATTTGGAATTTCCAGATAGCAAATGTCAGAGGACATTTGTAAACTTGGCAGGCATCCAAAAAACATAACAGGCTAAGCCAAGTCTCATAAAGAGTGTAAACTATGTTTGTACATGTTTGGTAAAGGAGGAAGTTACAAAATAATCATCTTCAGTAAAACATAGTTTCTAGCAATCAGAATCAGAGAGTGAAACTTATCTTACTGGAAGAGGAAAGAGGAAGAATTAGAATTTGGGGCGGGAGGAGGTAGGGTTTAATGGTTGCATTTGGAAGCAGAATAGAAAGAAAAAAAAAGAAACTTTTTGAAACCAGGAGTCTGTGTGACAGAAAGTGAACTTACCCCTACACACACAGATAGAAAACATCTCTTATGGAAAATTCATTCCAAACCAATGACTGCATTTCATTACAAAAGGAAGGAGAAATTGGAGAAATTACATTTTGAATAAAGCACTGCCTAGATACTATTTGTAACTTATTTTCCACTGAGCTACAGAGGCACTGCTAAGGTGTTGAGCTGAGGTACAGAGCTTGCATTGTCATCAGGTCCTGAAGAGTCAATAGAAAAGAGTAGTTTCTATTTTAATTTATACTCTGAGTGCAGAGTATCACAAGATTATCCTCCAGACAGCAGAATCTTTAGCATTAAATATGAGTCTTTTAAAAGGAAAAACATTTTTACTCTCTGAGTGTAACCAGATGGCTCGAATATAAAGCAACGGCAGTAAAGCCAGAGATGTCTATTTTGAAATAGATCAGCTGATGTACAAATCTTCCCTGATTTCAATAGGCAGGACCCTACGTTCAACAGATGTCTGTTTTCCTTCTTATGCCAGTGAGTTCATTATACTTGGACCACATTTGGAAAATAATATGTTCTCTTGTTCTGATATAGATGGAGACTAAATGCAAGGATATCGACTGAATTAGCGTGGTTTTACAGCAGTGTAACTATTAGTCAAATCTGGCTTTGTGTTTCTAGATATTTTAGTATTTTATGAATATGGCAGATAAGACAGTCTGCTATACTTCAGCTGCTATACAATTTTTTTCATTAGAGCCTCAATGACCTCTTCTTGAAATGAGTCCACTGATTGATTTATATTCCACAGAGTACTCGTTACAGCTGCCGTTAGTGCACAAAATCCCATGAACATAAAAAATTACCCTAAAAATTGGCAATTTCAAGCTTTCATTAGAAGGTCTTTTTCACAGGTTGAAGTCAGTCAAACACTAAGTAATTAAGACAATTTACTGTAGCATGACTATGTATTTCACCACATATTCCCACAAGAAACTCCATGGGGGACACCTACAATAGAATTTTCTTATGAAGAGTTCTTTTGCTTTTGCACTGTTTTTGAGATGGAATTGCAGAGAACATGGCACTTGACTCTCCAGCCTGAGCATCCCACTGACAGTCCTTTTGCAATTGTGCTGACACCTCTGCAGTAACAGAGCATCACCAGTATCACTATGAGCCAGCAGTCCTGCTTAACAGAAGTCAAATAAAGTCACTTCAGACCAGGGTTGTGTTAATCACCCTTGGAGACTCAAGGGGGTACAGGAGGCTTGCTTCATACTTGGGTTTATGTTGATCACCATTACCTGGCCTCACTGCTCACAAATGACTGGACTCTTGCTGGGTGCTCTTTACAGATACTGCATTCTTTTTATGTACAGACAAAGAGGATTGGATGAGGCCACAGTTTAATTTCCTTACATGACCAGAAAACAGAAGAAACCTAGAAAATGTACTAAACATTGTGTTAGCCACCACTGTAGGCTGTGAAGACTACAGACATTCCAGAGCTATGTTGATTAGTAATTAGCACAAAGCAGATGGGAAATCATGCTGTCTCCCCAGGAAGTTAATGCAAACTAGTTACAGTATTTATATATTGTTGAGACTACCCTGTTAAAATGTGTTTTAAATAAATAGCAGTACTGAAATTATCTTGACATTTCAGTTAAAAGTAGGTAAAACCAAATATTGAATTGGAAATTAGCTTCAAGTTTATGCTGAAAAGAGATCAAGGCTTCTCTATATTCATAAAAGATTCTTCTTGCGTTTAAATGCGATTTAATTTTTACAATGTGTTTTTAAAGGTATCTATTTTAAATCTAGGCTTACTTGCCACTTCTAAAGAGAACTAAATCTGCAATTGCTCACTACAGGCCTTGAATATGATAATGAAAGATTTATTCTCAACTTGACTGATGCTCTGCTATCATATATATTACAGAATAATGACTACTTTTCTTATTTGAAAGATTGGATGTTCAGAGAATTGCAACTAATTCTAAAGGCCTAAGAAATTTGGGCTACTTTGCAAAGTTGTTTTGAGGTAATCCCACAAATTCAGACAAGGAACTCCCTTCTTTTTGTACTGACAAGGTTTCTCTCTACCATATCAATTCTGTGTGGAGAAATATGTTCTCTGTTTAGCTGTGCCCAGAAATTTTGGGGATGAGTGGTAGATTAATACATTAATACATTCCCCTCTGGGAAAACAACACCCAGCAAAGGCACTCTCAAGTAAGAATAACTTAAATGAGTATTTCTGATACCAAGTCTAACACACATGACTGTTAGCCTGTTTGATTTTTTTGTGAACTTTGGAATACAGGAATACTTCCTCAGATTTCATCCTCACTGGGGAAAAAAAAAAAAAGTACACAGGAAGGCTGTGTTGGATAAAAACTTTGTTGTTTTGATATAAGCAACTTTTAGCAAAACGAGTTATGGTTTGTGGACGAAGAGTCCTTACCACATACACACAAATGTCTTCTAGGACTCCTAAAGAAATACAGATCTTCTGTGGTAGAATCAAAAAAAAGGCTTTAAAGTAATTTATTCCAATAGACAATGAACTTCCTACCTGATATAATAATCATGTCCATTCTCAGACCACAATACACTAGAATACAATTTCATGAACTGCTTATTATTGTACACAATTATTTCTGTTTCACAGATTATTTCAAAGAGAATGATCAGAGTGATCCTGAACCCTCAGGAGATACCACCAGATACTATCAATCTATTAAGAAACATTTTGAGGAGAAAAAAAGTGGGTCATCATCTTTTGTGTCCTCCATTGAAGATGAGCAAAAGCCCCTGTTCTCTGGGATAGGTGATTACCCATCTGTAACAGAGAAAACCACAGAGATGGAATTTGAAGAAATGGATCATGACACAGAAGAAATTCTTGACAAAAGAAGCGATTCTTGCAAAGGTAATCCAGCTGTTGCTATTTTGTAAAGTTTGAGCAGACATCTATTTTTTCTGATCAATCAAAATAATTTTCAGAATGTTTCTATTATTCATTACATAATATTTACTTTTGTGTTTCCTAAAAGCTTAAAAAATATTTTAGATCAAAAATTCTTATTTCTCAAGACGATTAAAGTGGTTCAATTCAGTGGCTGTGGGACTGGATTACAGAACCTCCAAAATGTCATTCTGCATTTTGTTAATAAATCATCTTATAACTGAATTACCTTTGGAAAGTAACTTAAACAAACTCTTTAAAATGGTCCACTGGTACTGGACTTCACTGAGTGCCCATGGATGAAAAGTGCACACGAAACAGTAAAGAATCTCTCAAGGAGTGGTTCATGTGCCAAGATTGGATGACAGCAAAAAATTATAAAGAGGTACATAAACCTAGTGATTGTTGCTCATGCTCCAAAAAAATGTTTTCAGGTAACTAGTTTCATTCAGTGCTTTGACAAGGCACAACAAAAATTAAGTGGAAAAAAAATTCATAATAACTTGGAAGAATGCTATCCCTTTTTGCTGTATGTGTTGGTTAGGGTGCCATTACTTTGCACAGAACAAATCCTGGCTTCCATAAGTAAGAATTCCACAAGAATGAAGATTTGAGCCTTTGTATATGACAAATGATCAGAAACTATTAAGCAATCTTAGATACTTTTACATAGAGTTAAATCACATAATTAAAATTACATCTAATATACTAAAATATTAATTTTCTCAGCAATGTGAAGGAAATTAATGAAAACCTCTGGATTAATATGCAGTTGAAATATTGCTGCAAGTCCATTTGTAATTTTTTCAGTCTGAAGAGAAGAATTACAGATTTATTGTTTAATGCTGTTTCCCCCAGCAGTCTCCATTGAAGCAATTTAACCATTTAACCACCATTCAATAAACTTTAGACTTTGGGCTATCATTTTAAATAAACCTAATGACTAGTCATACCAAACAATGATTTTTACATCTCAGAGGTATGAGTATGTGAAGTCTGGTCTCCTCAAAGCTTTATAAATCTGCACCACATAAGCTTGTTGCCTACATACTGCCATAGGAAAGCTTACCTTTCCCCTACCAATAGCCAGAAATGTGTCCTTGCAGCTATAGCAACATTTTCCAAGGCAACCTATTTCAGATTTCATTTGAGCTAAATTTAGCAAATCTAAAGGTTACATATTTTGATTAAGATCACAATCTTTTTTCACTTTGCAATTTAGCGCTTCTAGTAATGTGTATAAAAGGTAATGAGGATTCCTGAAACTTTCATAGAAACTTCAAGGTCAATAAGATTAGGTTTGACTGATACATTTTTAAACAAAATTCTTATTCATGCTATTAAATGGAGATTGATTATAACTTACCATAAGAGTAGTTACAAACATAACAAAATAGTGAAATACACTCTGCTTGTATGTGTCCTCATATATTATGGTACCTTATAAATCTTGGATACAAATGCACTTGTATAAAGCTACTCCAATTCATTACCCCTGTGACTGATACATATTTAATTACCTTTTGTTTTGTGTTAAGCTATGGTCATTACTTCAATGAATGGAAAGACTATTAATAATGTATTGTATAATGTGGGCAGAAACAGTATAAACATCTCTCTCATAATCCCAAAACACAACTTTTAACTTTAAAACATATGGCTCTTTGTGAAGACCTGATAATTTTTCTGTAGCTGTTAAGAAAAAATGCTATTTTCACTGGATCATTATTTGGGCTATTGGGCTAAAATTGATTCTCAAATTGTTCAAGGGTACCTAGTTATACATTTACTGATTTAGTTCTCAGCCTAAGATTTCTCAATCCCTGGAAGACTATAGTTGGTTACAAAGTTGTAACTGCTGCCAGGCTTTTCTGAGGTTCCGTGTCTGGAAGTACCTGTAAAGACACTTAGATCAGTACAGTGCCATATTTTATAGTATATTAACTTGCTTATAGTATGTGACCTTATTTCATTATTTCAGTGTCAATTCATTTGCCTTGTCACAAATTAAATGTCTATTATAATAGTCTCCAAATACATATTCTAGGACAAAAAAGTAGCTGTGATTTCCCTGGGATAATCCATGGCATTGAAAATGTTTGATTTTATTGTATTATTTATTGTGAAATATAACCAACATCTTGATTTTTACCAGACATTATAAGCAGTGAAATGCTCCTGAGATTCACTGCTTATAAGTCCACTGGACTTATCACATCCATTCCACCTAAATCCACAGTTCGAAATTTTACCCCTGAATTTGTCATAGTCTGCTCTCTTCAGTTGCTGAGAGCTTTCCAACATTTCCTTGGACACTGCAAATTGTGCCATGTGTGCCTCCTAAAACCAAATTACATGCTTCTGTGACACCTTTATCTCTTTCCTTCTGTTGACTTAAGTGGCTGAGAAGCTGAACAGGTTTCTCTGTAGCCAAGATGAAATCTCTTTCCCCTTCATTCTGCTCAGCACATAAAATCAGTTATAGGTCATGTCACATGAAATTCAAACACACTCCAGGAAACCTTCTACCACCTGCTAACCAAACATCAGATAATGCAGCAATCACCTTTCTCCGATTAAAGAAAAAAAAAACCAAAAAACAAAAAAGAAACCAACCCACTAAAAAAAAAAAAAAGGAAGAAAGTCTCCCCTTACACTTGGAGTCATGTAGTGAGAGCTCCCCTTCCTGGTTAAATCTACTTGAAATACTAAAACTGAGCAGGCTTTTTTTTTTTTCTTCATTTCTCTTTAATTAGAGCAACACTGCTCAAAGATACGCTTGAAAAGGATTAGCTATTAGCATTTGGACAAAGCTCTTACATGTCACCCACACTGGGTTTTTTTCTATTTTCTTTGAAAATAGTTTGGCTGCTATGTTTGCTTAGAAAAATTTCACAAGTGTGAAGTGAATGTAACCTAGGCTAAGTTATCAGCATGCAGTGCCAAGAGAAGCGTTAGGAGAAGCTCTGAACAAACCATTCAGGGACTGATGTGGGATTCAAATACAACTGCTGATGCCTTATAAGCAGTCAAGGATTTTGTCCAGCTGTATGCTAAGGCAGCAGCCTGGGCACAGTAAGAATTTTCATATGTTCTATAACTTCATATAGTTAAATAACTACAAATACAACTCTAATGGGAGTCATATTGAGCAGGTGTTAAACAGCCTTTTTATCACAGCAGAAAAGAATGAGTGGTAATGAGCAATTTTTGACTGTTTGCATGACAGATTCACGCAAAGTAAAAGCCTCAGGGTGGCAGGGAGAAAAAGCACCATTCAACCTATGTCACCTGTATGGTTTGCAAAGCTCACAGCAAGAGCTTCATTCTATATCTGATAAGGGCAACTGGTATATCCTATAATAAATTATATGTAACCTTTCACCATCCTGGTGAACAGGAGAAACACCATAGAGCCAAGAATGTAAACTAGTTAATAATTGCCCAGAGATATAAATCAAGCAAATTTAAAGAGGATAGAGAATTAGCTCAAACCAGAAGTTCAAGTAAAAGGAGAATGTCCCTGAGTTCTGCTTGATGCTAATGTGCAGTGTCTGATCTCAAAGATCCAAGAACTGGGAGGGTCAAGAGGGATGGAATTTGAGCAGAGCAGATCCAGGATGAGACCTGTAGTCATCGTCATTTTTTTACAAAGGCCTGGAGATAAAGTGGAAATGGCTCATACAAAGAGTGTTTTTAAATACTTAATATATTGTGTATAAAATATACAAGGCTTAGAAGGGTAACTAAATTCAGCAAGATAGCTGAGACTATAAGTAAAATCCTAATAATGCAAAGGGGACTTTTTTAACTTGAAATAAATTTATTTTCTCTATCTTAATCCAAAATTTTATCTGCAGTTCAAACAGGGGAAAAAAAATATTATTTACATGAAACTTCATTTAATAATAAAGTGATCTCCAACTGACCCAGCAATGCTGAATATTTCTCTCTTTTAGGAGTCCCAAATTATTAGACAACATTAACAGGCACCTTTCACCCTACAGCACTGTAAGAGTGTGCAATACACAATGATGTAAGGATTGGATTGGAGAGTAGTGGTGATAAAAGCTACATCAATGAAAACCAATTTCCTTTCTGAAAATAATAGCACCTTTTGCAAGCAATATGAGCTGCATTAAATGGCGCCTGTCTCAGAGGAAACAGATTACACTTCACCAAACTTGTTAAGACAAGAAGTGCTACAGTTCTTGGTAAGAAAGGCAGCGGCTGAGGCCTGGCCCCTTTCTCTAGAGGGAATATTCCAATGCACCATAACACATGCCAAGAGCTGGAAATGCAATGAAGCAAGTCCTTTTGCATCAAAAAGTTAAACAGCCAATACACCTCAATAGCGTATTTAAGAGAAGAGGTCTTGGTCAGGCCTCTGAAACACAAGATCAAAGACATTCAGGTACATAATTTAATGCATTTAGGCTAGAACAAATATTTCTAATTTCAGTGAATAACAAATTGCCAAAAAAAAACCCCAAACCAAACACTTGAGAAAATTGCAGATTCATTGATAAAATAATAGAAATAAAACTAAAGGAAGAGGAGCCATTCAGTGGCAGAACTCTAACGATGCTGACCAGAAAAAGCTGCTTGTTTATCTACAGCTTTAAATTGTTCGCATGGATATGGCCACTTTTGTCTTTCCTTAAACAGTAGTAAGGAACAAAGAGAGTTGTTCAGTCAGTGTTCCAATGTACCAATTTGATTTTCAAGGTTTTGAGAAATACGAGTAAGTGGGTGTTTGAGAGATGCCAAACCCTCTCTAACAGTGTGTTTATAAACCTATACTTTTATATGTTTTGTTTTTCATCAGATATCACCGACAAAAGAAACTGGGAGCAGGAGAACATCCAAGAGTACCAGGACTCCCCAGTTCAACCAGCATTACCCCATGTTACGTGGGGGATCTGTGAAACTGAAAGTGATTTTATATATGGGGAAGTGGAGAATCGACTAGATTTACTTCAAGAGCAACTCAACAGGTACAAACAGAGATAGGACCAGAAAAACATATGTGTGAAAGAGTACGTAATACAACTGATATTGATGACACTACAGGAGGAATGAATTTGTGCAGGAAGTTTGCAAAAGCATTCAGATCTTCAGAAGCTCAAAAATACAAAAATATGCCTGATGGGAGTATCATTTGGTTGTCTGTATATGTTCTGAGGAGCCCAGATATCAACTAAGTTACGGTTTCAGGATTCTTGGAAACACTGATTCTGGGAATTCTGGGTACACAATTTTTAACTGATTGCCAGAATATTCATGTTTCTTATCTACCCACATTAGCTACTCTGAATTACTTTGCAGGAGAGCCTTTTTCCCTCAATTGGATGTTTAGGAGACCACCTGGTTTTTAACTAAGAAGCTGTACTGAGGCACCTCAAATTGTTAAATTTAATTCTCACCTCATCCAGAATGACATTCCTAGATCATAGAATCATTTGGGTTGGAAGGGACCTTAAGACCACCTAGTTCCAACCCCTCTGCTGTGAGTAAGGACACCAGATATTTACATGTCTACAAAATGCCAATTTTCAGTATCTTCAATATCTGAAGTACTTTTCCTTTCCTGGAGACCCAAAGTACACCAGCTGTGTGCCTTTAAAAATGTATTGCAGATAAATTCCCTTTTTGATGCCTTCACTTTTTTTGCAAATCTATAAGAAGAATGGGATTATGCAAAGGCAAAATTTTTACACCTGTTACAACAGAAAAATTATGCTTTCTTTGTCAGAATCCAATATCACCTTTGCTTAATACTGATATACTACTCTTTGCTGTCAGCTAAGCAGCATAGCTTGGAGCATCTTAAAAATATGGTTACAGAACTTTGACTCGTCCTACACTGTAATTTCCCATGTAATTTCATTCAATGTTAAATAGCTCTATGCTCAGGACAGTGGCTTTTTTATTATTTGCACTCTGCAAATCCATTACTTTCAATATTATTCCATGACAAATACTATGGCACGCACTCAGACCTAATTATACTTTAGTACCTCTTCAAAGGCATTCTTTGCTGTATATTTTAGCACTCAGTTTAAAGTCAGGTTAACAGCATATTGCTTCCTTTGTCTACCAGTAGTCAATCAAGCCATAGTATTTTTCATCTCTGAATACTATATTGTACATTAAAAAGACATTTTTTAACACAAAAAGCCTAAATTGGTGTAATTTTTAATCGCAGTAAAGCCAAGTAATCTAAGTAGCTGTAAATGTCACATGATTAAATAGCTTCAGGTTCCCCATCAACAGTATGCTGTCTTTTGGTTACATTTCATTTCCTGAAACTTTAAACTCTTGAAACTGAAGTTATATCTCAAATTTACCCATATTTTTTAACAAATTCTCATGCAAGTTCTCAGTATTTTCTTCTGTGAGAAAATATTCTTGCTGATGAACTCGGAACTAAATTGTTATGTATTTTATTAAGTAATTTCATTCTCATGTTTTGAAAACTTTCCATGCTTTCAAGATTTTGGGCCTTGCTGGTCTAGGAATATAACAAACATTATTCTTTCCTGCCTATGTCAGATCTGCCCTGCTAGACTAAAAAGCATGGTCACTTCTCCCTGAACTTTTCCATACCAAGTTAGAGGCTTGGCATAACATTCAATTATTAATAGACATAGAGAGCTGGAAAGCCACTGTACAAATATGTCCCTAGAGCTCTCTCTGTTTCTCTTCTTTAAACAAGGGGAATTTCATGGAAACTATAGGCAAAGCGTCTAAGATTCTCCTGTTTGTTTGGGTGTCATGACACGAATTTGTTTTAAATTTTGAAGAATGGAAAGCAAAGTTTTATACGCAATGATGATGAATAAAGTCTACCAGAGGTACTCTTTGATTTGAAGTATGAAGAAATTTCCATCAGGTAGTAGAAAAGTAAGAAGGAAGCAACTATAGAATTAATTCAAAGTCAAAGACAATCATGGATACACATCCTCTAATGCCACCTTTTATTCACTAAGATATTAAGGCCCAGGCTTAGCAGATGAAAGCTCTCTGAATGGTGGCACGCTGCTGCTGCAGTATTTCCCCCTGTGGCATCAGCACCATGCTTGTGTGAGAACAGCACATTTGCAAGTATCAAAGAACCCAAGGGAGCTGAACAAGAGGGTGAGTAGAGCATGACTGACTTCAATGTTAGTCTCAGTCTCTTCAATGTTTAAGCCTTTTTTTCTGAGAGCTGATACCACAAAACCAGTTTCTCTTGATAAAGGAAGAAACAGCATCCTAAGAATCCTCTGGGCACACCTTTCAGATTAATTTCACAGATGCTTTTACAAATAAATGACACAGACAGTAGAGAACTTCAACATGATAAAAAGTGACATCAGTGAAGCACCTGGTAAAAGCAAAAATCTGACAGCACAGGATCAATTCTGCTGCTGTAGGGAGCCCAAGCAACAACATTCACAACACTGAAGGCTGCTGACAAAGATTTGTTTACTCTGTCAGAAGCTGAGTTGCAGTACAGAAGGCTGTACATCTGCATTCCAGTCTGTCAATGCTGTAGCCTTGCAACAGCTGGGGAGGCACAATAGGCATTCCCTATTCCTGAATTTGTCACAGATCTTGGCAAGATCATTTGAAAACCATTTCAGTGCTATGGAATTGCAAGTATGAACCACACAAGCAGCTCAAGTGTTTCAGAAGTCATATACAAATTTATGACAAGGAAAAAAAGAAACATTTAAATGGTACAAAATTTGAACATCAGAAATGCTGACATTAATTCTGAGCCCTGAATAAGTTTGAACAAATTTTCACAGTAAGGAGGCTTGGACTCTTGGATTTTTAATGATCTTGAAAGCATCTTTCATTTTCTAACTGTGAAAAAATACAAATGCAGTTTCTGTTTATTTCAGTGCATTGTATTAGCAATGGGAATGTCAGAATTGATTGTCAGATGTATCAGAAATATTGTCACAACCAGCACAAATCAATTTAGTTACAATGAAAAAAATAGATTTATTTCAGTTCATTTCAACCAGATACCCGGTCTCCTGTGTTGCTTCTTGCTGCAAACATAAGGCACAGTGATGAACTCATTCTTAATGTAGCAAAAACATCCGAGACAAGCATGCAGGTATGTTCTGCAAAGGAAAGGCAGTCAGAAGCTTTGGAAGGGCTCAGTACTCCCTCTGCTGTTCTCTCCTGTTTAAGACATGGTCATACCACAACAACCAATAATAGTTCTGTTGATAAGCTGCAGGTCCCTCTTGAATGCCTCTGTAATCAGTATGTTAAAATAAACCTGTTCCTGGCCATGAGTTAACTGATTTCGTGTTACTTCTCTAGGCTTGAATCCCAAATGACTGCTGATATACAAACCATCCTGCAGCTTCTGCAAAGGCAGTCAGTGCTCATCCCACCCGCCTACAGCATGGTGACTGCAGGAGCAGAGTATCAACAGTCAACAGTCCGGACAATACAAAAGCTTCAGCCCACAGCATCAATTAAAACAGACAGAAGCTTCAGTCTTTCATCTCAGGTAAGTGCATATCCAATAAGACCAAAAGAGATTTCCTAGTCTTTTTGTCTTATGGAAGAAATTCATACCAATATAGGTATGGTTTCAGACACCACAGCTTCAAAGGCAAACATTTTCTGTGAGGATTATAGAGATTCATACAATGATCTTATAATCAGATTGATTTACTTTATTGCCATGCTCTTCAGAAAAGTCTGCAGAAAATACAAATATTAGACACAGCTCTAAATCACAAACACATTCCAAGCATCAGACCCGCCTGCATGGGTGCATCTACCACAGACTTCATTCATGAAGTCCTGAGAAGCAGCATGACTACATTTTCCTCAAGGTACAGACCAGACAAGTCCAGTTGATGCAGCATGATGGTTTTTAGATATGGAAGTGAGAGGGGCTAAACCCATTCTTTCACCCAGTCCTTTGCTATTGCTGGGAATAAGATCATACAGAGATGTGACATACATTCATTTCCCAATATGTGTTTTCCACCTCAGCTCTTGTCAGGCAAAATTTGATAATTTTCCGAATTTGTTCTGGATGACTGTAATTTAGCATCTTAGATATGTGGCATACTATTTCCAAACAGGTTTCTGCATGTCTAGAAATCACAAATCAGTCATATAGTATACCATTAGCAAATCCAGTGTTCTTGGCTGTGTAGCTCATATGTATGGTGGGACACATAGGAGCACAGTAAGTTTAACACATTCAGAAGGCATTGGGTTACATGCACGAAGAGTATCAGGGCAGCAAACACATAGCAGCAGTTTACAGAAGTGTAAACCCACCATGTGTGTACCTGCACATAACACAGACACATCTCTCTGTCTGAAGAGAAGTATGCCACCCTATTGCAAACAGCACACTGCACACTTCACACAAATTCTGACTTTAAAAGTGAAGAAGAACTGAGTGCTGAGACTGGAATCTAAATGGTTAGAATGTCCAGAATTATGCAATTCTGGGATTATGCTCTGAAACAAAACTTCAAATTCAAGAATGTTGAGATCCATACTCTTAGATTGAGTCTCAAGAGTATTCAGTCCTTCAGAAAGGGCTGCTCATATGTGTATCTTGTCATATTAGGAAGTCTGAGGAGACAAAAAGATATCCAGGCTTCTACAATTAATCAACAGAATTGCATTCAATTACATTAAATCAAATGCAGTGCCATACAAAAATATTTCAGAACACTGCTTAATTTTCAAAGATGGTTTTCTATCAACCATCTGAATGTGCTAATTTTGAGCAGAACAAGAGCCTGGAAGAGAACAATTTAATTATTACCATCTTGTTTTTTCCCATCCCTTCCAGTGTCCTGAATTTCTAGATGATGAAAAATCAAAACTTAAATCCAAAGAATCCCTCTCATGTGGAGTGCATCTGAACACAACCTCAGAAGACAACCTGGCTTCTTTTCTAGACCAAGAATGCGACCAGTCTGTAGAGCGTCCCCCACAGCATTGTAAAACTTATCTCCCACCAATTAGGCATCCTTCCTTGCCAGAATCTTCACTAAGCACTGTAGGAATCTTGAGTCTTCATAGGCATGTTTCTGATCCTGGTCTTCCTGGGAAATAGTACTTTTATACTATTACTTCACATAAAAATATAAGTGCTTTTAATGGCTGTTTTTCCTTTTTTTTTTTTTTTAACTTAAATCCTCTATACTTGACTCAGGGGCTACAAGGAATATACCGTTATATGCAAAAGTACTGTATATTTTCCTAAATTTGAAGCTTGTAAGGTAAAGTTGAGCAGTTCTGATGTAAATATATATATATATACACACACACTAATTGTATGTTCCAAATATAAAAACTGCCAGCATTCTCAAGGCACCTTAAATTTTTATTTTTTTTAAATAACATGCATGTTCTGAAATTACAGTTTACGTTGCATGGAGATTACCATTTACTGCTCTCATGGAAATAGTATTTTATTGTGGATATGTCTTCAGAGCAAATAGGAGACCAATAACAATAATTCACATAGAAAAACTCCTACCTGATCAAGCTAAAATTCAAGCAAAATCCTCTTTTAGCTCACTTTTGAAAATTGATTTATCTTTCTTGTAGTGAGCTTTTTGTAATAAATCACAATTAGTCTGAATCTAAAGAAAGAATAAGGTAACCAAGTATTCTGGGCTTGAAGCAATTAGGACAGAAAACAGCCTCCTTCCAAACCAGCTGAGGTAGGGTAGTATTTTAACAGACAGAAAAACTCTGCCACATGTTGGAAAGTATCACCGTAGGTCACATCCACAAAACTGCATTTATTGAATAATTTTTTCCACTACATTTTCGTTTTGGGGTTTTGTATTGTTTTTCTTTTTTTTTAAATTACATCATAGAAGTAAACTGTCATGAGCAGACAGGTACTCTTCATCTGTCACACAAACATAATCAAATGCAATAAACCTAATTTCTATATAATACAGAAGACTGTGTTTCTTTTGTTCAGTACAGATTATTAACAATCTGTTTAATTTTAAAATGCTTCACATATTTTTGCTTTACAATTATTAGGGTGGCTGTTTGCAGTTGCCTCTTTTTACTGATGAGCCCCTCCACAATGATCCTAGCTAGGGTGTATCTGTATGTGAACACACATATACACCACGCACACGTTCCTGAATGTGTGCATGTGTGTATTTTATATATGTACAGAGTTGTGTATGTATGTGTATGTGTATATATATTTATATACACACATACACACAAGTGTGTGTATATACCTACACTTACATGTAGGAATATAGATATAGAGCTATATATATATATATGTATATATGTAAAATCACTTTCAGGAACAATTGTAAACTTTCTTATTACAGAACGAGTAAGTTTAGCTTGTGTCCAAAGCTGACTACATTAGAATAAAATTATTTAAGGTCTGTAGGCTTTAAATACAGTATGTACTGTATATGCATAATGCTTTGTGAATACTTAGATTTAATTTTATTAAAATATTATTCTGCTTCAAATGTTGTGTTTATTTTAAAATGAAATTACCTTTTTATTACTGTTTTTAAATATTTTAAAATGTTCACATGATTTTCTAATCTTATAGCTTTAATGTGAAATTCTTAGGGTTGGTTAGGTTCAGAAAAGTATGTAATCCAGTTAGCGGGGGAGCACTTAAATCTTGACTAAAACCAAACTAAACCCTGTGTTCTAAACCAGTGCTACAGAGAGGTGCAACAGTGGTTGTCCCTCACACAGATACATATGTTGTATGTTGGGGTCAGGATGAAACATAACACTTGCAGTCATACACAGCCAGTAGATAAACTCAAGGTGGGTGAATCTTCCCTCAATTAAAATCAGTGTAAGTGTTGACCTACTGAGCAAGACTCTGCTTTACCTTTGTTTTTAAAGATACAAAAATTAATTAAGTGAATACCTTTGTAAGTGAAAAGATAAACCAACCCTTCCCATACAAGATGAAATTTTCTTCTGTCTCATGTTACTGTTGATTGTTGAAAGATCCAAATGCTACAACAGCCTGACTACTCTTTCTTACTTCTATCACAATGACAGGAGGTCTGCACTGCTTAGTGCCTTGCAGGATCAGATCCCAGGGACCATTCAGAATCTCTGCCTGCATATACTCCATTGACACAGGAGTGCTGAATAACAAATAGCTTCTGCTTTTTTGTTTGTTTTTAAATAGCAAGTGTTAACAACTTCTGCTCTATCTCAGTCTGGTAACTAATACTAATGTCTGTTACAAGAAACAGGTTAGTACATTTTCTAAAAAAGTATTTGTGCTTATGCTACATTCTAAAAAATCTGGTATAAAGTAAAAATAAAATTAATGAAAAAGTATAATGCATGAGCATTGCTTTACAAAATGCCTTTTGTCCAGTTTCATCACTTTGTATTTCACATTATTGCAAAGAAGCTGACCAAAAAAGGTGGACTGGGAATGGAGCATTGGGGCAGAGGAGTGATAACTACTGCAGTTAGTCCAAGGGAAGGAAAAGTTCCATTCCTTACTCCTTTTCTTGGCTCAAAGAGGCTTCGTTCTGTCCCTTCTCTTTGTACCAAGAAGAAAAATCTTAAATGGGGGAATAATGTTATGGAGATTTTAAGCTCCCTAGACATCTGCCAAGGAATGCAGAAACAAAAGATGAAGGTTTGGTGGCAATACTCTAACTGCCCCTTTCTGCCAAAGAAAGATCTGCCTTCTCAGGTACCTTCTTTTTGAGGTTCAGTGAAGTACATGAAGGCCCCCTGCTTCAAGCTTTTTTCTTCCAGAAGCAGGTACAAACCACTGACTTTGAAAATGTGTTAATTTTCTAAACAGTAAAAATTGCCCCTCTTATTTTGGTTTTGTTGTTGTTTAGGGGTTATTGTTTGTTTGGTCCTTGGGGGGGGAAAGGGGATGTTTGCAATATCAGCATAGCAGAAGGAACTATTCGTCCCACGACAATTGTACAAAATACCTGCAGATTAGAATCCCTGATATTTCTATCCTCTTCTGTTAAACATTCTTACACTGTGAACACGTCTACACTGCACTGTGCGGTGCTGTGGCTTGCTGTGTGATGCTCAGCCATCGTCTGTGCAACTTCATACTATCTGGAATAACTAAGTTGCAGGTTTTTTTTTTGTTCATCTCTAGAGGTTTCAAGTATCCTTCTAATGTCTGAAAACTCTTAGAAATAGTAAAGGAGTGGTATGGGACAAATATACAGCATGATTTACCAGCGCTACATACACAACAAAACAAACAAACAACAACTGCTTTGCACATACTGAACCCAAGTAAGTCCTATGGGCTCCTGAGAACAAGCAAGGAAGGCTCATACGCCCTCCAGATAAGGTGCTGAAGGCAGAAGAAAAAGTAGCAAGGGAAAAAAGACATGATACCTTCCTCAGAAATCTTTCAAAGGAAACTTGCATAAAGCAGAAATAAAAAAGTAATGACGAAATAAGAATGAAACCTGAGATAAGCAGAAAGACAATGAAATGAAAATAAAAACAAATGAAGTTCCTATAAAAAAGAAGCCTCCAGCTGAAGGAAGCTTCTCTGAGAGCAGAATGCTGTAGCACATCTCAACGTGACAAGCAGGTGAGGGCACAATTTGAATTGCAGAAAAAATTTAGGCTGGGAAAGGACCTCTGGAGATAGCTGTCTTCCTTCTAAAAGCAAGGCATTAAATCAAGGACCCTGTCAAGCCAAGTACTGAGTATTTCTAATGAGAAAACTCTCACTACTTCTCTGGGCAATATATTCCAATGTCTAATTGTTTCTAGACTGGATAACGATTTTTTTCTTACACTTGGACATAAGTTCCCCTGAAGAAACATGCTCAATTGCCCCTTGTCCTGTGTACCCCAGTGAAGAGGGATCCAACTCTTAGAATCTGGAAAGTTTCTGTTATCCTGAAACAGGTTTTTTCACTCGCTGTGCAAGAGGCTGATCCACACACAAAGTCAAGGTATTTGATTTATTTACAGTTCAGTGCAGAAAGGGGTGCTGGGTGACAGATCCACAGAGACAGCACCATGACTATCAACACTTTTTACATTTTAGCAAACAAAGGCATTAATGTTCATTGGCTACAAGTTGCATATTTATTAGCTAGTGCTCTATCTTTTGTGGGTTAAATGATTCCCTCACTATGTTAATTAGTCTGCATTCGCAGTCTTTCTCATCTTTTTAGTCAACAGGCTTCTTGAATTGGTAGTCACAATCTACTCCTGCTGGAATTACATTCTACCCAGTAAGAGCTGATTTCTGCACAGTTGCTGAGTTGGCTTTATTAGTGTCTTCCTTACCTTGGGAATTCTGTCAAATGTCCTTGAGGCCCATAAATTCTGTATTTTTTGTGTATGCTATGAGTGGTGCATCCTTCTTCCCAAGCTTTGTTAATCTTCCCCTAGGACTGAGATCATTGAAACATGTCAAGCCCTAAACCTTAACAAGGCAATTCTACCAATAAGTAATTTAACTTTCTAACACCTGAACATCATTGTGATTGGATCTCCCCTAAGCCCTCTTTTCTCCAGGCTTTATAAATCCAGTTCTTTCAAACACGTCCCAGGCTTTCCAGTCCTGTTGGTTCTCTGAACCTGCTCCAGTTTTTCAGTCTCTCTCTTGAATTGTCCAGGACCAAAACTGGAAACAACAATCCAGGTGCTCTCTATTTATCTCCGAATCTCACTGAGGTTCCCCAAAACCCCATGATCGAAACCAAGATGTACTATTATTTCAGTGACCTTTCCCATACAGGTGAAACCACCACTCGGGGAGCCTCAGACACGGCCCCAGCGCCTCTTCGCTGCCGGTGCCTGCCTGGGAAGCGCCAGCGCCCAAAACACCGGCACGCTGTGACCGGCCCGAGAAACACCCTTCTCTTTTTGAGTGGGTTTTTAAACTCGCGCTTACTGCCAAGGGAGCGGCTCTGAGCGGTGCCCTCCCGTCGGGGCGGGGTGCGGACGCTCCGTGCCGCTCTCACCGCCCAAGGAAACGAAACCAAAAGCGCTGCTGGAATAAAGTGCGGCCGGCCCGGAGACGCGGGGGACCCTCCGCTCCCGATCCCGCCTGCGGAGCCCCGGGGGTCCCACCGCCAGCGCCGCGATGGACGAGGGGGACCGGGACGAGCGGTTCCTGTACATGATCTCCTGCTTCAGGCCGCGGCTGAGGCGGTTCATTCGGGTGCAGCCCGTGCTGGACCGGCTGCCCTCGCTGAGCGCGGAGGAGCGGGACAGGGTGCGGGCGGCCGCCCTGCAGCGGGGCCAGGTGGCGGCGGCCGAGGAGCTGCTGCGGGCCGTGGAGCGGGGGCCCCGCGGCTGCGGGTGGTTCCACGAGTTCCTGCAGGCGCTGGAGCACGGCGGCTGCAGCCTGGCCCTCTGCTACGCCAACCCCAGCCTCAGCCAGCTACCATCGCCGGCCGAGGAGGCCGACCACGACCTCTGCGTGCAGCTGGTGCAGCTGCTCCACAGCACGCTGGTGGACAGGATGCGGGCCGTGCAGGTGGCCGAGAAGTGCCTGCAGATGGGCATCTTCCAGGAGGAGGACGTGGACGGGGTAAGTGGCCCACCTGCCAGGCGGGGTGGCAGGCAGTGCCACAGAGACTGGCCAGCCCCTGTGTCTGTGGGGCGCATAGGAAGCCAAAACTAGAAGTGGCCTATTAAGTGCAAAAATGAGCAGGGAGTACCCAAACTTGGGGAGAAAGACAAATGGCTCCAGGTAAGCCTATGAAGGTTGTTGATGGTGGGCTGGCAGGTGGGATGCTAGCTAAGAACCTGTGAAAGAAAAATGCCAGGAACCAAGTCAGTGGAAGAAATATGGCAGACTTTACTGTTACTTATTATTTTGACACAGACCTTAGGCTCAGAAGACTAAGTGTCATTGTCTTCTGGCCCCTGAACCATACCAGGACATAGTGATGGCCTGTAAAGCCCCTTCAGTTAAAATACAGCAAGACCTTCTCTCCCCTTTTTTGCCATATGTTCACTAAGGACTATCACAGTAGACATTGTGATGATACCAGTTTGACAAGAACAAGGAAGAATTAACCTTTGATGAAAATATTCACTGGTGTTTATTCCATTTGGCTAAGAATGACACCTGGAGTGTGAAACTTACTTGAAACCCCCAAAAATGTATATCCTGAAATTATGTTAGAAAAAATTAAATTAATAATTGCTATAGCAGTAAGGGGAAAACTGGTAAACTAAGGGTAGTACTACTTCACATTTGCACTCTGAGCCTTTGCATGCACTTTTGAGTTAGTTTTATATTCTTTCTCAGTTAAATGACGGTAACATATTTGTTGACAGTCTTGTGACTGTCAGCAGCAAGGGTCAGCTGCACCCTAATGAACTGGGTGTCAGGCATGATAACACAACAGGCAGATGCAGAGGCCTATTAGGAAGTTAGCAGCTCCATTCCCAGGTAATGGGTCCCTGTGCTCCCCCAGGCCACCTTTTTGGTGCTAGTATTTCCATTAAGCCATTCAATACCCTTCACACCTGTCACTTTCAGGTACAACCGAGCCTTTGCTAATGCCTTGTCCTACTCCCATTTCCTTTTAGTGTTCAGTCTCAGTCAGGTGTTCCCGCTGCTATGCCTGCCAATTTACTTCCCTGTATATCAGGATGAGTGATTCTTGAGCCTCAAGAAAGTTACTCTAGAGGACTGAACAGCTGTCTCAGGCTGCTTTGCTCTTGGGATCATGGTTTTGTTCCTCATGTCGTTACATGTCAATTTCTGCTTGTAACAGCCTTGGGACACTTTTCCATAGCTTCTTTGATGGCAATAGCAACTTTCTAGAGGCTTAGTTATTGTATTTCTAAGTGGGAATGGAAATGATAAAGCAAGAGTTTAAGAAGGGAAGTGGTCTGTTTTACATATGAGGTCATGCTACAGATTAAGGCTGAGCTTTGGTAAGCTGTGTGACATGACTTCTTAATTAAGGTTACCTATTCCCTAAACCAGTCTAAACATCAATTACTATTCCACAATACTAGTAATTATTACATAGTGGTTTTTATTGTAACCATTGTCTAGTACTACCAGTCTCTCCAATTAAATTTTAGATCTCATAAGTCTTATATATCCTATCCTAAACAATGTGGTATAAACATGAAATTGAACAAAACTGCAGTAAGTGTCTTCTGATTAAGAGCAGATCTACTGTGTATCTTTATTTTTAAGTATGTTTTAATGATGACAAGGTAATGCTTTTGTACTTATACTGTTCTTACAAACTTCCTTGAACCGTTTCCAAAGTCTATATGAGGATTGTTTGTGGGTTTTTATTTTCACCAGATTCATACTGTTACTGACAATCGTGGGAACAGAGATGGTGCAAGGGAGTTTCTGAGCAGGATAGTGCAGAAGAAGGATTGGTTCTCTTCTTTTTTGGTTGCTCTCCGTGAAACCCAACATGGAGACCTGGCAGATGATCTAAGCGGAAATACAATAGGAGGTAACAATATTATTGCACTAATACCTATGTGTGTTTTTTTAATCTCTTTTTTTTTTTGTACTATTATTTGGGAAACAGTGCTAGCTTCCCACCATATTGATTTCACTGTGACCCTTGGACTAATGTTTTCACTTGTCCAGGGATTTCAAAATCAAGTTATTTCACCACTTAATCAATCGATTTTTAAACACTAAAAATCCTTACTAAGCAATATGAGAATTGCAATAGTATGTATTTAGTTGTCATTAAACTGAATCCTTACTTTTTATAACCGATTGGTTTTCAGTGTGGTGTTTTTTAATCATTCATAAAAGATATTCTGAAGATTAATTTGAACAAACAAAACAGACCTTACCTGGATTTGTCCTTCAATAAAAATATAAGTGGTTCCTTTATAGAATAGTTTACAACCATTTGCTGCATTTAAAGTACTCTGCATACTTTAAGACATTCAGAAGTCTCAAGACATTGTAAAATTTTCTATAAATAATAGAATAAACTATTACAGTGGCCAGTACTTTTTATTCCTGTATAATGATTATAATATTGTAAAATTATCCCAGTGCTCCCCTGGATTCTAAAATATGAAAAAAAGAAGTAGACCCCAAATACTCTATCCCTCATTTTCACTGTGCTCCACATATGTTTTATAAGATTTTTGAGACTAAAGTCTTTCACAGGTTTCCCATTTAGCTGCTTCAGCCTACTCACTTGAGGAGCTCACCAGAACTATGTGTCTGTACTTCTTGCTGCATATGGGTCTATGCATTAAGATTGGGGTAAGAGGGGCATGAAGGTGTCTCTTCCAGTTCTGGACAGGAATCAGCCTGTGTTCTGCCAGGCACAGATACTAGGCTGCCATATTTAAGTATGCAGTTCAAATATGATTGAGTGTTGCAGGACAACACCAACTAAGTTAGAGCCTCAGAAGATCATTCTTAGTGAAACTCATATCCTGGGAATAGCTCAGCAATTCAGCAGCTATTGTGGTCCTAATTTTCATTCTGGTCCTAAATTTCATTCAAAGTAGTAATTATTTCACAAATATGCAAATTATTAATATTCTTTTCATATTTTCATTTTCAATTCTTTTCAAATTTTGCATTTCTAAATTTTCAGTATAGTGCAGACCATATAGAGTGAAATTTGAGTTTAAAACAGTGTTTTGATAGAATATTGAATGAATGCATTTATTCCACAGTTTCTCTGTAATCTTGAGCAATGCAGGCACTAAAAGAAACTGCACAGACTAATAGGTAAATCCATAAAATGTGTTGCTCTTACCAGAGGATAAGTAATTGTCCTTGTATACAGTCCTGTACGTGTGTAGATACATAAAGTGTGTGATACTGGAGCATCCACTGACTTAAGGTCATGGACAGAAAACACTGAGAGCAGGTTCATTGGGTAAGGTGGAAGGACAAGACTAGGGCTACATTTTAGCACTACATATTGATACTCAGTGATTTGTTACAATAAGATACATTGTTATTAGCAGACACATAGAAACTGAGAACTTAAAAATCTATTAGTTTCTTTAATTTCTAATTACAGAGTAATATCTTAATATTTATAAAAATGTCGAATTTGAAACTATAATGTTTGAGTCAAGACCAAGACCTTATGTTATGCTGTTATGTACATGATGAATACAGGTTAGTTTTCTGTGCTCCAAACTAAAAGAAATGAAATCTTTTATAGTGCCTTACAATTTCTATTTATTTTCTAGGAACAGAGAATACACAAAATGGGATTAAAAACAATGCAAGTGAAGAAACAGAAGTTACAAGCCAGCCAGGCTATGCCATAGTGGAGGATTTAAAACAGCAAGAAAATGTGACTGATGGTTTCGGCAGTGAGAACAGTGTATTGGAAACCTCCATGGGAGGGAATTCGGTAGATTCAGGTGTGTGCACTAAGTGGGATTTTGTGCTGGTACCAGTTAAACTTTAGTAACTGCAAGTAACTGAGAGAACATTCTTGGTGCATTAGCACCCATCTTTCTCAAAATTTCAGGAACATATGGTACTCTCAAGGTAAAGGGGATGAGCGAAAAAAAAAAATCTTTTCTTCCAATGAATTAACAGCATTAACAGTTTTAGGGTCATATCTACAAATTTGCTCAGTTCAAAGAGTTGCTGTAGGACATACATGAAACATGTATGTTGTCATGTTTCAACTAACATGAAGGATAAAAGGTGGTTCAGCAATCAATGTGCTAGCACAGTACAGAATGGCTTAGGAGCCAAAAGGCTGTAGTACATTGTGAGTAGCCTTTATGTAAACATTTTCTGTGTCCTGGTTGTAGCGAAGATGCTTTATCTACTATAGGCTTCTTCATTTTCTTATAATTGAACAAAATTAATGACTTTCCTTTCTTCTTAAAGGGCACTTTTAAGGACTTCGTAGTATTACTTTTTAATTTACTGTGTGAATAAATGAGTGTTTTTCAAACATATTTAATATTGTTGACAAAAAATATTAACATCATTAAATTAATATTTTATTTCAAACCTATCCATGATAGGTTTATACAATCCAATGAAAACATTAGATTTACCTTGACAACACTTCACAGTGTTGACAAAGTTTAAGACAAGAGGAATGTTTCTGCACCGCTATAACTGCAGTGTATTAAGTACTTTTTTTAGAAGGCTGGTAATTCTACACTGGAAAATATTTTTGGTTTTGTAAAGTCCTTTAATGCTGTTCACTAAAAAGTGCTGCTTACAGAGCACTCAACCAACCATTGATACATCATGTACCTACTCAGAAGTACATTTTTAGTAAAATTTTTTAGAAATTTCTGTGGCCTGTCATTCATATAGATCTACTTTTAAAAACATGTATTGGGAGCAACAGTTGATTATGAGCAACAGCAATTAAGAGCAACAATGCCCAAACATAGCTGGGAACCAATGATTCAAACATATGCTGCATGATTAAGGAGCCATTCATATGTGTTACAAGTTCAGATGGAGCTCAAACAATAGTTACAACTGAGACAAATCCTGCCTGGAATTATTCTAGTGGGCTTACTCAGCCAAGGGAGTAAGACAGTTAAGGCTGCTCGCTTTTTATCAGACATGAATAAATTTAAAAAAAAAAGTTGGCTCTGAAAAACTGCAGCCTTTCAGTGTGCGACAGTAGTAGCCTACTTCTTATTTAGCATGATAGTAACAGCATATCACAATGCTTTGTAGCAAATAGTAAATTATTAACTACAGCAAAAAAACCAGCTTGGTTTTCCTGGATTAGAACATAATTTGGCAGTATAAAAAAGAGTTGCCAAATATTTAATGATAATACAAAATGGATCAGACTGAGTTATCTTCATTGTAGTTGAAATCCTTTCTGGTCAAGGCTGAGGCTCTTATTGGGCCTCACTAAGGGCAGGTTTTCATTGCTGTTAGCCTGATCTTATGCTTGATTCTTGCCAGGTTGGAGGTTACAAATAATGAGATCTGTTGGTTATTAATTAGTCTGCCACAAGCTAATTCTAGAAAGAAAACTATGGTCTCCTCAGCAATGAGGAGAATACTGAAATTAATTACTATGGTCTCCTCAGCAATGAGGAGAATACTGAAATTAATAGACAGTGGGTATTAGCAATTTGTGCAGTTGAGCGGATTTGTTCAGTGAAATGGTCCTAATGGTACATAGTACAAAGATTCTGTCACGTTGGTTCAGATTGACTTCAGTATGGTGTGGACTGTGTACCTGCAAGTGGCTGGGACACATCTCATTTGGTTTCAGCAGACAGTTCCTTTCTTCTGATATGAACCAAAGTAGTGTAAGTGGGGACAATTGACAGATTCACTGTAAACATTTACTTGGGACTTGAACTAAAGCAGCAGGGTAGTGCAGTGTAACGAGGGCTGCCAGGAGACAGTGCTGCGTGCAGGTGGCTGCAGAGGAACTGGCTCATATTCAGTCATCTTGAGGAGCAGTAGGCTTTGATCTCTATGCACTTATACCCTCAGACTTAACTGCACTCGTGTCTTTTTCCATTTCCGTCCTTTCTTGTGATCTCATAAGCTGAAAATACAAGTGGAGCCCAGATTCTACTTCCAAGTAGGCTGAGAATCTGCCTAATTTGCAATTTGTTACTGTCAAGCATTGTCAGTTTTGCAGCACGTTAATGTCTTGAGAAGGACATATTTCAAGAAGAAAAGCTTTTTCACATCACTTGAAATTACTCCAATTTGCATTGTATCTGAAGCCTCTCTGACCCTTTTATATTAGTAGCTGAAACGGGGAGTCAGAAGGTATGAGAGCAATAAGGTCATAAAAACAAAGTAGAAATAGCTCATTTAGCCTAAAGAGATAACTAGAGAAAAATGGTGCATGCAAAAACACGGGTAAGAAACTACAGACAGACAAAACCACAAAAGCAAAGAGGTTTGCAAGGTCACAAGTTAAACACTTGGATTAAGGCTACCTGTATAAACAACTATTTAAACAATAGCAGCTCTGTTTTTCAAGGCTTGTTTTCCATTGCATTCCATTATCTTTATACTTACTTATTAGTCAATGCAAAGTGACTGAAAATCTTTCTGTGGAATATTCTGCATTACAATGCACAAGAAGCACTCTAAAGGAAGATTAGCAAAAGTGGTGTAAACAGCTGTTAGAATATCAACTCTTTTATATTCATTGTTTTGGAAACACTTACTGGTTTTGTTTTTATTATTATTTATTTTAAAGTAATTCAGGAAAGGGGTGACAGTTGGAAAAGGACAACCTTATTCTATTGACCTTTCATTTGGAAGATGAATATTTTGCATTTCACTTCACCACTGATGTTTTCTGTTGAGAGATTATTGTGTAATGTATGCTGCACATTGTAATTCAGATAATTATGTACAAAATATTTTATGAATGCATATTTGTGCACCTATCAGTAGGTCATTTTAGGTGGGAGACCATATGGAATGGATACATGGAATTTTAATTTTGTCCTCTCTTTCCTATCCTATATGGATTCATAGAAGGTGAAAATGAGAGATAGCAGTGTCTTCTTCATAGCTGCAGTTTACACTAAAGCTACTTAACAGTTTTGTCACAGGCCTTTGAAAAAGACTTACAACTGGTGAGGCTTTCTTCTATAACTAGTGTGCCTTTCTGTTCATTGCATTGATTTCTAGGAGACTAGGCTTAATTTAGGTGCTTAAAGTCTTTAATGCCCTTGTCTGTCATACCACTTCCTACCGATGGTGGTGATTAATAGTGGGATCAGAGTCTGAGGTCTGCATGGAATAAATGATGACAACTGTAGAACAGCAAGACAGGTGTTTGCATCACTTTTCATGGTTATGTTAGAAAAACTGTTAGTACCTGACTCCTAGTGGTAGCTGAGGCAGCATCATAAATTTACTGAATGCAGACTAGGTTTAATTACCACCTCACTTACCGAGATTTTGTAGTGTATATTTCAGGAACTCCTTTCTAAGACACTGTAAATTTTATTCAGTTCTAAACTCTCAATCACAAAATCTGTCTTGCTTTACAAATTACTTTTTGGGGACAATAAGTTAGGAAGAATACGGATAAGGACCATAATAGGGTATTCACTGGAAAGAACTTGATAGAACGCAAGTTCACTAGCTGATTAAGCAAAACAGAAGTCACTGCTTTATTCTGACTGATTTCGTATGCACACTGTGGGCTCAGTTGCAGAGTGCTGTAGGTAAGGTGACAGTGTAAGGTGAGGCTGTTGGCAGCAGATTTTTAAAGAACTGTGTATCTCTTTAGATATTAAAAGGACTAAGTTTGGGAAAATCCAGCTGTGTAACTTACACGGGTGACCGAAAAAAAAAAAAAAGGCAGCCAGTGTAACACATTGATCGCCCAGCAGAGGGAGAGCTTAGCACGGGAATAGCCCTGGAGCTGCCGGGCGGCAGCCCCGTCCGGGCGCTGCTTTTTGCTTGCAAACACTTTGGAAGGTTTAATAATTCATCAGTGATTGTATTCACCTGGGAACTATGGTTTCCTCTTTTCATGTTACATGAGGAAACTTCAACAAAAAAAAAAAATCACTGTTCTCATTTTGTTTTTATTCTACTATAGATACAGCTCTCAAGGCTTACAGGGAGTCAAAAAGAATGTTCAGTTTGCCAGCAAGTTAGTTTTTGACTTTTCACTGTTCTGAAAAGATAAAATAGGACTAGAGGGGGTTACGCAGATGACCATGTCTGGACCCTTGCTTTCAAACAATAAATCATGACCCACATTGCCTTACCTCTGTCATGTTTTGGATTTTAATCTTTCACTGCATATTTTCTTCTATAAGAAAATTAATTATATTGTTCATACTTTTATCTTTATCGAAGATAGAGAAAACTGTACCTCAGCCATCCCTGCCTGACATCCATCTAGCCTATTTTAACAGCTTAGGAAGAGAACAATATGCTTTTGCTATTAATATTTGTACAGCAAATATACTATACTACATATGTTTGTGGTTTTCATTTAGAGTCAGATGTCTCCACAGGAGATGGAAGGGTCAATAACTTGAATGAAAACCTGGGACAGAGCTGCATAACCAGTGATTCAGGTATGTTTCCCTTCTGTTACTTAGTAATTGCAAAATAAGCTCTGGAGGGAAAGCACTCTGTGAATGGGCTAGAGCAAAAATCAGTGGAAGGCTTTCACTGTGAACTCTTAATTCACTGTACTTAGATGCCAGAGTTATCCTTGTTGGAAAAGAGATGCCATTTTTAAGTGTCTGGACCTAAGTCCTAGCACCCAGAAGAGTTGATTTACTGAGTTCTGAGTAGGTCTCTAGACATCATCATCATACAAAACAGTCAATGAGGCAGAATGATGAAATCACATTGTCTGAAGAGACTTCCAGAAGTCATCCAGTGCAGTTGCCTGTACAGATATTCACAATGCTGCCACACAGATGTGTCTTTGCAGAAAGGAACTAGGTTGTGCCTGGCTCCTCCACAGGGTAAGTAAGAGGGAACAGGACATGTTTTAGAGGTATTCACGGGTGAGCAGAAGCACTTCCGGAGTACCTGCAGAACTGTAATGAGGGTCCATTTTGGGCCTAAGTGATTTAGTAGCCTTATTTGTAAAAGCAACCTAATCAGTGGGGGTTACTATCTGAGGACCTTTGCAAATCTCACATTTTAACACGTGCAAGTTTAAAATACAGTTTTAAACTAGATATTGGATTGTGTTTGCATAATACTTAGCAGACAGGTATTATCTTGCTATGTACAGTCTGAACTCAGTTAAACACCGCTGTTATAAAAGACAGCCCAATTTTTTTATTTTTTTTTTTTAATCTTAGACCTCAGGCAGAACAAATTTGCAGCTATCCACCATGGTAATCAGCCTGTTTGCCTACAAAGAATTCAAAAGCTACTTTTTGGAATCTAGCCTTTCTAAAATTTGTGTTGGTACTGTGTCTTGTAAAAGGGCCAGAAAAAATCTGGGTACCTTTCAGGCCAGCTCTGTCTAAGAAACCTAGTATTACATCATGTAAAGGTTATATATCCCATGCCTGCCACATGCTTACAATAATTACTTTTAAAATAGTTTCAAACTTTCTAAATATTAAAATCCACCTAATTTGTAAGTATGCAGAAAATTCGGGATAGCTCAGATCTAAATTGCTACAGTAGAGCGAAGATTTTAGTCTATGTCTTGCCAACTCCTGAGAATATACTTTGCACTTCTGCATCAGCTGAGGAGACTCATCAGTCACATTGTATTTTTTTTCCTGTCACTGTGTCACATGAAATGTCTGGGCAGGGAAACTTCCCTGTTCTGTAATGGTCATACTGTTATCAGTTGGTCAGGTCCATCCAGGCTACTGGTATGTGGCAGCACACATATATGTATGGCCTGATCCTTTAAGATTCCTAAAATATCACCCTTTAAGTAAACTGGGCATTTACTATGTCCAGTAATCCAGCATTAAAATTAAAAAAAAAAAAACTACAGTTTTTTGAAAAACACAGAACAGATTATTTGCAGTGTTTACTTGCTATATATTCTGTTTACGTGTGGACTTTAAAAGCAACTAGTTAAAAAGTTTTTAAAAACATTCATGCATTTTAATCATGCCTAGTAAACTCAGCGAGAGCAGCTAAGCATCTGCTAAGGAGATACAGATGAACTTTGTGATATTTATGGATTTTATAATTTGGAATTTTTCAGTAAGGCTGTTGTATTAACAAAGATGTTTGGATGGTATCTTAATACACTGACATGATTTGAATTTTAATGCAAAGAATCGTCAATTCAGTCACATTTTTCTGTGCAAGGATCATTTCATATTTAAGAAAAACGGAATTAGGACAACAGAATAAATATCATGTTTCTTTTAGCCCAGAGTAGCAATTCATATGAGCTTTGTATGAAGGCAAACAACTTCCCTAAAGTTTTACTGTGCATGATGAAAATTCTTTGATTATTATTTTCTTTTAATCTGTGAAAATATTCCTGTATTATGCTTTGTCTAAACAGGGACTGAGAAAGTTAGGAGAGGGCCTAGTTAAATATTTTTTAGGCCTAGACCATTAATTGAGGATGTTAAGGAACTGAAATTTAGCCAAACAGATGGGTGATAAAGTGCTAGTTTCAATATGATTGCACTATTGAATTTAGCCAGCCAGAAAGCAAACAACGTTCTTCCTCAAAAGAGAGTAGTAGAAGTCAGATAAGTAACAGCAAGTACTCTCTCGTGCAAATTTCCCTCCATTCCAGGTTGCACTGCACTCACACTAAAAGGCAAAACAAGCAAAAAACACTTAAGAATGGCATTCGTGTATTTCCATCAGCAGTATTTTATCAAGCTTCATTACTTTTTGTTAGTTTAATTTTATTTAATGGAATCAGGAATACTAGAAAAATATACTTACTTTGTGTGCAATGTATCATTGATAATAAAATCCTCATGATTCTTCTCTGAATGATATCAGAAAACAAAACTATGCAGATTTTGTCCCTCATTTTTAGTGTAGTAGAATGAATTTGTGCCTCTTCTTCCCTGAGGGCAGTCAATACATGGAGGGTGATCTAAACATATTTGTAGAGGGAAAGAAATGCCACAAAAACTCAACTGAAATAAATCCTTCTGATGTTAAGGTATATATAATCTCTGACTCCCTAAATATATGTAAACTCAAGAGATTCAAAATGCTTTTCTTACTGCTTGAAATAATTCAACAGTATTTTTTCACTTTTTTAAGTTTTGCACATTGTTTGTTTCATCCATGAGCCATAGATCCATACTGTGCCATTGCATTTCAAATGAGAGGTGGGAGGCTTTGGCCTTAGGTGACAAATGTATATGGCTTTTTAATGAACAGTTCAATTTCATTATGTATGAGTCAGGCTAAGAAGCAATGTAGTCTACCGTGAATAGGTGTGATACATTCTGCAGGTAGCTCTGCCTTGTATGGGCAATTGAATTTTCTTATCTATTTGATGTTTATATTTTATAACTCCATCATTTTTAACTGGTCCCTATCTCTTTTTCTCTCTATGGCTCCATTTGTCATTCTCTTGGAAGTATTTAAAAGGTAACTCCCTTGTGACCAAATAAATTTCAGTATTGATGAAGGAGAACATCACATAGATTTGGCTTGATTATACATACTGCATGTCTGAACACAACTTTTGTTGGTCCCAGTGCTACTGAACTGTACCATTTGAATTCATACACAATAGTAATCATGTCAACATACACAGGTGAAGAAATACTGTGGCTTATTCCGCCTACTCTGATTGGTGTCTGGATATAAGCAGTTCTGATCCAGAGTTGCACAGGTCCACAGAGTAGCATTGTTTATGCTAATATGCTCTGTTTCTCTTTATTCAGAAGATGTTTTTGATAGTAAATCAGTATTTTCCTGTTTGAGGCTTTTTCAATACTCTGATATATGTTCTGTGCCTCTGATACTTACATTTCTTTGTACCCTTAGATGAAGATGAAGAGCAAAGGAGCGCTTCACCTGAGCCAGAGCTGACCCTGAGAGATTACCAGATGGAAGTTGCAAAGCCAGCACTAAATGGGGAGAATATTATAATATGCCTCCCTACAGGCACTGGTAAAACAAGAGTGGCTGTTTATGTTACCAAAGATCACTTGGATAAGAAAAAAAGAGCATCAGAGCCTGGAAAAGTCATAGTACTTGTTAATAAGGTATGTAGATCCACCTTTTAAGAATAATATTTTTCAAACATCATGTAATGGAGACATTGTAAAATGAATATAAACACAATTCTCAGCTTCTCTAGATGTAGCTATGTTTAAAGGCATACAGCTCTAGACTGTCATCTCTATTGCACCATCAACCTGGTGCATGCACAAATTATTTCAGTGTACCCCGGTGCAAGTGCAAATTTAGATGTGCCCTAATAACCACATTATTGGGAAAATGACAATTTCATATTAGAATGAATTTTAAAACATAAAAGTATTTTTCACATTTTGTGTTTCAGCTTGGTAATGAGGGCTGTCTAATGCATCTCATAGTAGTTAAGGAATATTTTGTCAGATTTTCTGATAATTGCTGTATTTTTTACAGTTACATTTAGCACATATAAATTAAACTTCTATAATATTAAAATATAGAAATACATTTAAGAACTTTATTGAAGTAATAAAAAATATCCATGTCCTTTTATAAGAATAAACTTAGTAGCAGGTTATAAGCTTAAAGAGCCAGGGCATGCATGGCTTGTTCATTCTTTCTAAGGCACAGTTAAGTCAAGTTTCTTGGGACAAAAAAGTTTCACAGAAGAAGTTGGAAGGGAGAAATAGTTTTGGGCATTTTTACTGTCTGGTTGAGTTTTGTTCACATAACAACATTTCTGGCAAACAGGCATGTATTTTTAACCCTGTGTATGCTCTGGTTTAAATTCTTTGGAAACTTTTGTTCAGGTACCATTGGTAGAACAGCATTTAGAATCGGAGTTTCATCCATTCCTGAAGCACTGGTATCAGGTTATTGGTTTAAGTGGTGACTCTCAGCTGAAAATCTCATTTCCTGAAGTTGTCAGAAGAAATGATGTCATCATCAGTACAGCACAGATCCTTGAGAATTCACTGTTAAATGCAGACAAAGAAGATGAAGAAGGTGTCCACTTATCAGGCAAGCTTTTAATTCTAAAATTTTTACAGAAGGAATAAAAATATGTCTCTAGTCTGGAAAATTGCAGAGTAAAAATATGTCACATTCAGTAGTTTTTTTCAATTTACTGGTTTTATAAATGCAAGCTGTAGTCAAAACCAGATCTTAATTAATGAGCGTGCAATTTTTTCAAGCCAAAATTAGACTCTTATAGTTCATTTGTATTTGTTATGCTTCCTATTTTATCTAACTCAAGCAGAACTTTGTGCAAACACAGTCATACTGGTTCCATTTTCTAAGCTTGGTAGAGCATTGAGTCATATCACATAGAAGCCATAAATAGAATGAGAAAAAAAATTACAAAAACTCAAATGTAGTTCATACTTTGAAAAATACAATGGAATACAAGTTAAAAGCCAATCTGTTGTAAAAGTAGTATTCTTTAAACTCATAACTTTGCTAAAGTACAGTGATATTACTTATAACTGTGTCTCTCTCAGCTTAGCAGATGTAAGGGTTTGCTACAACAGATGAAGGAAGTTGAAGAAAACAAAAGATAAACACGGCAAGATTGTTTTCCCAGAATACTAAAGTGACAGGTATCTATGGGAGATCAGAAAGGAAATGGTATTATCTCCCAGTGCCATACAAATAACAGTGTCCCATGACTTCAGCTCTAGGTTTTGGGCTGCAGTGACCTTTCTCTGTGAGATGTTAACTTCTCCTTCTATTGGCATTCAATCAATTCCTTTTTTAGATGGGGTAGGGTGTAGCTGAGGGAGAGCTATGATATTTTAAATAATGAACTTGAGATAAAAGAAGTACTTGTCTGGGTGTTACAGAGAAAGCAGAGAAACCTGAGGGGTCAGTCTGTGTCTGTCAGTGCCTAGTGCTGACTGAAATATTGCTTGATCCAAACTAACTCCTGTAGAGCCACTTGGGTACCTCAGAATTGCCTCCCCTCCTTCAGAATGCCTTGTTATTAACCTAGGCAGAGTCCCAGAGGTTTTCTTATGCTCATTTTCTTTCCACTGCACCTAAATTAATAAACTCTCCTAAATCTGAATAATTTTGGAATGTTGTATGGAGGCATCTGAACATTTCTACTGGAACTGATGACCAGTTTAGAACTGGGCTGAGTCCCAACCAGCTTGTGTAATAAAGTGAGTTTTGAATGGGTAGCACATCTTGCAAAGTTTCCTTCATATGGAGCTACATTTTTTCCAGAGCTGAGGTGGCCCCACACCTCATGGTTTTCTTCTGCGCTATTACACATGTCCTAAGAAGTTTAGCTGGACCAAAGCCAAGCAAGCATGGACACAGACAACCCCATTTCTATGGCTGTGACTTGGTTAACACACAGCTTATATAAATCATCCTCATTAGTTACAAGTTTTTTATTCCAGATGTCCTAGTTCAGCAGAAGAC